>OX418222.1:42487173-43087173 GCA_948455865.1 Conomelus anceps
CCTCTGAAAATTTTAGGCACAGTACACACGTGCAGTGGCACGTTACACAGTGAACAGCCGATTATAAATTATATTTATACTTCGGAACCCATCTAAAACTGTGGATTCAACTCATCAATAACCATCATCCAATTCATAACCCACGCACAGATCTCAGACCTATGTAGGCTTCATCCTCCGAAAAAATATTATTATTATTTTTATTTGAATACAGGGCATTGATTAATTATATTGCTCGAGCCGCGCCCTGCGGCAAAATCATGTGTGATGAGTTCTATTAGACCAGAGAAATAGTAATTTGGTGGGTAGTCTTCAAAGTTTTCCTTCTATTTCTTATGTATTTTTAGGAGCTGAATCCGAATATGATGTTTGCCATCTCTTAAAATTGACGGTTCACAAGGTTTTTCGATTATGGTTGCCTTGCCAAAAATTCTATTTTTGGTAGCCTAATTCTATGGAATAAAAATCACATAGTTTCAAAATGCTTTCTCCAGTGCTTTAAAAGTGCCGTCAAGTACATTTTGAATTTTCAATCTAGAAAATAACGCGTCGTAACGAGATATTCCCAACATGCTAATCATAAAAAACTGCTCTGTTATTAAAATTTTGGTGGAGCAAGAACATGGGAATAATTCTTTAAATTTATTTTGATACGAATCATTCGAATTTTCGGCAAGATTTAATGAAAAAAAGTATTTATAATGTAGATTAAAGCTATCACTTTCTGACATAAAAAAAAGGCATACTATTCCTAAGGCATACTATTCCTACATTAGAAGTTTATGTTGAGAACAATAATTTTTTTTGTTTATTATGTGAGAAATTCATCATTTTCATCAAAAATAACTATTTAATAACCAGTTATATTTACCTTCTAAATTGTTCAATTAGAAAGAAACAATAGTTATGTTACAAAAAATAATATATTGATTTATGTACAAAGCTTTTAATTGCATTAAGTATTTTAAAACTATCAGCATTTTCAATTCAATCACTGTAGCCATTTAATCTTAGTCGGGGAATTAAAATTCATTAATATCCTTTGAAACAAATCAATTAAAATTAGATAAATTGTTTATGTAAATTGTAAAAGATTATAAAATATTGCAGTAGGCTGGGGGACAGATGTTAGATTTAAAGAATCACATGAGTAGGAATAAGAAGAACTTGGGAAAATAACAGTGATGATAAAAAGAGATGTTGAATGCAGTTGTTGAAAAGCTGAGTTCGGAAGTAGTAGCCTATTGTAAGTGTAATTGGATATTTGTTATTTAAAGAGTTTAATTAAAAGTTTTGACGAATTTTATCTTCAATTTTATTGATTCTTACAACAATATTGTAAGTTACTGTATGTTCTGAATGGTAATCATATCAATTCTATACAATATGACTGCGTAAGAATATATATATATATATATAATTACATTGATTGTAGATGGTGCAATTTAAGGTAGAGTTAATTGAAATTATGAACTGCGGTACTATTGGTCAGTAGTACAGATGAGATTAGTAATGTGAATCAAAGTGATGCATGCATCTCGCATCGACATAAAAAGGTGAAGTTAGAAGGTAATTGGACTCTCTTGAACACCACGATGGGAACACTAGAATGGGAGGGAGTTAGTAGATGCTTCAATGGATCCCACAAGAATATAAATAGTCTACAAAATATAAATAAATATAAGAATACATATATTAACTACTGTACTAGGATGGAAGCCGATGACTATAATATCCGTATATTTTAAAAGCGGCGATGTTTTACTTTGGATAACAACTGAAGAAATGAGGTCAACACATTAAATACTAATCATAATTCTAAAAAATAATCCTGCTCGGGCTATATTTCCCTAGTTAGTTCTCAGCTGGTGTTTCCCTTACTACGGATCTCTTCTGAGTAATCTTATGATAAATCCATAAACCAAACGCCATAGGCTACTCTCATATGACAGAGTAATTATCGTATCAGTCGGTATCGAGTGAATGGACGAAGCTAGATTTTTTCAGGAGGTACTATAAAAAAATAGCAACTAGGAAATTTGAGTGACACCATCTATTTCGTGGGGGATACATTCATATCAACCCTCATCGGTTCACCCCTGCTCGAGGGTCAATAACTGAAAGACTTGCTACTGTTCTTGAGGTAAGTACAGCTTATCTTTAAGATTAATTCGATTTATAAAACTGAAAAATCATCGACAACGCTTGACATCACATTATAAAGAAAAATGTCATTATTAGTTAATGTTTCATTCCAACATAACATTATTGCTGAAAGTAACAAAAGTGTGAGTTTCTCTAACAAATTTCAATGTAATATCTCGCTTCTCTCATGAGATACATTTATCGATTTTTGTTAAAATACAGAATGGTGAAAACTAAGGCGATAATAACTTTTTTTCCCCAATAACTTTAGTTTTGCTCGGCAAGTGGAATACGAAATTGACACACATGCTGAGCTTTGACAAGACATTCAGTATGCTTCCCCATTCAAAAAATTCCGCAATTTTAAATTTTATTTTATAAAGATGCGCCTTTCAAGAAGTAAAAGCTACAATAAAGAACCAGCGCTTGAAAATCAATGAGAATCAGGCAAAAAACTAATTTAATTTAACCCTTTCTCTCATAAACTAATAAATTCGGGTGGGCTTTGAGTTGCTATATTTCAAATATCTTTCAATGTTAAAAGTCAAAATGAGACTCAAATTGCATCACAAAAACCAATAGCTGGATCATGAACACTAAGCAGTGATTTCTTTTTCCAAAAACTGAGAAAATTTTAACTATTTTGGACGCCATATCTTGTGAAGCGTTGCATTTTTTGATCATCAATGCCAGATTCGGATTCAGCACCAAAATACTTGAAAATCAGTTGAGGAAGAATAAATTCCTTTATTTACCAAAGACTGAGAAAATTTTAATAATTTTGGACGCCATAATGAACATATCTAGTGAAGCATTGACTTTTTTAATCATTAATGTCATATTTGGATTCAGCGCCTGAAAATGCATTAAAATCAATTGAGAAAGAACAAATTCCTAGATTTCCCATCCAGCAAATGCATAATTATTATTCAACTAGGCAACTAGCATTTGCGATAGACCAGTCTGGCTCGGAGATAGCAATTCATGGACACCATCATCACAGTTCAACCTTGAATAATTAAAGTTTTGATGGTGTCGTTCGATCAAGGAAATATTGCTTAAAAATAATTACTGAAAACCAGAAAAACGAAAATTTTGGACTAAGGTCATTATGGCTCTGAGGTACAAAATTAATGATTTATTAAATTTATGTGATATTTTCCATGACGAAATACTTGATGAAAATCTAATATCAAAACTGTCGGTAATAGCGAAATGCATTCGTCAGTATAAAGTGAGTAAAATAATAATTCTATTTGAACAGAATTTATTAATTTCGAATTCCTTTAATAATTCGAATTAATAAATTCTGTTTAAGTAAATTTGTCAGTTTGTTCAATTGTCAGTAACTTCGAACTAAAATTCTATTTGAATTATGATTTTACTCACTTTATACTGAAGGAATGCATTTCGCTTCTGAGGCTGATGAAGCTTCTCTTCAGAAGCAAAATGCATTACTCCAAAAGTGAGTGAAAATCATAATTTAAATAGAAATACAATGTCAGTTTTGATATTAGATTGATTAAATTAAGCTGATATGAAGAACAAGGCGATATCACCTAGAAAAGTCCTCATTCCCATCAACGATACAAATAAAGCTTTTTTCTAGTAAAGGTTGATAATTTCAATAGGAAAATCCATTTCTACCCCCCTCCCCCCACAACGGCAACTCTGGTTCCGCCCCTGCTTGTTGATGTGTGTGGAGTGTGGATTGAAGCAGCAAGCAGTTTCAACAATCACTACAGACACACTTATCAAAGTTTGAGAAGAACTTCACTGTCGACCGCAAAACGATTTTCATAGCAATAGGTGGTGTTTGGTGTAAATTAAGTTAATTTAAGGAGTGGGTTGAGTGAGTGGAATCAGTTGAGTCACTGGAGTCGACTGTTGACTTTTTCAGTATCAATTGTTGATATGTAACATCTATAAATCCATTTAATAAAAAAATTAAGCCCTAGGCTAATAAATGCTAAGGCTGAGTTTCTAAGGCTCTTACTGTACAGAGCCACTGCAGCCGCGCGCCACAATTTAGGCTGATTTACATCAGCTGTGAGTCTGACCGAACTCAACAATTTTTATTTCAAAGTGCACGAAGGCATTAACAAGTTAAAAGCCATCAGCTGATTTTTCAATCAAATTTATCCTTAATTGCGGCGCGCAACCGCAACTGCAGTGACTCTATATTATAAGGCTCCGACTCTCCCGCATCTATGACAAATCTATAATATTTTATTAGTGCCAGAGTGGAGCTACTGGAATGAAACTACTGTGGTTATGTTTCATTTCAAATCAAATAAAAAGTCAATCTTTATTGTCAATTAAGTAAGTACAGTAATACAAATAAAAATAATTATTTTCTTTTTTATTGATCATCTGTAACGGATTACAGAGCGTTATGATCAAAACTATTTAAGCAGGACTAGTAGATTCCGGTTACCTAAGAGCAGTGACTAATTTATGAATCTAAATCATAACGCCTTAAGGGAAAGTAGACACTAGACAGTGTCAGAGTGGAGCTCATTGAACGAATCAAGGTTATTTGAGAGATGGTTTGCTATTTTGCTTGTATTCGAAGAAGCAATTGGATGATAAGCAGTATATCCAAAGTTCCGGGTGTTTATAAAAGAACATCAAAGTTTGAACGTTTTATAGTATTCATCATAAACAATTAAAATTATTACATCAAATGAGAGAGAAACTCGAACAGTTTCGTTTTTGTTTGTTTTAGCTCTTGTGGGTACGCAATTGCAACGAGACTAAAAGTTTATGAGATTTTCTTTCATGGAGAAGCGACTACAACTGGCACTTCCTATCGTTATGCCCTAGAACTTGAACTATTTCCCCAATTAGTGAAAGATGAATTACAAAACTTCATTTGGTAGCACTATAGTGCACCGGCTTACTGGCATAACACAGCTCGCGAACGCTAGTTTGGCCGCAAAGGGCCCAATGGGAAAGCATGTTTGGCATGGCCTCCACGTTCACCCGATTTGACGGCATATGAGTTTTTCCTTGTACGTGAAACTGTTTGATCTGCTCTTTCATTTGATGTATTGATTTCAATTGCAAGTTGTAGAGAATAAATACTATAAAGCTTTAAAACTCCGATATTCTTTTATAAACACCTGGAACGTGGAACCTGGTATATGAGTTCAAAGCAGTATATTACTAATTATTCCATTCCTGGTTATATTTTATCAATAATCTGTGGCGGAATACAAGGCCTGATGATCGAAACTATCTAAACAGAAGGGGAAGTAGATGCAGAAGATCTGGGCCTACTGTGTCAGAGTATCAATTGAACTAAACAATGTTATTTGTGAGATGGTTTCCCTGGCATTCGAAGAAGTAATCGAATAATTGGTGAATTTTGAGATATCAAAAACAGTATATTACCACGTATTTCATCTGGAGCTATGTTCCATTTCAAATCAAAAATCAAACTTTATTGCCAATTTTAAGTACAGTCATACAAATTGAAATCATTTTCTTTTTTTTTCATTTCCGTGGCGGATCACAGGGCGTAAGGGTCAAAACTATATGAGCAGAACTAGTAGATATTGTATTTAAAAAGTAAATTTCGTATTAATTTAATTGTGAAGTATTTAAAAACAATTGAGAAAATATTTAGTTGATGAAGTTCTTTATACTGTACAAGAGTTCAATTCAAATAAAAATTGAGCCTCATCTCAACTAATTGAAATTGTGGTAACTAGTGAACAAGATTGGTATATTATTGTAAATTGTTGATCTGATTTGTCTTGTACTCCATAACCGGAATCTTCAAGACGTAATCTTAAAAAAAAAATTACGATTACCTAAGAGCAGTGACTGTGAATTTATGAATGTATTATCATGTTTCACTTCCGGAATAGAAAACTCTCTGATTTTTATTGTATTTTTGTATGGTGTTATTTTGCAATAAGGAAAGAAAGGGAAAGTAGGTGCGGAAGATCTGGACCTACTGTGGAGGTGACATGAGCTAGACGGGGACTTGGGCCACGAAATGGATGCCTAGGTAAGTAGAGGAGAGCTGGCTGCTGCCGCGTTCAGCAGGAGGCTGTCCCGGCCCCGGCTGTCCGGGTCAAAAGCTGCAAGTTGGTGCTGGTGCTGGGGCTGGTGCTGGGGCTGGTGCTGGTGATGGTGCTAACCACTACAACTCAGCCAAAGGAAACAGGAAAGTGAGGACCGACCTGAATCGAAATCGCCCATGCCTTGAACGTGTCGCCTCGCCGGGACTGAAGCGGCGAGATGCCGCGCCTTCAGGCGGTTCTACATGCGCGCAGTGCGCACGCACACCGCTATCGATCCGGGGCCGGGGCCGGCCGGCACCGGGGCCACGGCCAGGGCTCACGCTCCGCCAGGCTGGCCCTTCAATGGCCTGGTCTTTGCGCCGCACTAAAAGTAGTCCCTGCAATTTAACTTTTTTCACAATAATATTCAACCTTTAAAAATAAAAAAATGGAACCCCTGACAAATTGAAACAAAATCCTGGAATTTGAATAAACAAATCGTAAATTAAGCCCACAGAAAGACAGCAGCAGAGCGCAAGATCTGTCACTAGTTGTGTGTGAGTAGGTACCGCTAGTTGCAGCAGCTCCAGCTACCGGTCCCTGCCTGCCATTTAGTTTCAGCACGGTACGACTGCAACTTGTCTTTTGTTTGTAGTAGTTCAGCACAGATTTTTTAGCCGTCTTCATTCCTTTTTGTACGGGAACTGCGATTCGCTGATTTCGTCGTCGTCGATTTCTTGTCTTCAAAGTCGGTAGGTGACATTTGTCTTCTTTATTTGAAGCCAATTTTTTTTGCAAAACCGCCTCTACTCGTGCCCCCGACACGCGTGGTTTTCCTCTCAAGACACCCAGTGCTTCTTCAGTCATCTATTATTTTCCAGTCATAGACTTCCTCTACAACCTCTCGTTCTTTTATCAAACACCCTCAGCTCTACTTTCATAATCTTTGGAAGTTTGAAGGTGCTTACAATAGTGTGATCATTAGCATTCTGAAACAGCAGCGTCTGCTAATCAATAAAGTACGGGTTGAGCATTTGAAATACATCCATAGCTACCCTAAACTATTCACTATTATTCATTTATCTACGTTTCGTTTTTAAAAAATCCGATTGAAGCACGTGCTATGTTCAAGAGGGCTATTAAATCGTAGTTGATATTTTCACAGACTGACATGTAGAACAATTCTTTTTTGATTTGTGAAGTAAACTTGAAAATTAAGTAAGAAATAAAGCTTCGAACCACTTCGTAAAATTCGTACTTCAAATATATCAACTAATAATACAATTTTTGGGAATAAAAATTTAAAAAGGCTATTTGTACAAAAATCTCAGAATTTATATTATTTTTTACACCATACCTTTTGAATGCTATTTTCAAAAAAAAATTCTACAAATAATTTATTTGACTGATGTCGAAACTGATTATTCAAATTCCTTTTATATTTATATTGATTCAAATATCTATTTTTATGTCTAAAAATCTATTCGATGTATATTTGAACAATAATCTCGGTTCTAAATAATTTCATTTTAATATTATTACCTTGAAACGCGTGGTCAATTCGCCTGTTCATGGCTAGATAAACTATTGAAACCTCACAATTACTTTACAGGAATCCGTAAGACTATAACGCATCTTGAAGAATGCGGATTTGGATTCTTGTTTATATTATTATCAAATATTATAACTTCAGTTTAATTTCAATAATAATATTTTGTCTTTGGGCAGCATTAACGCGATCTGATTGATGCGGATTAGAATTTCTAATTAGCTAATTTTTAATCAATCGAGGGATTTCTGTATAATAATGACAATCAGATTTATTATTATGAATGGCACTATTCAACCTCTGAAAATATTGATTATTATTTATATTATATGATTATTATTTATTATTTACATTTATAATTATTTACCTCATTTATTGTTGAATGTATTTATACATAACACGATTTATTTATTTAAAGAATTCTGATACCTACCGCTTTTGTGGTTCATCATTAAGGTTTATGCAAATATCGAACGATTTTTTTAATACGACATCAGACATACTAAAATGTGTTCACAGTATAAAATATGTTTATGCTACCTATACTTTATCTTAGGAATGTCTGTCTATTTTATTTATTCATGTAACATGTACAAATGTACATTAGTCGAGAGGCCGACCATTGAGCTATATATAGACTATTGGTCTGCACTGTAAGTAGAATGGCCAATACAGATATACCTATAGCTCTATCTACCAATGCCATTCTCGTGGCGATCCACCTATAGCAGGTCTCACAGACAGAAGTGGGTGGAGGGTAGAGACAGTGCAGACAGTAGAGTAGCGCTGGGAAATTTGAGATGTGCCGTACAATTATTATTTCTCCAACGTTTTTAGACAATTATTATTTTTCATGAATTTTCTTATTTTTTGTGAATTATTTTGACATTTTATTTTTATAATTTTGTAATAAAATTTCAGATTCTGGTAAACTTGTAAACCAAAGAGGTGTGAGTTCCACCTCCTTAACTGAGGATTTATTCCCTAACGAAATAAATAACATTTTATAGTTCCTTCAAAATTTAATTCCCGTATATTTTACCCTCTCACGTAACATACAATTTATGTTGATGTTTTATTCGCTAAAAAAAAATAGTGAAGTAGTGCGACCTTGAAGAGAGGATTGAGAGAAAAAACTATTAATTTTATGATTCAATTCTGAAGCATCGTTGTTTTTTTTTAATCAATAGCCTATATTTCTCGAACGAGATTTTTGTTCCAGGCACCTTATCACTTGATTCCTAGTAACTAATATACCGGTACTACTTTTTTATCATAAGTTGGTAGTTCTAGCTTCCTCAGTCCTTTCAACCTATTTCTATTCTAAAATTAAAATGTCTGACCTGAAGCAAAATTTTAAGGATGCACATTAAATACCGTGAAGTTGAAAACTGAACTCCGCTATTCAGAAAAACTCTCAAACAAGGTGGAATCCCAACCGGAAAAATAGTCTTCAATAGAAGTACGACAATCCTATACATTTCGTCAATTAATATGAAACGTTCATTATTATTTCGTCTTTTATTTCATTTGCTTTTAACTTTTTTCATATAGAATAATTTCACTGTTATTTTTGGAGAAAAAAAATATTGAATTTTTCTTGTTTTTCGTCCCGATAATATTGATCTCGCGAGCGAGTTAATTGCATGATTATATTTCATATCCACACACGCACACACACACAACCCTGGCTCATCCACTGGAATGCATCAAGGTACCCGCATGATAATATGCATTAGACTGATGGAATTCATTCTAGCCTCCACATCATATCAAGCAAAATAAACTATCCTACAGTCGAATAACATAGATCATAGCTTGCTGTTGAACTTAGTTGTTTGTTTATATGGTTTAAATATTTGTTCAATATATAAAATAATAAGTATCTTGATCAAATATTCCAAATAGTTCATGTCTATGATGCCTTTTGTCTACTTCAACGTAAGTGATCGATACTCTTAATATTGGACATGATCATTTTTTTCACGCGACCATTATTTTAGAGTATCGATGCAAATAACCTTTTACAACCCGAAAGTTCAATCAACCATTGAGCAGAGCTCAATGATGAAGAGTTCTAAATAATGTTGTTTTTGGAAAATGCATTAATTAAGTGAAAGAAAATAAAATTCCGGTTATGTTTAGTGAAGTGAATTTCTCCATATATGAAAAGTTGTTTTCGTGAAATCACCTTTTCATTGCCATAATAGTACATTCTAAACAAGAGCAAATGAAATACTTGATGTCCCTGATAATTGAATTACTTCATGGCTATCTCGTACAACACATTATTCAATTTGAATAGAGATTTTGATTTTGGAATGCTTTATTTTTCCCAAGCATCAATCTAATTTATTATTATTTTCAACACGAAGTTAAATTTATTATCAATCATATCTCCATCATCTCAGTGCATAAAAATGCACTCTAATTCATCTGATCCTTCCAGTTCCAATGTTTTCAGTCTTGCTAGGTAACTATTATGTGCCTCTTCAACTGCAATTTATAGATATTTACTTCAAATTATCAAGTATCCATCGAGTGTTATATGGATATAATGTCGATTTTCTATGATTATAATCTATATCGATTTTCTATAAATAAGTACTCCAAACATGAAAGTACCTGAAACACAGCGTCGATTAAATATTATTATTCTTATAATACTTATGAATGACTGAAAGATTTGAAAAAGCATTCAATTAGCTTATCTAGGTGTATCTGAAAGTCCTTTGGTACTATTAATCAGCCTAATCAAAGAAAAGTCATGTCATGAATGAGGCTTAGGACCATATATATTCTCGTGTGATCATTAAAAATATAGACTAGAATTATTTTCATAATATTCATTTAAAGACTTAATAATTGATAGTCTCCAATTCTGTAGCTCATCTATATGCATCTCAAATATCTTTATGACTATTAATCAGCCTAATCAAACAAATATCATGAATGAGGCTTAGCTAGACCCTTAGCTTAGCTAGACATAAATTATCTCGTGTGATTCCTCGAAGTTCAAAGATTATTTAAAATATTGGTTTATATTGCAGTTGGATAGATTTACGAATTATGCTCTGTAAGTAATATTTTTCTTACAAAAACTACTCGAAACCACTAACTACTTAATAAGAATGGTCTTTATTTTTCCATTGAATTTCCGAACTCCAAATCATTTTCATTTTTTTGATAAGACATTGAGCTGTGTAGAAATCATCGAGTGTGTAGATTAATTCTAGACTTTTGCTGATCCTAAATCCGATATTTTCAGAACGAAACGGAATCATTGACTAGTAAAACTATAATTTTGAGTTTCAATTTTGCTGACCATAACTTCACTCGGGATGTGAACCACAATTTACCGTAACAGAAATGAAAATTTCAACTTCCCACTCCAATATTATTAATCTTTTAAGCTCTAATACTAAACCTCGACTTGAATTCAAGAGGCATTATGATCGTTTCAGAACAAAAACAATCCGGAAACTTTATGGCACAAAGAGAAAACTCTTTTTTCCTCTTCAGATATTTGCTAAAACTTTACGGGAAGATGTGAAAACTCATTTTTATTTTCAGCTATTTGGTGAAATTTATTTGTGATAATAGGCTACAGCCTGCGTATGAAATGTACTAGAAAGTATCGTTCACACACACGTTCACACTTCCTTAGAAGATTCACCTTCATTCCTTAATAGCCAATTGATAAACCAGTCTCTGCCACTTCAATTAACCGAACCTTGATATCCACCCGATGATAATATTAGAAACAACGGTCGATATTATAAAATACAGAATGTTATATCAATATTTGACGATTACTTTTTTGTGTTTTTTGAAGACATCGGGTGTGGAGTATAAGAGAAGTCAAATCTGATCAACAATTGCATACAATGTTAGCATTCTTATATGGATCTAGCCCATTCGCTTTTCTCATATATCTAACAGCTTTCTTTTGTATCTTAAACGCCGAATTATAGGCGATAGACTACTCATTTTAAATACATAATATTTGCGTAATTAAATGCGTTCGGGGAAACAATATTTTTTAGATATATCAATCGCAAGTTGGGCTTTAAAATGCTTGCGGTGTATGTGGATCGATATAGAGTACTGCACACAGAAATAATATTCAAGGTACTTGTAGCCTTGTGGGGTGTGTGTAGGCCGGAAGGAGGGGTGAGGGGTGGAGCTGCAGCTATGACTAAGAACAGAGTCGGCTATCGATTTTCGGCTTTAGACTGAGCGAGCATCCGTGCTGATAGCATGCCTGATAGAACGGAGGGGTTGCTTTGAAGAAATTAGCATGGAGCGAAGCGACCCTGCCAGCCCTGCAATCAAAGGCTGGAGAGAGTCCATAGGCAACGGCGGAGCAGGGCAACCGGCAACACACACATACACACGCGGCGCGGTGCCGTGGCCACGCTACTAGGCCTATCATATACACGCAGTATTATACTACAGAACACTAATATGCACAGTATTATAACAATACTAGCAGCTTGCCCGATTCAATTGAATCTGAATTCTAGAATGTGTGATATAACTATCTATAAATTTAATTTACTCGTATCTTTTTTCTTATTTCACTTCTTCTTCACCACCACCATCTTCTTCTTCTTTATCTTATTATTATAACGTCAGGTTATTCATAAAAATTAGTCCAGCTATGAAAATGGATTGAGGGTTGCAAAATTATTGCCCCTACTTTCAAAAATACATCCGCAAAGGCGAGAACAAGAAAAATAATAATAATAGTGATAGTAATAATAATAATAATATAATAATAATAATAATACGCAAATGCGAGATATCAAGGAGATGATGATGATGATAATAATAATAATAATTTTTCAAATTCAGTTTATTTTTCTCAGATACAAACAAACAGGTTCATATACACTCAGTGATATCTCTTCTAGCTGTAAGCTATTTGAAGAGAGTTACAATATGCAATAAAAATAAATAAATACAACAATAGTAATTATGGTACACACATTTCCTATATAAATATATAATATTTTTTCTTCCAATAATGATGGGAAATGTTCAAGAACGTAATATTTATTATAACAAATTTCTATGTAACTCTATATACTTGTTCATCCATGCTATTTAACAACTCGTCACATACACAGACAATGCTACTTTCTGTCAATCTCTAAATGGCATTAATCGTCGCTATTTAGTGCTATTTATATTTAATAGTAACAATATTAATAATTAATAAAAAAAATAATAATAATAACAATAATAATAATGATGATGATGATGATAATAATAATAATAATAATAATAATGGAATAATACATTATTGAGTAGTCTCATTCTGTAATATAGCTTAATTAAATAATTCTGGATAGAAATGAAGAAATACGTTGCTTAGAGAGCATGCATTGTTGAATCAAGCTGTAAGGCCTAAAGAATGACTGGCGTGACTAACCAAGCGAGGAGGAACAAGAAGAAAATGATAGAAGGTACTGATGTAACGAAGGAAAGGGCTAAAAGAGGAAAACTGATGTAGAAGAACGTGAGAAGGGATAGTCAGTCATCGTGGGGAAAATGATGTGGGGATCGCAGAAGGAACATGGAATGAAACGAGGGTACCAACCATCTAACTACACTGAAGAATATCGATGTATCGCGCTCGTATCGCGTGCGAATAGGCTATTTGGAGTTCATGAAACAACAAACAGTAGGACTACAGTAGGCCTACCTACGTGTCTCCTCTTTTCATTCTGCAATAGCGAGGGAAAAATACTGTTGCCATGTTTGTCGTACACTGATCAGTAGTGGATTGAAGGGGGCTTCCCGTGTGAACGACCCCACAATCCTCAAAAATGAATATATTAAATTTTCTCTATTAAATCGAAATTATCATTCAATATTGAATGATAATTCAATTGAAATGAATAAATTCAATATGCATTAGATTAAACTCAAAAAAGCAGTGTAACTTATGAAATGAATTAAATTTGAGACTTCTTTATTGCTGCGTATAAAAACGTGCAATAAGCTTACACAGAAAAAATATATACAAAAACTTAGTAACTAAAATATACATATTTTTAAAAGCCCAAAGGTGAACATCTGTATGGGGAAGATATTAATTTTTAACTTCAAATAACACTCGAGAGTAGCTCAGCCGGCCTTAAAAATAAAGTATGTAATATACTAAGTATGAACAATACCTATCCAATAAATTTTTAAATTGTAAACTCATACAGGAGGTTTCCTAATAAAACTAAAAGATTTTATAATACATTATACATTATCACAAAAAACAGACTTAGACTTCCAAGTACAATATGAAAAAACAATGTACAAGAATCAGCAAGTAAGGGCCGCATTTGATTGAATATGGTTTATTATTAGGATTTACAATATTATTTAGACCAAGAATTAGTATTCTATCAGTATTTATTAATTACGAATGTATTTTTCATGTTATTTAGTATCACGTACTTAGTATTTTAATAGCTTTACTTATTTCAATCCGTTAATTGAAGTACTTTTCTATGCTTCTGTAGTATTAATTTAATTTTTAATTTTATATCTTTCTTTCTCCCTGGCTTGTTTCTTTTTTGTCAGTATTCATTTCCCAACCAAACAGGTTGTGTAACCTTTGGAGCTATTAAAATATTATTGTGCTATTGTATTGTGTAGTGGAAATAAAATTTGAATTTTAATTTGATTAATTCGAGTATATTTCTTATTGGGTTAATCAGTGTGCCATAAATAAAAATTTGTTTTTTCCGATTTTATCAGTTTAAGAAGTGGTGGTAAAGACTGATGTTGTCCAAATCACTTTAGTTATTAAAACACGAGACTATAGCTTCGACTGTTTCATCATTAATAGATTATTGAGATTGATAATGATGTAACAGTCGAAACTATAGTCTCTCGCGTTTTAATAATAATTAAAGTGGAGAGGACATCAGTCTTATTCGTTATGGATAACCACCACAATATCGCCAGCACCAAAAAGATTAAGAAATGGGATTTGAAGAAAATTTATTTTCAAAATTCAACCAGTCATCATAGTGACGTATCATGTGTCAGCTGTTCTATGAGCTTCCCTCATCTAAACACATTTTAAAACAGTAATAGTGTCTATAAGTGAAATTTGAACATTAATTTTGAAAAGTCAGAAAGAAAAATCTAAAATCGGGTTTCGAGGTGCACAGTATTGAGTTGAGAGGGAGCTTTATGCGAAATTTAATGTACCAAATCGTTGCCGTTTTTGTGAAATCCGTGAGACTGACAGACACTCACACCCCTGTTCACACACTCTTACTACCGTGCAATTCTTAGGCAAAAGTGTGTTACTCGAAACGCAGCAATGTAAAAATAAAATCTTGTAGGACATGAAACCCCGTGGACTGTATGGTGTTAGAAAAATGGGCAGCAGTTCCATATCTTCCCCACGAAACAATCGACTAAGAGAATCGATAGTCGATATTAAAGGACTTTATTTAGGATTAGCTTTGGGTTTGGGATATCGATTATCGAAATTTTCATTCGATTGTTTCGAGGGGAAAATATGTTACTGCAATCGAAAAATGATGTAGGCTATCAATCAATAATCGTGAATATTTTTTTTCTCGAATTGAAAAATACTCAATTGCTCAACACAAATAAATCGATTACAGGGAAAAGATTCCAGGTTCAAAGTGTTTGTCTCAACAGTTCGCTCCGAATCTGTTGTTAAGCGGCTTGAACGAAAAAGTTTTTGTACGATTTTTGATAGAACGTGATTCAGCTACGGCGTGGGGGTTGTCATTATCATTTTAATGTTTAAAATGCGTACTGTGATACACAGAAACCACCCCTCTTTAAAAGTCTGGGAGCATATGGTCAAGCGTGGTACATCTAGGACAGCTGCAAAAGCGGAGCAGAGCAGAGCATGCACATGTATAATGTACTGTCCAATGTGCTACCTACTGTGCTACCGTATATATATATATATATATATATTTATATATAAATATACTGGGGTCATTGACGTCAGTTACATGACTATCTGTGGTAACCAAGGACGTCAGCACATAGAAGCCAGGGGCCTCCCACAAGGAAGTCAGATAAATATAAAACATTTGAAATAATCTATATATTATTTATTATAATTATACACTAATTAATATAAATTTATAAATATTCGAATGGTTCGAGAAATTTCAAGAAGAAAATCAAATCAAACCAAATTCTTTATTTATTCCCAAAAACAGAACAATACAATGACAGTAAAAGAAAATCGACACAGCAGGAATACCCCTACTAAGACTATACGTCTGTGTGTAGGGGTGAGTTCTGCGTATGCCTTACATATTATATTTCTACTTCAAGACTTAAAACTACATATACAAGTTTCATGCTACACCATACTTCACAATATTTTCAATACATTTTGTTAATGTAATTGAGTAGAATTGAAATGTTCATTGTTTGGAAATATTTTTATTGGTTGTCCTATAAATTTAATGAGGGAAAAATAAAAAGCTAAATTGTTGGATTGGTTCATGGTGATAAAGGATGAAGCAATATACCTGTAATGATGAAACAAATGATCAATGTCTCTTCATGCTGCTACCCTAGTAATGACTGAGTTGCTTGTCTAACAATCTAAGTTTTATGTGTACTACACAAAGTTCAATAAAGCCAACAAATCTCGCTCGATTTTGGTATTATTCACATCACATTTTATTACTGTTTGAGCAAACATTAAGAGAGTAAAGTAAGTAACCCGATGGTTCAGAACCCACCTAAAAATGTAGGTTTAACTATCATTATTATCACTACAATAATCCAATTTATTACCCACACACAGGTCTCAGACTTATGTGGGCTTCATCCTACGAAAAAATTCTACATTGTGGAAGTTCTCCAAGTAACACCTTGTACCTAACAGAGATAAACATAAAAAGTACAGATTTATAACAATCCTAGTTTATAACGAGCTACTTGCTGTTATCTGGCGACGAAACTCCAAAGCTGAAAATTAACGATTTGAAGGAGAATAATAATAATAATAAGATAAGGAGGAGTGAGAAAAGAGACTATTAAATTAAATTTGTAGATTAGTTATTACACATTCTAAAAATGCAATCTTCAATTGAATCGGGTGAACTACAAATAAGAAATATAATTAAGACAAAGATAGGGCGGCCGTGCTCGCCTTACAAAAGGTCATTCCCTAGACTAGACAAGCCATTTTTTACTTGAAAAAGTGATGTAATAATTAGGTACTCTTATTGAGGATCCGACAGGGCGATATTGAGGTCGTTCCGTTGTCCGGCCGTCCGCTCTAGCTCTTGAAAGGAAAATTATAGACTCTTAAACTTGGTGTATAGCTTCCTCATAACTGAGATCGCTGTTAATTTTGTAGTTTGGGGGTCGAATATATAAATAGTTATCATGTAGCCTATAACAGACCGCCACTATAGGATTAAGGTTAGTTTTGGCTAGTGATAATCAAATTCATTTCGAATACAAACAAATTTGAAGAATATTGCGAAGGTTGCTGCTTCGCCCAATTATCCACTATATTTTCACAGGGCAAGTGTTGACGTGTACATTTTCGATTGTGTTGAAATAGTTTCTTAAATTATTTCAAATCGTCAAGTAGAAAAAAACAGAGATAAAAAATATTGAGGCATGATGTATCATGAGATCTGTTGAAGAAAACGAAACAAAAATGCTTTTTCAAGAACTCCCCATGTGCATTATTTGTATATCGGGAATCATATGATGTTCATAGAAATCAAAGAAGTTAAATGATGCATAGGCCTATCTGCACAACTGGTAATTTTATAGAAATGCTTCGGGACCTTGGATAATCCGTTGAATCGCTTTATTTTATACGCTATTTTAAAAATTTTAATTTTTTATCAGAGGCCAATGTTTTTGAATAAATACTCATGATAGAGGTGATAGAATTATAATAGAATAAATAATACGAATGTATAATATGGAAAAGCTCAATGAATTTGGCATGCAGAGTTTTCTTTGATGTTGGTGACTGAGGTACAGACAAACTTCGAACTTTTGTACATTGCAGGGTCATCCAGTATGACCCAAATACATCTGGTTGGTTTTTTTTACAGAGGAAAGCATAAAGCATCGCTCCCCTTTCTTTAAATTAGAAATCGACCCCAAACGGAAGGCTTCTCTTTGGATGAGGGGGAAATTGACAAAAACATGTCAGGAGCGAATTAAACATGCGTCTAATATCGGGTATTTTGCAATACAGAATGTGCTGTCTGTCGCACCCTGGAGTCAGTGCAAACACAATTAAATAGTAGTTCTGTGAACAGCAGACTTCACTCGCTCAGCACTCCTCACTCAGAAGGGGATAATATTTCAAGTTCAAACAGCAATTTCAACTCAATTTTTATTGCTCAATCTATCATTGATAATACTACAAAAATCAATATTTTAAGTGAAAAATTGTTGACATCTAGAAATCACCCCTAATAAAGGGTCAATATGCATTTTCAGCAGCTCTTAATATAATCTCCAACCATGAAATGTAAAAACGAAAAATGTAAAAAATAAGAATTTCCCAAGTTACTCAATTTAAAATTTTCTAAGTTATTTTCCACTTTTAAACGAAAAACCAGAAACTATCCACAAAATTCGTTTTTTAAGTCTATTTTTCCCACCCTTACCCCGAGAAAGGTCAATTTATCATGAATATAGTATAAATATATAATATTCCACTCAGCTCAAAAAGCCCTACCAAAAAATAAATAATTTAATAAAATCTCAATAAAGTCAACTCTTTCCACCCCCACCCCAAAATGGTCAATTTACCATAATGTAGTATATACCATTCAGCTCAAAAAACCACTAAAACAAAACTAAATAATATCTATATTGAAGATTTTAAAAATGATAACCCCCTCACTCTCTTGTTTTTTTTTTATACTGTGGGTTAAGTGGAAGAGGGGGCTCTTATGCCTCAACTTCACCCACAGCACTTTTATTACTTGTAAAGTGCACAAATAAAAGTCATCTATCTTTCTCTCTCTCAACCCCCTATCAAATCGTCTTCATTTTAATTTAAAACCACGCGCACCCAAATCAGGCACTCCAATAATCGGGGTAATAATTAGGGTCCCCTAAAAAATATGTGGGGAGCATTTTTTTAAAAAAGCCTTAAAATTTAAAACCTATTGAAATCTGATGCTCATCCCATATTATGATTGAGTAGCGCATCTTAAATCATGTTTCCTATACAATGTTTCCTTTCTTTTTAAATATCTTTCAAATGCAAGAAATTTTGAAAATCCTTGCACATACATCGCTCGGCCTAGGAATAAGGAACATTCGAGTAAAATATCATGACAATCGGTCAAGGCCGTAATCGTGTAACAGACAGACAGAATGACAGACTAAATGCCGAACGGTCGAGTTAAAACTGAGACCTCACTACGTTCGGTCAACAGTACAGTGAAACAGTAAAATAGTGTCTCTGTGTTGCAGCCTTTCGTGGCTCGGGTAAGGGCTAAGGGCTGAGAGACTAGGGCTGTGGCTGGTGGCTGGGGCTGAGAAACGGAATAGGGTACACTGGGTAGTACGCGCATGCCACGTTCAGAGCAGCTATCGATTTTGTGCGTCATACACTGTCGGTGGCGGTGTTCGGGGTGTTGGGGGCGCCCGATCAATATCGGCTCACTGCTAGCAAGCACCCTCTCGACAAGTTAGTCATTTGTAGAAAAAGAGAGTGTGAGTTTGTGAGTGAGAGAAAGGGAGAGAGCGTGATTGATAAGGTGTGAGCAACAGTGATTGAAAGGAGGAGGTGAAGGAACCAGCGCTACTCTCACAACTAGTAGGGTGGGAGAGCTCTCACCATAATCAGCTGGGTTTCAATAACATAGTGATATCATTATAACCGAGCCAAGTGTAAAAAATAATGATTCCATATTCAAAATTAACATATTTGGTTCCGGACAGTCCGGATTTGACACATCTGTCCGGTTTGGCGTCCGGATTTTACTAAGATGAACAAAAACACTGGGAAGTTTCATTACGCATTGCATGTTGATCAAAAATCAGTACATATATGTTTATTCATTTTAAACTGCGTACTTTTACAACATAATATTTATTGAAGTTTTGCAGTTGCTATCGCAAGATAATTTGACATCTAATATCCAAAATATTTCAGAACGAAACGATAAGGTATATCACTTTTTTAGCCTTCGGTAATATCACTTTTAATTTAAGGAGGGGGCTTAAAGTGGGAAGAGACAATTTCCCTCCGAAATTATAAAAGATCGTCTGGGTTAAAAATTTTTATTCCATACCCCACAACCCCCAGAAGTCCGTATCCGGTCCTGAAAAATTATGGTAACTATAGGCATATTTCTCATTTCCATGAAGCTAGCCGCTAGCTTTCACCGAGAAGTTTTATATTTATTCATTGTCACGTTACATCAATATTTGAGAATTCACTCAGTAGACAGGTGACTTGTCAGTAAACTATTACTAAAACTACAACATAAAATTAGTGACTAAAATTAGCAGTAAATTTCTTTCAAATTACATACCTTATAGTCATTTTGAGTATCTATAGAACATCAATCATGAGCATATTAAATATATAAATACATATTATCTTCTATGCAATTTTTGATTACAATTCAGCAGGTGAATACAATTTTTTTCGGTTAACAATTTCCTGACTGCTTGTTTGAATGAAATAACTGGTTCTAAATTCTGAATAGCCTGTGGTAACTTATTATAATATCGAATTCCAGAGTAGAAAGGAGTCTTTTCGAGAGCTGTCTGTGTATGAATTGGGAATGCAATCAGGTTTCTATTTCGTGCGTTGTACACATGATTGTACACAGTTGATAAAGCTTTTAATAATGTGCAAGAGTTCCTTTCAGATCAAAATTGAGCCTCACCTCAACTAATTTGAATTGTAATTGTGGTAACTAGTGAAAAAGAATGAATAAATTGTTTGATCTGACTTGACTTTTCTTATATTCCGTAACTGGAGTCTTCAAGACGTAATAAAAAAAAATTGCATTGCCAAATTTTCATGTTTTGCTATAGTGCACTTCAAAAGAAAACGTCACGAACTCCCTCCTAGATCACATTCTTTTTGCTTTTCTGGTGAGGGCCTAGGGGAAATAGGGTAACAATAGGTATTCATTCATTTTTTATTATATAATTTTACTATTATGTACTGTGTGAATTGTAATCTGTTTAAAGGAGAATGCTTATTTTTGTTTATTTTTACGAAAACAGCAATAAATTCCATTCTTTTCTATCATTATTGTATTTATCTTTATTTTTTTATATTTCTATATTTGAGTGAAAATTTGTACTTTATGCTCTGCTCTTATATGTATTCCCCTCTGTAAAAAATCTTCCGTAGGCCTTCCTCCAAGATTTTCAAAATATAGCATCTCAAAACATTGCATATCTTTTTTGCATATCTAAGGTGGTATCCGGGTTTATCATTATATACTACAAAATTAAGTCATCCTAAAATCTAAAGGAAATAAGTTTGTAACGAAAATATTATTCTCAAAGAAAAAATCTCAAACTTACTTATAAAAAAATTTTTGAATCTCTTTTAAATTAAATATAAATCAATCTCTTTTTAATTAAATTGAATGCAAATCAAAATTCTTTTCGCTGAACAACATTTTATGAAAAGATAAGCTAATTTAAGCTATTTGTTACATAAATCCGTTACGGAAGATGCCTAGCTCGCGCACTAGTTTGCATCCTCCCTCTTGGGACAGGACCTGAGACAGACGTTTAGTCTTCAGACCCGCTAACTGGGGAACTTGGATCTCAAAAAATGCACACGTAACAAGAAATTAAATTCTGTCTCGGCAAAACCGTTGCAACTTATTCTAACTGGGTTCTATAATTATATACTTGAGCGAGAGAAACTATAGAGAAACTAAGTCAAATCGCTATCTGCGCAGGATCTTCAAGACGTCATACTTTATAATAAATTTATTATTGAGACTTGACATAATTCAAACATGACATTCAGGCCCATATTAATGAACATATCTTGAGGTTTCCTGAACTCAAGGGTTTCCTGAACTTTAAAATCTTTCAAATATAAAATAAAATAATTGATAAAATTATAAAATCAAATATAAAATATTTACTATAGGTATGAAATCTTTCTTCCTGAACTCAAGGGAAGTCTTTCAATTAGGGCTATTCAAATTTCTCTTGAGATAAGGAAACCTCAAAGACGGCTTGGTTCATAAATATTACGTGCCAAAGACTTCTAAATTCGACGCGAAAACCCGAATGAATTGATGGCAGGAATTACAACAGATATTCTAACGACCAGCTACTTGTCTCACATTTTTGTATGATATATTAACGTCTAGATGATGTCCTATGTTTACGTGGCTCTAACGCTTCAGTTAAATAAATTTAAGGAGTAATAATGAATACTGGATGATCTGGTAGACTATGATCTAGATCTAGATAATCACATACACAGGGGTGACCAACCCCCCCCAAACCCTCATGACGCACCCCCCTAAATATAGCACCAGCCTCCCCTCCATAAACTAGGCACCCCCCAAAATGCGAAAAAATAAGCCCCCCGTATTCTTTCTAAAACTAAAAGAAGATTTATATAGGTATTGAAAAAATTCAAACCCAGTCGATAATATACAAAATGTATGTATATTTCTTGAGATTCTTTACATAGGTAACATTTTTTTGGAAAGGTAAAAAAAATACCAATGAACTTAATAAACTTAATAGCTAAATAAGAATGTGAACCTAAATGGTTTTTAAACAATCAAATATTCCCCCCCCCCAAACTTTTTTGGAACCCCCAAGAATTTCAATGACGCAGTCCCCCCCCCCTGACATACATAGAATGATAAATAAATTATGAATAACGAATTTATAGCAGAATGAATATGTGGTTCTTTTATTTGTGCATTTCCAATACGTAATCTACAATCAGAAAGCTCGAAGTTAGGCTTCAGGAATACCCATTCTCATCTAATGTATTCTATATTGAACGTATAAATTTCCAATAACTCTTTCCCAATAATAATTCATCAATTTGATGATTTTTGTAAAGTGCAATCATGTGCAGCATTCAAAATGACAGTAAAACTATTGAATGGCAGAAATTTAATTATAAACTCATAATCAGTACTTCCTAGATAATGAGAAAGGTTACAGTGTGATGTGATTCACGACCGCTACGATGGGATTGTGGGAATGAGAATGCAATCAATGATGTCAGTCAACTGTCAGCTCGGATTGTCGTCGCCAATGGAAATATCCTCTGATTATAATACTGCGAATAGCTTAGTCCAGTGCTATGAATACAATGTGTACTACAGGTGTAAACTTGCTGTAGTAAGTGCTTCCTTGTGTCTGTCGGTGATAAAATAATAATAATATAAATATTATGATAATATCATGAGAAACAGAAGCAAACCAACCTGACTCCGGCCGCCTCTTAAGTTCAAAGACAAGTAGTATCAGGCTTCATTCATTTATTCAAGGCTTCATTCATTCATTATAAATGCATTATAATGCATAGATACAAGAGGCACAGCGCACTACTGCTTTGTTTCTTTCTTTACAAATGTTTAACTAGAAAATATACATTTTAGGTCACGTCCAAGTTTAACTAGAAATTTTGAACTATAATTAATGATTCTTTCCAAAACAAGAATATTTAGCATATAAATATTTGAATACAAAAAAGTTTTCTCATTGCAATAGACAACATTAACATCCAACCACAGAGACTTTGAAAAAATGACCAAAACCGCATTTCACAGCCTTAATTAGAAGCTAACTACTAAACTAAGCACTAGATCAGTCCAGTAGTTTAAAGGAATTGGATATAATTTTGAATTTTGTTCGAGATTATTTGAAGTGTTATCAATATTGATAGATGAAAGTGCTAATTATGTGTTTTGTTATTCCCCAGCACCCAAGTACTTTGATGGGGAAAAACGTATAGTATTTTCTCAACAGATTTGCTTGTATTTTTAGGCGCTGAATCTGAATTTGAACTTTGATGGGGAAAACGTATAGTATTTTCTCAACAGATTTGCTTGTATTTTTAGGCGCTGAATCTGAGTTTGAACTTTGACACCTCAAAAAACGTTTGATTCACGAGATAGTTCAAAGATGACGGCCGAAATTTAATAATTCCACAGCAATATTTGTGAAACAATTATTTATGTTCTGTGATTTCTGATTTTTATTTTCGTGAAAACACGGGATCATGAAATATTTCCAAAATGACATACATAGGAAATAAGCCTCTTTATGTTTTAAAAGTAAAACATATCTTGTTAAAGTAGCGTTTTTTTAGGTGTCAAATTTCAGATTCGTATTCAGTGCTTGAAAATACCAAGAATCCGTTGAGAAAACGACTATATGTTTTTTCTGGCATCGCTTACATCTCACAGATAGGCCTACACTGGAGTATAATTTTCATTTGAATAAAATAAAAGTATTGTATCATTGTACTGAGAATTAAGCATTCCATTTTCTGCTTCTCTCTAGAATCAAGATGAATTAAAAGAAGCAATTATCAAAGAAATACAACTGGAAGTAAATGGCAGGTTAGAAGAATTTGAGATGAAAATGGTTAAGAATTTGATATGAAAGGATGGAAATTGTGGGGTTGGTGAAATAAACAACAGTAAATTGAAAACAATGTATGAAGAGAACAAAACAAACTAGAAAAAGAAGTTTGAAATATTTCAAGACATGAGGGTGACTTTTTCGAAATACAGAAAAAGTAATCGTGGCT
This sequence comes from Conomelus anceps, assembly GCA_948455865.1. Classification (NCBI taxonomy): domain Eukaryota; kingdom Metazoa; phylum Arthropoda; class Insecta; order Hemiptera; family Delphacidae; genus Conomelus; species Conomelus anceps. Next base: position 42,511,661 of record OX418222.1, read on the forward strand.
ACAGGAAGTGAAGTGAGCGTGAGTGAGATACCAAATTGAAAGAATTTATTAGGATTGTTTAATGGAATGAAATATGAACAAATTCCTATAACCGGTACAATAGGAATAAGGGATAAAAAGGTGAACAAACAATTGATCAATTTTAAAAATACGAAAATACCAGTAAATTATCTTTTTGCGAAAAAAATTAATGTAGGAATTATATTGGAAATAGACTTTTTGAGGAAACACTGCTAAGTTGGATAACTTAATAAGGGAGAAGTTAATATAATCCAATATCAATCTAGCCTTGTGACTGACTGATGAAGCTTTCTCCTTAGAAGCGAAATGCATTCCTTCAGTGTAAGTGAGAAAAAATCATAATTTAAATAGAAATACAGTTTCAGTTTTTAAAATTGAATGTTCACCAAGTATTTCGTTATGGAATACATCAAAAAGTTAATATAAGATATGAACAATAAGAAATCAAAATGCAAACGGAACTGCACGATAGAAAAGAAACTTATGGCCTATTAACAAGCAAGAGTCAAACAGAATATGAAGAAGTTTGGGAAGAAGAAATAAATGAAATAGAAAGGAAACGAAGGCACAGAAGAACTAAAAGGTATTTTTCAGAAAAATAAAGAAGTATTCTTTGAGCAAGGAAAGGCACAAAACTATGAATGTATACTCAAAGTTATGCTTTTATGCTTTTTGAAGGGCCATTTATTTGACTGGGAATATTTTCAAGTGTTTATTGGACATTTAAACTGGTTCATGAACTTTTCATTTCATTATTACTAAAAGCAGCATGAAAACGATTTTTTATGTATTTCATTCGCTAATTAAATTTCAAGTGGCTTGGTTTGATCGAGTTTACTCTGTCATGTGTCAGCTTAAGAAAGTAGAAGAAAGTACTTTTAATAGAAAATCGTATCCAGTTCCAGAAAATTAAAAAAAGCAGTGGAGGAAGAAATAAAACGAATGATGAAATCAAATATAATTGCAAATGATGTAAATAGCATTGAAAAAGCTCATCAGAGTTCGCCAGTCCTTTAGTTGTCGTACCCAAGAAAAATTAAAGAGCTAGAGTTTGTTTAGATTGCAGGCAAATCAATAAAATTATAATTATAGACAAGACTAGTACAGAAGAAATTCCATTGCAAAATTTGACTTGACAGCAGGTTATTGGCAGGTCCCATTCCCATTACATCAAGACTAAAGGAAGTATGCGCCATTCTTATGGAGGTAGAAATTATTAATTAAAGAGGCTCGCTTTTGGATTAGTGAATAGTGTTGCTGTTTTTGTATAATATGGGTAGACCAAATTCTAGGAGATGGAGAACTAGAACGGACTACTATATTTTATAAATTAAATACTGATATCTATAAATTACTTCAAATTGTATGACAGATTATTATGAAAGAGTCGCTTTAGGATTAGAAAGATTATATAAAATATGACTATTAATTTAGAAAAGTCTGAAGTCCTAACAAACAAAACACAATTTTTAGTATTAACTTTTCATGTGAAATTTAACGACTTGCAGTCAAATATTTGTTAAGAATAAGTATAATAGCTCACTTAATCTGGCCGAGTACTTTCGAATCTTAATCTTAATCTACTCGGCCAGATTAAGTGAGTTATTATACTTATTCTTAACAAATATTTGACTGCAAGTCGTTAAATTTCACATGAAAAGTTAATATTAACAATGCAGTTCGTCATGGAACAGGAAATCCAGGAATACAATTTTTAGGTTGCATAAAAAGGTTGCAATTTTTAGGTTGGATAATGGTGGATAACTGTAAAGTTAAAGCTATTAGGGAATTTTCTAGTCCTATATAAATTAAAGAATCACCAATATTTTTATGCATGAGCAATTAAAAAGCAATGGAGTTAGAGAAGTGATAGCCGAGTGCCGTAGCAGGTAAATGTTCAATCAGAGATAAGCTACGAAACTCCTGAGCGCTCTTTGTAAGGGTGACCGATTAGATTGGCCAGCAAAAAGACTCAGTTCTCTGCTGTAAAATCACTTCCTGGTGGTTCGGAACCCACCTAAAACTGTAGGTCCATCTCATCAATCGCCATCATCCAATTCATTACCAACGCATAGATCTCAGACCTATGTGGGCTTCATCCTCCGAAAAAAAATTACTATAGGAAATTCCACGGAATCTATGCTTTTCTACAAGTCAATTACGCATTTGATAAGTACAAAAAGTCTGTGATGTTTTTCATGACAAAGTACTTGATGAACTGCATTCCTCCAGAAAAATGTGAATACAAATCATAATTTTAATAGAAATACAGTGTCAGTTTTGATATTAGTCTACAAAAAATCCGTGTATTTGGGATGAAAAAGGAGAAAAACATTCAAAGAGATAAAAAATAAATTTATTGAGTACATTTAGCTAAATCACCAAAATGTAAATAAACCACATGAGTACAGATGCAAGAGACGTAAATATTTGAATCGAACTGTATCAGATAGTTAGTGATAGACCATCAAGTAATTGCTTTGCCAGTAAGAGTTTGAATAAACATGAAAGAAATTATTATGAGTCGTATATGGTTGGATCAAATTCAGAACATTCAATTTAGGAAATTAGTTAACCATAAGAACGGATCATTGAGCTTTAACATTCTTACAAAATGGTAGATTAAATCATGGTAGGATAACGAGATGATTTTATTGTTACAAGAATACAATAAAAAATGGGAACTTATACCAGGTAAAGAGAATATAGTAGCTGACACCTTGCCGAAGGTACAGACTGAAAAAGAATGAGTTCTGAGGAGTTTTAGAGTACAATGATAAGCCCTGAAAATTGTTTGCACTATGGTAAGAAGAGAATTTGAGAAAATTTAAGCAGGTTCAAAACAAAAACAAAACATTGAAATTAACAGGATAAATGAACGAAAATCCACCATTTCACCTCAATTTCTATAAAATAGAAAATATGTATTATTCAGGAAGGAAAATGATGAATTAGGATGAAAAGTATGCATTCCACAAGAAATAACAGAAGAATTAATAAAAAAATATCTTATAAAGAGGGGACTTACAGAAATTATTAGAGCAGTACATTATGTTGAAAGAAAATTGTCTTATAAAATGAATGTATCGTTTGGTAGGGAAAGTTATGAATAAATTCTCACTGCATCAAATGACTAAACATAATAATTTTAAATATGAAGGAGAGACGTATAATATGTACTAGGAAGTTAGAAAAAATATTCCTGGATTTCTTGTTCCATGACGAACTGCGTTGTTAATATTAACTTTGTATATGAATTCAACGACTTGCAGTCAAATATTCATTAAGAATAAATAAAATTTACTTACTCTGTAGGCCGAGCGCTTTCGAATCTTTGAGATCCGTTTTCAGTGGCCAAAGGGATCTCAAAGATTCGAAAGCGCTCGGCCTACAGAGTAAGTAAATTTTATTTATTCTTAATGAATATTTGACTGCAAGTCGTTGAATTCATATAAAAAGTTAAAAAATATTCATTGATATGTCATGCCCTTATCCTAAATCTAAAATAAATTTCCAATTTATTTTGATAATGTTTGGTGGATTTTTGTTAAATTATATCCTTTGAGAAGAGCAACAACAAAAATTGGTTTAGACAAAATTATTGGCCAATATATACCGGAAATGTGTAAACCAAAATCAATATTAACAGACCATAAAACACAATTTAGGGGAGAAAATGGGATAGAACATTATTAGAAATGGGTATTAAAGTGTATAAAAGATTACTATACCATCCATCTAGTAACCTTTTAGAAAGACCACTAAGAGAAGTAGGTCGATTAGATTGTTTTTTTCATAAAAATTATGTATCCTGGATAAAATATATTCAGAAAGCCATCGACTAATTGAATATTATGTCGCATCATAATGACACCTTATTATATTATACAATGGGGTAGAAAGCCTGAGGGAGTAATTACAGAATGGATAACATTACCATCTGAGGAGTTCAGATTGGATAATAATATCAATCAACAAATAAATTTGAGTGGAATAAGGTTATACTTAAAGGCAAAAATGAAGAAGCAAAAGCATGATAGAGACATGAAAAAACTTTTAGTTTCAAGTTAGGAGACAGAGTTTTTAATAAGGAATCATAAGCTATCTAATGCTCAAATTACTATTAATTTTTGGACCTTATAAAATAACGAAGCCGAAAGGACCCATCGGATATGTAGTTAGTAATGAAAATGGTATAATTGTGGGACCATACAATATAAATAATTTGATGGAATTTAAAGAATAATGAAAATCCTGATAATGATACATTTTTATAGATATTTACTGTAGTCATACCTATAACATGTACTTCAATATTTATATTGTTGAAGAAAAATATTTTTTATTTGAACAATTATTTGTTATTGTTTTAAGGTAACAGTTTATATTATAATAAGAATGAGATTATTATTTGAAATGATTATGATTATGTTTAAGTTATTGAATTATTTAGCATTTTTCAGTTTATTTTGTATTTGAATTGATTAAAAAATTTATTTAAGTAAATAATAAAGTAGGTAGAGAAATTCATGAAGCTAAGTAAATAATAAACTAGGTAGAGAAATTCATGAAGTTTGGTTACTTTAAAAATAATGATAACATCATGGAAAATCATAATTCATTATATTTAAATTTATTTGAATAAATAATGTAGGCAGAGAAATTTATGAAGCTTGATTACTTCGAAAGATAAAATTATGGATTTGTTACATTTGTGAGAATTAGTGCAGCAAAATTAAGAAATATAAGTGTGAGTAGATAGGGAAGAGTTCCCTCAGGTAAAATAATGTAGTAGATCATGAAGAAAAAGTTGCATTATTGGCAATTGATAGATGGAAGTGCTGCAATTTATGTTTTCTGTTAAAATCAAATTATCAGATTAGCCAACTAAATCGTTGTTGCTTGAATTTTTATAATTTACACTACTTCAGAGTGCTTGAATTTTTATAATTTACACTACTTCAGAGTTTCATACCATACTTATCAACTCGAAATTTAAAATTTTTGGGTGCTCCGGGTTATTGACTTTTCATGTATTCTATAGAGTGGAACAGTACAAGTAGATCAATTGACGTTTTAGGTTAGCAAGAACATATTTTTCATCAAATATACTGATTCAATCACTGCAAGCAATAGAGGTTTAGATTTCAAAGTCATATCTCAAATTTTTAAGTTGAATCATGAAACTGACATAATTGTGAGAGGATAATCCGCATGAAAATAACCCTAATAATATTCATCATTGACTCTCGAATTAAATGAACATGTATAGTTTGACAAATTCATTCGCTTTAGTTACTGTGAGATGAGATAACATTGGCCCACTTTTTCATATTTTTTATTCTAGTTACAAGCTCGATTTATGAAGCTTAAAATCATCCAATATCAATATTTGCTAAATATCATGAATGCAGCCTATTGTAAAAATACGTTGTTTTCATACATGCAATAAAAAATGTATAATAAATTGGGCCAATTTCACCTGCACTTGGGATAACATTGCCCCAGTCATAGAACTCTTGCTTTTAAAAAGGTTCTAGAAGACGCTGGGACAATGTTGGGCTTTCCACACATCATTTTTGACCGACTTAGTTAAAAATTCAACCATAATTTGTAACAGAAAATTGACTGTAGAATGTATCTGTAGAATTGACTGTAGAAAAAATCCAGAAAATGATATTGATATTTTTTATACGAATTATGTAGCACATAAAGTTGTAAAACTAAAAAAATGATTAAGCAATTATGCAGTCAATTCAATTGATAAATATAACAAAGAAAGTTAAAAGCCAACTAAATAAAAAAAGAATGTCAATTACTCAAATTTTGCAAATCTGTTGTCACAATCATCACTCTGGATATCAGAAAATGATTCAATTTCACCTTCAGATTCCAGATCTATACTGCAATTGAACAGAGAAAAATCTATCAGTTGTTAAAGTGGTCAACTAGAGCAATGAAATTATAGAAAATTTTGATTGGATTCAGACTTTCAACCAGCTTTTCTTCACTAAATTTACGGGTAAAGCAGCCATCACAGTCCAAAGAGGTTCAAACACTCATTGCAAGTGATGGTAATGCTGTACTCTATGGAATGAGAAAGAAAATCCCCTTTTTGAAATCCTAGAATAATTTGAATCTTTGTTTGGTTGATGGGCCAAAATTACCCACAAAGGGCTAATGCTACTTCAATTTACCAGTATTTATATAATTTTTCATTGAGCGATTTTCAAAATAAAAATGCTAACTCCACGATATGTATGTATTTTGCAATGTTAACGATCACGTGCAGAATAAATTTTTCAGACATTGTTCGGCTCGAGCGTAATTGCATAAATATTGGTCTACAGTTTTAGGCCATTTTTTATAATTTTTTTTATCAGACGAGACCACATCATCGCACCCGCACCGATAGTCATTCTCCCCACCGTTCAATTCTCAAGTGCGAGGTTCCGGTGAACCAAAACTGATGGAAAGGGAAGTATCCTGAGGGAGTAGAGTACAGAGTATAGAGTAGAAGAGTGTGAGTGAGAGAGCAATTTTAGGTGTGTGCATGTGCGTGTGCGCAAGAGTGTTTGAACGAACGATATAATAATAGTATGCTGTGCTATTGCGTGTGAGTTGTTGAGGGGCTGAGCGAGCAACTTTGTTGAGGTGGCGGAATGGGGAAGTGGGAAGAGCGGTGTAAGTAAGATTCCGAGAGATTCCGAACGGCTCCGATAAAACCCGAACGTCAGTGACCGTACCAGAACCCTTTTATGACTCTGAATGGGATGTTGGCGTATCCTAGGGTGGGGGTGACAGTTCGCTAGGGTGTAGCTGCAATGCTCCCGGGCCTTTAGCTTCAGTCAGTCTGCAGACCGATTCGCTGTTGTGTTCCTGTGTTATTTGTCTCGCCTATGTGTTGAAGCGTTTTCTCTGTGCGTTTATTACTAGTTTTCTTTTTTCTAGTTCGTCTACCCATTACAATAGTTTCGGTGTATTGTATAGAAATCGGTTCGGCTAAGTTGAAGAAGGCGTTGTTCGTTTCTGCAGAAAAGGGCTGGTGATTATCTAGTGCGGTTAGTAAAGTTTTGTTTTCATTTTTATCCTTTCTATTCGATATTTTATTACTGTAATCCGCATCCTCCAATCATTAAACTGATGAACTGCAACGATCTGAATAGTAATACAATCTTTCGTTTTGCAACTTTTAGAACGATTAATCTTTTCTATTTCTGCTTATATTTATACTGAGCTACGTAAGGGTTATCTTTCCATGTTCGGCTTGGTTAGACAATATTTTTATGAAAAGCTTACAAGCTCAAACTAATTCGTTATTTGTAACAGAAATGAGAAATGTTATGAATTTAATGTTATAAAAGTTAAATATTTATGGATCAGATGATATATTTTTTCATTAATTATTAGACTAGCCCTTTCCACATCACTAGCAATTGTTATATTACTTGAATAGAATTCATAGTGGATGCATCATAGGCGCCGACTCCATCTTCATGATGGGCCCAAGACAAAGAGCTCAAACCCCCAACCTTCCAGTGATAAAAATGTATTGTTATTTCAAATTTGAAACAATTCACCTCGGTTCGCGCCTGACCCAATGATAATAATGTAATAGCAAATTCTGGCATGGTTTTAGTCATTCGGTACAGTTCATCATAAAACAATTTAGCTCATTGAAAGGAATTTTGTTTAGATTTTACCCGTTTTATACAGATTCATTGTCAAGATTAATAATCGTTCACTAAATCAGAAGAAAGTGAACAGGATGCTTACACAAAATATCACAATACAGTATATGAAGCATTACCAGTCGGCACAACAAACCTTTTTCTTATCAACAACTATAAAATATTTCGGGTTATGGGGGGGGGGGGGAGAGGGTGTCTGATATGACTGTAAAAAGGTCCTCGCCTCCATCAAAAACCCAAATAAAGTTTTTTAGTGTTGGTTGAGAATTTTGGGAGGGGGAATACATTCCCTTTATCACCTCCTCGGTTCGCCCTTGAATACTTAGTGTATAGTTTATTTCTGGAATTATTATTAACATTGTCTCCACAGGTCTTATAGACTTCAGATATCTTTTATTTTCACTATTAATATTTTATAAATTATTGCAGATTACTAGGATATCAGATTATTACTAGGATGGAGGCGTATTTCATGAGTTTGCAATTTATTAACATTTTTTATGCTAAGAACATTATGCTTAGGTGTCTAAATTAGCTAGGCCTAATCATCTCTTTATAGAAAATCTGCCAATTTTTTTTATTTCAACCTCAAATTTCAGGGGCTTTTCCAATGCGTGAAATATTCTGAATTTATTTACATAAGTAAAATTCATTGGATGCTTGGATGGTGGAATAAGTTTTGAACTAGCTTACTTCGTATTTTGAAGATGGAGCTTCCTACACTGCAATGGTAAAAATTCATTTCCTGCAAAATTCCCCAAAATCTTGAAAAGCTCTGACCTTTGTAGTAAAATATGTGTCTATGTTATAAAATTTAATGTAGTAAAAAGTAAGATTGACTTCAACGAATATATTGAATTCCTGGATTTCTTGTTCCATGACGAACTGCGTTGTTAATATTAACTTTTCATGTGAAATTTAACGACATGCAGTCAAATATTTGTTAAGAATAAGTATAATAACTCACTTAAACTGGCCGAGTACTTTCGAATCTATCATAGATTCGAAAGTACTCGGCCAGTTTAAGTGAGTTATTATACTTATTCTTAACAAATATTTGACTGCATGTCGTTAAATTTCACATGAAAAGTGAATATATTGACTTATTCTTTAACTATGACTTGAGTTATTCAATGTAGAATCGAAGGGTGCTTTTACAGTGAAGTACCAATACTCTATGATAATCATAGATAGATACGAATGCAAAATCAACCTTTGACTTGCCTTATACTCCTGAACTGGAGTCTCCAAGACGTAATGTACAAAACAAAATCTATGCCAGATTGGAGCAGCATGAATACCACCATTTAACAGCATGTGTTTGATTTTGCATCCTGGGGTGCTCGGGTACTCAAGCACCCCTTGGGAAAAAGTGGAGGTGCGGAGCACCCCTTAAGACTAATCTCATATCTAAAGAATAAACCAAAAACTGTTTTTTTATACTCTTTCCAAAAATATTTATAGATAGCTTGAGAATGTAGTATAAAAAATTGATAATAATGATAATAGGCTAATAATAATAATAAAAAAAAAATAATAATAAAATAATTATCATTATAATTACCAATAAGAATAATAATTATAATGAAATATTAAAGAAGCAGCATGAATCTAATCTTTGAGTTTACATCCAATGAAAAAAGGGTTGGAAGTTAGGGTAAACGGTACTTCGTAGCATAAACAATTACAAATACAATACATTCTAGTCCATTTTTGCGAAACCATTATTGAATCTGTATTGAGCGAGGAAACTATGCACCAATATTCAAAGGCATACTGTATGTGTAAAAATATATGTATGTGTAAAATTATTGACTGAAATTTGTTTGAATAGAACTTTATTCATTTTGCAATTACAAAGACCATCAATATTTTTTTTTAAATCAACATTTTTAATCTTACATCAACAAAAGGATCAATTGATTTTTCTGGAGGCCCCAAGCTGGAGCAATAGGTTGAGGCAATAAGGGAGTCACTTGCTCTTATATAAAACATTGGTAATAATAATAAGCAGGGGGAGCTGGATGGCCCTGGACACCCCCTTTTTTTTAACAGAGGTCAATTTCCATACCCCTCAAACCCCCGACTTCTCTCAGACATGGGCGTACCCAGGAGGGGGCTCAAGCGGCCCGAATCCCCCCCCCCCCAGAAACAAGAAAATCGAGGAAAATTTCTGATTGAATGTTCCCTTTATTATGGAAATTATCATTATCATTTTTAATTGAACGATATTCTGATATTTGATCAGTTGGTTAAGCGTATTGGTGGCTCCAACGTCTTCGGTACTGTTTAGTTCTTGTAAATTGCTAATATGTACTTCTACGAGAGTCATTTTTTGAAAAACTCACGATGGGCAATAAATTAAAGACCAGTGAATATAAAATAATTATTGTATTATCTAAATTCATGTACACTTATATTTCAACATAATCACCTTCAAGATCGAGGCATTTGCCATACCTGTGGATAAGCTTTTCAATACCCTCTTTAATGTTATCGCCAGTGAACAATAATGAGTTTCAACCTTGTCTTGAAGCTCCTCAGTAGTGGAAAAGTGCTGACCTCCAAGACAGCATTTCTTCAGTTCAGAAGAAAGAAGAAAGTCGCTCGGTGCTAGGTCAGGATTGTATGGTGGATGCTCAAACAATTTTCATTGAAATTGTTGATGGAGTTGGGCACTGAGAGTGGGTGTTGCCGAGCGTGTGTTCTGAATGGATCGCTGCAAATAATGTTGTAAGATTTGTAAATAAAACGTTGCATTAATTCTGCGAAAAATGGCTTGGAGGTTAGCACTTTTCAACGACTGAGGAACTTGAAGACAAGGTCAAAACTCATTCAAATTCATTGGCGGCAAAATTTTATAAATAAAATAAAGTGTAGAAAAGCTTGTTCACAGGTATGAAAAATGCCTCAATCTTCAAGGTTATTATGTTGAGAAGTAACCATAAGTGTACGTACATTTTTTTTTTAACAAAATAATTTAAAAAAATATTTACAGGTCTTTTATTTATAGCCCATCTGAGGTTTAAAAAATTGCCCTCGTAGTTTAGATTGGCTTAATGTCTTCAGTTTTCTGGACGCTATTTTAACAATAAATTAGTGACCCCACGATCACTATGTGCCAGCTCAGCCGTATAGTTTGCCGTATGTTGCATTCTATTGATATCATGGCGAAGACCCACTAAACGCGCGTTGCTTGTTCTCGCATCTTGGCGACGAGTTGTTTACGTTGCGACTGCTTGCGTCGGCGCATTACAGCGGCGTCACTGTTCTGCCATGCTGTTATATATATAGCAAATAGCTCCACTTATATTATTGGAGCTCGACTTCCTCTACTCTAGAGTCTAGTCTAGTATCTAGTCTAGACAAAACCAAGCTCTGGCCAACCTTAAATCCTTTCCTCATTCCTATTCATTCAGATACATCAGTTTAAGCCTATCTCGCCTCGCCTTTAGATCGGCTTAGTTGATAGGAAATCAGATGATAAGCTTAGAAGATAAGGTGCAATGTCGACTTGTTGGTGTAGTAATCTCTCCTATTATTGAGTCTTGTGTCTTGCATACTTTGCTCAATCGCTCAAACGTCGTTTGATTTTATCCCCCTGCTTATTTTCTCATTTCTCTCACAATCCACCTTAATAAAGCATTAATTTAAATTTCTTTCTAAACTTAACTATCGCTATTGTTCAGCAATTGTCTGATAAGTAAATATTACAAATAAATATTGAGTTCATATTACATGAAATACATATACTGAATACTTCGCATTAATAACTTACATAATAATAACTTTGAGTTCAAAGAAAGTTTGAGTAATATGTGCGCTGAGCTTAACTGACAAATTTTATTACAATCCCGTTAGCAGTTGTACAATCCCTTAATAGGCATGATACTTTAGTGTTGTCAACAGGGACGCCGACTCCCCTTGGAGAAAATTAGGGGTGCGGAGCACCTCCTAGACTCAAATCCAAAGTATTAGCAGAATAGTATTGTTTTGAAAAGTTCCACAAACAGTGAATTGATTGATCTAGATAAAAATTTAATAAATTGAAAACAATCAAATACCAATAGAATGACATGAATATAAAAAAATTAGAGTGTACTGAAAAACAGTATATATCCAATGGGAAAAAGGGTGGAAGCAAGGGTACTGAGTGGTACCAGAGAGACTTTGGAATAGAATAAATTCTCAACAATTCTTGTGGAACTATTTTTGGATTTGTACTGAGTGAGGGAACTATCCACCAATAATTAAATATACAAAGTATAATATATACATTAATATATACATTATATATTATAATATATAAATTATTGTGACTTGAGAAATAACTTGGATAGAACATGATTCATACTGCAACTATAGATACTAAAAACATTAAACCACAATCAACATTTTTAATTTGGTTGATAAAAAGTCAAATTGCGGATATTTAGTAGTTTCTACTGGCATGCAACCTTGTCGGTGATGAACAACCTAGAAAACGGGTGACCGGGAGCCCTCCCCCAGAAAAAAATAGCTTTCCAGGATCTGAAGAGCAGTTCTGAGCGATTTTTTGTGATAATAAGCCTCTTCTCGAACATGTTTTATTCATTCATGGCATGACGCATTATTTTTGGCAATCACAATGAATCTTTTAGATTGTTGGGGTGCCAATTCTAATGTCCTTTTGGCCCACTTGATTAAAAGAGTAATAATTGTATGACTTACCTGACTGAACAAATACCTTGCACGTTTCGTAACTAGTTGTTTATTACAAGTGACCTTTTCCCCTATGTTAGATGAAGTGTTTCTGGGTTGACAGTTGGTCATTGTGTCTGACCATGACCATAGATAAAGGACTATCCCTTATCGTAATAGCCTATTGCAGTGGTGTATCTAGAGGGTAAGTCTGGAAGGGGGGTATGTTTTGGCGGGGGGGGGGGGGGGTGTTAGGCTTTAGGCACTTGAGCACTTTATCCAGGGGGGGGGGGGGGGAAACACACATATCCAACGCCAGCTCATAAGCCCTCAAACAGTGTTTTTTTTTTTTTTTAAATAGAACTTTTAACAACATAGAGAGCAGAAGAAGAAGAAGAAGAAGAAGAAGAAGAAGAAGAAGAAGAAAATAATGTTGATGAATAAGTAAAAATAGAGTATTCAGAATAAAGAAGGAGATCTCCTCCGGATTTTCTTTTAAACAAAATCCCTCCAAAACAGCATTTTTAACGATTCAAGTTTTTTGACCGGTTACTTACCATTCTTTTCACTCATTCAACAATTTATTCATCTTTCAACTTCAAGATAAAAATTTACAATTTTCTTCGCTATTTTTTATCATTTGTATTGTTTCTCTATTTTATCTTAATTTTTTTCTTCTTTAATTTTTTTCCCCCTTCTTTTCTATCTATACTGATGCAATAATCAAAATTACAATATTTGAAACCCTTCAAATCCTCTAATATATACGAATATACCTAATGCATAACTCAACCCGAGCGTACGCACAGGCAATTTTTGCCCATGTAAGCTCTTCCCTTTATTATTCAATTAATGCTTACTGTATATAAGTATAGGCACTATCAGTCTGTGGAGTAATTAAATGGCTGTTCCGATTGATGTTCTTATGTTAACTTTATTGTATTTACATAGTTTATATGATTTTTTAATAGTTGTTAACACTAATGAATACTCCAAGTCTGTTCCAATACTGTTTCTATTTTATAATATCTGATTTTTGTAGTGCTTTTAAAATAAGTTATACTATATGCTGATCAATTATTGTATATTGAAGGAAATAAACGGTTTGAATTGAAATTGAATTAAATAATAAGGAGGAATCCTCTAACAATAAATTAATATATAATATACATAGCATTTTCTTTTAAGAGGTGGGTTGAAGCGTTGAAGGATACTTCGCCGGGAAATGTTTGAAGAACAACCTCTCTGAAAACACATTTAAAGTAATTCTAGGTATGAATTTATTCACTTTAACATTTCAACCCACGCTGTCCGTGTTTCGGAGGACACGTTAAGCTGTCGGTCCCGGCTGCCTAAAAAACAGTCGTTAAGTCACGTCAGAGGCCCTGAACTTATTCAGGTGCGACCTGATAACTCTGACACCAGACCTGAGCCAGCCAGGTCACACGATATTATTATTATTATTATTACCCACGCTGTGTCAAAATAAATGTTATCTAGTTCTTGTGCTAATGTCAGTGGGAGATCCGGACCCTCATTGTATTAGTAAAAGAAATTTGGAACTTGAAACTTTAAAGTAACTGACAATTGAACAAACTGACAAATATACAGAAACGGAATTTATTAATTAATAGCACTTAGGTGAATTCGAAAGTAATAAGTTCTGTTTTTGAAACTTTCACTCATTATTTCCTTGCTAGACTATTTTTGATCCCCCATCTTACCTGATCAGGGTACCATACAGTATCGTACATAAAACTTTATTATTAAAAGAGGGTTAGGGGATCTCCCCCGGATATTTTTTTTAAAGCATAATCCCTCCAAAACAGCATTTTAAACGATTCAAGTTTTTTGACTCTTTTGTTAAAAATGGTCTCACATGCCTGATAAAATTCCATAATTTCTTCTGTTTTTGGATTTCTGGGGGGGGGGGGATCTATCCCCCTGATCCCCCCCCCACAGTTACACCACTATTGTCCGTGATGTGACAGAGTATTAATGAGAGAACTGATGTATTTTGTATTATCGAAGTAAATTACTGCATGAGGAGATGCGAATCTCACCAACTATATCGGCAGGTAACTTGACACCCCCTTCCATCATCACTAAACAATAACAGCTGGAAGGAAGTAGAAGCCCAGTATATCAGCTGTTAATCGACACAGTAGAATACTGTTTCAAAGCATAGTACAGTATAAAGAGTGTCTGTTACATGTTTGGAGTTCCCATAAAATGGTCATTGTTATCATTTGCTATGCTCATGGGAAAATAAAGAGGAAGTTTATTACAGTAAACTGCACCACACAGACAGAGACGCCTCTGGACACTTAGAGCAAGAATTTTATCTTGAAATAACACCCAACAACCGATTTGAATCTTATCCTATGGATATTTGCCTTTTCGCTCAGCTTAATCTTATTGAGACCCTCTAATGTTGAATTGCTGGGTGTTTGTTCTTGAAGTTACTCTCCACAGTCTCATTTTTGTTGCGTGCACTTTTTAAATAATTATAGGAGAACTTTCTCGAAGTTTCTAGATTGTTAAATTATCTATTCATCTCTATTTATCACGTGATAATTTCTCATTTCGAAATAGGATAGCCGTGACCCGTAGCAGGTATCTGTTCAGTCAGATAAAGATAAGCTACGAAATCCTGGGCTCTCTTTGTAAGGACGACCGATTGGATTGACCAGTGAAAAGACTATATATTCTCTGCTGTAAAATCACTTCCTGGTGGTCCGGAACCCACCTAAAACTGTGGGTCAACTCATCAATCACCATCATCATCAAACTCATTATCCACACACAGGTATCATACCTATATGGGCTTCTTTCTCCAAAAAAAGGGGCATTTTGTAAAAGAATGTTGAAGGCAAGGATAATGAATGGGACATTGCAAGAAGATGTGGGATGAAGAGTGTGTTGGACGCACTCTGGTGAGATTTGGATGTGTCCAAGCAGAAGAGGAGATTCAGAAGAGGAGATTCAGAAGAGGAGTGAAGAGGAGAAGAGGAGAAGAAGTATTGGGAGGGAGGCAGGTGGCGTGGTGGTGGTGGGAGAAGGGTTGCTTAAAGCAGGAGTCATTGATCGATAGGGACCGTAGACTCAGCTGTCGAGAATACTACAAGACGGTCAATGCCCAACCCATGTGATCTAATATATAAACGTCTTCATGTTGTCTTCTGTCGAATAAACTCTGGTGCTTTATGCGAGAAAAAATTAATTAGGTAAAGAAGGAGGACGAGGAGGAGGAGGAGGAGAAGGAGAATAAGAAGAAGATAATGATGACGAATAAGTAAAAATAGACTATTAAATTTTTTAGATAGGTTATTTACAGTCTAGAAATCCAGATTTAATTGAATCGGGCTAGTAATCTATAAGCTAGGTATGATTTTTATGAATCCACCACTAGGAATTCATTGGTAATAGATTTTTTTTCTTTATAGTTCTATGAAAAACACCATAGTGGCTGTGAGATGTTTATTATTTCGAATTAATTTTGATGAGACTAATGCGTCATTTTTCAGGAGAGTATCACTCCTGCATCTTGCTTGCAGGAGCAGTATTGTATCTAGTGTCTCAGGGCCGTATTTATGAACGTCTCTTGACAAGAGGGACTCTTGTAATGTAATATATTTATATTGGTGTTTTAAAGAGTCCCTCAAGCGAGATACGTTAAAGGAGCGTTCATAAATACAACCCTCATTCACGCTTAAATTATTTATTATTTCCTTTATTATGTAAAAAATTGTATCTTTTTCTCCACTGGTATAATTAAACTCAAGTGGAAATAAACACTCACGTTATAGTGTGACGATAGTTTCGCTCTATTGTACAAGCATCTTCAGACACTGCTGACAATGAACTGAATCAGGTATAATTTTGAACAGAAGTTTGTCCAAGTCATTTGGTGGTGTGAATAAAGTTGAGTAAGTGTGACTGGAGTCGATTGTTGATATGTTGAGTCAACGGAAGTCCGATAGGAGGATTTGAGAAACAGCTGTGATTGTATTGAATTTTTATTCATATAGTAACAATAAAAGTCATGCCAGACAGAACGCGTCCTGGCGGCCAGGCCGTCGCATTGGATGACGGTCTAGGGATGTCAGACAGAACATATTATCGGCTAGTGAATATATTTTCTGACTTCCTCTATGAACATATTTTCTGACTTCCTCTATGAGCTTCCCGGTGTCCATTTGGATGTGATCCGCTGGCCGTTGCGTTCAAACTGTGTCCCAACACAGATCACAGACTGAAGCGGCCTGACGCAGGCCGCTCTCAATTTGTCGTGGACGATGCATTTCTAATAAGAACAGTTGAAGGTCAGGCCGCGTTCTGTCTGGCGAGATCTTAATCCCAAGCTTCGAGTCAAAAATATGAAAAACTCAGCTGACTCAACTTTATTCCACCCATTGAATAAAACTCGATTTGTACGGTTGTACGGTACTTTCTGAGAATTGTGGAAATGGGAATGATAGTGTTCGAAGAAAAATGTTGTAATTATTACTAATTAAATTATTATTAATGAACTATTCATAGGTGAAAACACTTTCATTAATCCACAAAACCATGAGTTAGCTGCGACTGACTGTGTTTGACTGCTGACGATTTTAGTACAGACTCTTCAGACATGCAAATCACCACTACTTCTCTACTACTGACAGTACTGTTCTGGGGCCGAAGGCGATCGAACTATTTTTGCCTCGTCGGCTATTTTTAATCTCGACCAGCTCTGGCTCTTCCAATCCGCTGTGGATGTCATTTCTGTTGCTTGAACATGAAAATGTTTACAGCCGCATTCAGTGGCAAATTCAGCTTCACTTTCAGACAGTATTTGATATCTATTTTTTACCCGCTTTAAAAAGAAGCTTATTTCTCGCTTTTCTTTTCCTATCTTAACAACGCTCATTGATAATAATATAATTATTATCAATAATTATTGATAGGTCAATGATGATGTGCTTTAGCAGGTGACTGACTCGCATTAATATGTAGTTTTGCTACCACCGATCAAAAGAATATCAATTTTCATCTAATGGGAAGCTATGAAATGATGTGAAAAAATTCTTTGTTAGGCGCATTTAACACTATAACACTATCTTCTCTACCACTCAACCTTAAGCCATTTCTCTCACTAAATCATAAAACCTTCCAGCCAATCACAAGGCTGTTCTAATTTTCAACATCCTCATTGAATAGATTAATAAATTAATTAATAGTTAGCTCAGGGAAGTTATAGCCGTGAGCTGGAGCAAGTATCTGTTCATCAGTCAGATAGAAATATGCTGGGCCGTCTTTGTAAGGGTGACCGATTGGATTGGCTAGAAAAAAGACTGTAAAATCACTTTCCGGTGGTTCTAAAATCTTTCGAAAATTGAAGGTTCAACTTATCAACCACCATCATCCAACCCATTACTAACGCATAGGCCTCAGACGTATATGAATTTCATCTTCAGAACTAATATAGTCCCCTGAAATATTTAATTTAATTGGGTTTAATTTAATTTACTAGGGTTTAAAACACTAGGCTAGGGTTTAATTTGGTCTAAGAATCTGGACAAAATTTAATCTTGGCTTGACAAGAGGGGTTTTGAATCGAGACAATGGCTGATATGTCGGGATGAATGGCAAACCCCTGTTTTGATTGGTGGGGGGAGGGGGTGTCGCTCAACCCCACCCTGCCAACATGCAATTTTGATTTTTGCTGCATGCGTTGTGAACGTATGTCCGCAGCATTTCTATTTAAAGTTATACAATATGACAATATCCTACTTGAAATACTTTAGTGTACAGAACTTGCAAGGAAGCCGAGCTGTTTTGGTTGAAACCTTGTAGTAGTTTCTGATAGTTTCTCCAGCTGTTCGGTTGCATTGAGAACGCGTTTGCTGGCTCCGCTGACATACTGAATTTGCCCCTCATGAGGGCATTGTCTATTAATAGAATTGAGCATACTAAACGTTTTCAAAATTCTTTCAAAGTTTCGGCCGCATAATCCTACTTCACGTTTGCCGTAACAGTACTCGTGTGCTCCTATTCTATATAATAAGCAGCTACTTGCTGTTATCTGTCAACGATACTGTAACGCTGGAGAGTAAGGGGTTGAAGGAGGAGAGGAAGAAGATGATGAAAAAGAAGAAATAAAAAAAGAAGGAAAAAGAGGTAGGAGGAGGAGGAGGAGGAGGAGAAGAAGACGAAGAAGATGGAAAAAAGAAGGAGGAGGAGAAGGAGAAGAAGATGAAGTAGAAGGAGGAGGAGAAGGAGAAGATAAGAAGATGAAGGAGGGAGGAAAGAAGGAGGAGAAAAGAAGAAGAAGAAGAAGAAGAAGAAGAAGAAAAAGAAAAGGAAGAAGAAGAGATATAAGAAAAAAGAAGCTATTGAATTAAACTTCAAAAAAGATTATAAGACATTCTAGAAATCCAGATTCACTTGAATCGGGCAACCTACTAGTGAAATATTGATTTATCTTTATATCTCAATTAAAATTATATCACCTATTCTATTGTATTGTTACTGGTTCTATGTCTAAAATAACGCTGGCAACACTTAAATTTATCACTCGCACTTTATTTACATATATAATCACAACACTCACTGATCAGCAATGTCTTACAGATAAATCGATATTGTTCAACTAATAAAGAGATTTCAATAAACTGTACAAAAATCAATCACTAAAATTAAAAGGCCGATCTAATATTAATTAATAACTGTACAATAAACTGTCCAATAATATTCAAAAAGAAACGTCGAAAAAGAACAATTAACTTACGTAGCACTAGTCCGTAATATAATAAAAACTATTTAGTAGCTCACTGGTATGAATTAAATAAGAAAAAGAATTGTCACTATAGGCACAGAGAAAGAATTATCACTATATAGGCACAATATATAGAACTGACACAACTTGTTTATCACGACGAATTTCAAACAAGACTGAACTAATTTACAAAAGTCTACCTCTATTTATATAATTTTCCATAATCGAGATATCTCTGGATTTTTCTATCATCTTCTAAATAAATAAATAAGGAAACTCACACTTTCCACAATATTCGATAAGAATCCATTAATGTCTAATAAAACAACTAGAACATTTTACAAAGTAAAAAGTAAACACCATAAAAGTGTCAAAAGCAGAGTAATCAATTGCTTAAAAGTAAACATAGATATTACATAGTAGATAACACCGAGAATACAGTATTATAATTATTACTTATATTATAATACTCGCTACAGTATTATATTTTATGATATCTATAGTTTCATCTTTACATCAATCTAAATTTCTTGAAATTAATCTATTTTTCAATAAATTTTTCCAGCGAAATTTATGACTTTTCTATAGCTAGAGTTTACTATATTTTGAAAGTATTATTTCCGTTTATGTATTGACTTATTCCCATAAAATACACAAATTAAGCTTCTTTTAGTGTTGGTTGAGCATTTCTGGGGGGAAAATTTGCGATTCCAGTCGTATTCTTTGACTATTTTGTCAAAAATCATCTCGAGGCAGTTGAAATTTCAAAATGGTTTTGGGTTTGGAGATCACTCCCTATATTCACGCTACTGGTCGTTGGGCTTGAGCTTGAAAGGCAACATCACTCGGTGAATTATGTGAATTGATAATTAAAAGTGTTGTATATTGAACTGTGAATATCCTTGCTTTTTTAAAATGGCTCTAATAATATATTGTTTTGTTTCAGGTCAATAACGCTCATAACTAACGACAAAATGATGCAAAATGGCATGGTGGACTCACTCCCCCAGCAGAACGGCTCAATTCACACAAATTCATCTTCTTCATCCAATTCTCATAACTCGTCTTCGCAAACAAATCCTGGTGGCAATCAGGAAGAAAGCAAGACGAATCTAATCGTCAATTATTTGCCTCAAACCATGACACAGGAAGAAATTAGGTCCTTGTTCTCATCGATCGGTGACGTAGAGAGCTGTAAACTCATCAGAGACAAAGTGACAGGTGAGACTTTTTAACTAATTAATAATGCACAACAGAATTTCGCCCTACGGATTTCCCCAAATAATTCGTACAAACGATGATTCTATATATCAGATAAAACAAAATTTTCGATGAATGAATCAGTATGGCTTTCATTGATGAAGATTTCATTTGACATAACTATTATCATCCAACGATGTTTGCTTTCCATTAATAAATGTCATACTTTCATTTTAAAGCTTTTACTTTCATTTAATTTATTTATCTGTCTATGAAAGTCATTTATTTTTAAAAAAATCCAATTTATTGAAATGCTCAGAATATTAAGCATGTGCGCAGGGTTTTTGTTCATAATTTTTTTCGAAGTTTATTGTATTGGATATTATTAAGGTATTGAAATGTTGACTTTTGCCATGATAAATTATTTTTTTCATAGAATATTTTATGAAATATGGGAGTTCAAAGTTGAAATTTTTCGGTTTTTGGTGGCAATTGATCTCCCCTACAAGTTATTTGAAACTTTTGGTCATTTTTATTTAAATGAAAGACACATTGAGGAATAAAATGACATATTTTTCATTTCGATCAAACAATTAGTTTTCTCAAAATAAAGTTTTTAAAACATGCAAAAAATTTCAGTTTTTTTCAAAAAATTATTTTGAAAAAAACCAATTGTTGAATTGAAATAAAAAATGTGTCATTCTTTTCCCCAAGGTGTCTTTCAGTTATAAAAAAAGTATCAAATGTTTAAAATAACTTGTAGGTGAGTTCAATTGCCCCCAAAAAACGAGAAATTTCAACTTTTAATTCTCATATTCCATAAAATATTTGATGAAAAAATTATTTCTCATGGCAATAGTTAGCATTTAAATACCTTAATAATATCCACTTCAATGAACTTAAAACAAAAATTATGACCAAAAACAGCCTTAATTTTTATCCATCATGGAATTAATAGTTTATTTCTACAAATCTCACATTTGTCAACAGACTTTCAGTCTATCACAATTTATTAATACTTATATTTGGTCATTTATGACGAACTGCGAGTGTAATAGTAAATATTTTCCTTTAGAAGACATGCAGAAGTATATGATATAAATAAGACATTCGAATATTTCTTTCTTTCCTGAGTACATGTTTTCGGGGCTGGAGCTACCTGTGACCACCAGGCACTGATGATGGGCTCCAGTCCGAAAACATGTACTCAGGTAAGAAAGAAATATTCAAATGTCTTATTTATTTCATACAGTTCAGCGTGTCGTCTAAGTAAAAATATCTGCAATATATTGCTTATGCTTCTAATCCAGTTGTGAGCTTGATGAAATCATAATAATTAAAAGCATGGAGTTGTGTAGGTGCAATAAATAATGTAGATTTTAGATTATTCGGTTTCAATTAGAGAGTAGATATGAGTGAGCTATTTATAAAATATTAACAAATTTCGAGCTATTGCAGTTCATATGAGTGCGTTGTCTTTTTTTAGGCTGTGCACAGGGTTTTGGTTTTTATAATTTTTTGAAGTTTATGGCATTGAATATTATTAAGGTATTAGAAAGTTATCTATTGCCATGAGAAATTTTTTTTTCCATTTATTATTTTGTGAAATATGAGGGTTTGAAGTTGAAATGTTTGGTTTTGGGGGCCATTGATCTCACCTACAAGTTATTTTGAACTTTTGATATATTTTAACTGAAAGACACCTTGAGGAATGAAATGACATACATTTTATTTCGATCAATTCGTTTTACATTTTATTTCGATCAATTCGTTTTTCAAAGTATTTTTTTAATCTGGAAAAATTCCAGTTTTCAAAAAATTATTTTGAAAAAATTAATTGTTTGATCGAAATAAAAAATACGTTATTTTATTCTGCAAGTTGTCTCAGTTATAAAAAAATTATCAGAAGTTTAAAGCAACTGTAAGGTGAGGTCAGTTGCCCCAGAAACCGAAAATTACTACTTTAAACCTACATATTTCATTAAATAATTCATGAAAAAATTCTCATGACAAAATATAACATTTCAAAATACCTTAATTGAACGAGCGCAGCGAGTTCTTAGTTTTGACTTGTGACTCTTGACTGGAGGCTTGTGGCTTTTTCTGTATGTTTGTGTGTTTGTTTGTATGTTCGACGATAACTTTCGAACGCTTCGACCAATCAACCTCAAATTTTAAACACATATTCTTGGAACCTTAATACAGATCAAGTTCGTTTGCCAATGAAATTGGCTAACTCCTTCATCCTTTTTGAGGCGAAACAAAAGGATATGTTCTCAGCCCTTCATTAATATATCTATATATTACTATATTATAGAAAATAATTGATTTCACGATATGGAATTCGCTATAGATTACAAAATATATTTTGAGTTATCATCAGCTGTAGGTGAATAAATGCGATCAGGCTTTTTATATTCTTCTCTATCAGCTGATATACTAATTTTAGTGGCCTGATAAATGGATATATAAACAGCTGTTTTTTAAGTGGTAAATATATCTACTATATAGATACACTATACACATTCCATTGCCCTGATATATAGGTATATGAGTACGGTAGATCTTTTTTGTGGAAAATAAACCTTTGTATCAGAGCAACAATGAACTTGAACTTCAAGTAATAGATGTCTTGTGAATTTTATCTAAATCAGTGTCTTCAAAACAGCCGTTTTTTGTTACCACCTTCCCCTACGATAAGCTTCCCAAATGAGTTTCCCTTTTAAAATTATTTATTTCAAAATTAGTTGTTTGCAAGCGAGTTCTCCAGCCCGTTTGGCTCACTAGTAATATCCAATACTAGAAACTTCGAAAAAAATTATAACCAAAACCCCCTGTGCACAGCCTTGAGTCTCGCCCAAACAGCGAGATCAACAGTGTCACTAATTGCACAAGTCGATAGCTTAGAGCAGTGTAGAGAGCGATTGACACTATCTGGGTGATATTGCTCTCACAGCTCATCCAGCTAAAATACACACTACTTTAACTGTCGTTTTGTGCAATTAGTAGAGTTTAGCATAGCGTTCTGCTTTTTCGTTATTCTTGATCAATGAATTTTGATCAAACTCAAACGATTTGGTTGCTCCACATAACAGTTGTGACTGTGCATGCGCAGAACTGACCCTCACCAGATCAAGCAAATAACGAGTGAAAAAGTAGCGTAAATTTCGCTGAACTGTATATTACCGCTTCTAGACCTCTCCAGTAGGATGGGCATTTATTTAATATGTATCCAGTGTCATTGGAGTTGTTTTATTTTTTTCTATAGATCATTCAATCGTACATTGTTTGAATTTCAACAGCATATAATTCACGTACTCTCCAGCTTTTCTCTTTTCAACGACATATCACCCGATTATTATAGCCACTTAACATGTAAATATACTTTTAAAAGTTGGTTTTGAAGGAATTGGCGATTTATTAAACTGCCAAATATATAGAACATAATTTATAAAGCACACACTTATAAAACTTCGCTCGCCAAATTCTGTGGGATTCAGTTCTCAATTTAATATATGTTTATTACTGTAATAATATTTTTCAATAAACATGAATCAAAGAGTGACTTCAAATATATTTTATAACATTGAAAAGAATGTATATAAAAGAAAGATTTTGGAGGAAAATCAACCAGTATAGATTTAGCTGAGAATTTGCATCATACGTATTAGCACAATACACAATAGTTTTACAAAGTGGTAGTATTATTTACAAATATATTATTTGTCACTGATAAACTACAGCTAATTTGATTCGTGTTAAAATTTGGCACGATAATGTTTTTTATAGTTTTTTACTTACTAAGGATTAGGATTTACTTAGTTATTCTATTGAGAGAAAAGCTAGAGAAACTTTATTTCTAAAAGTGCAAGAGTAAAAATTAATACAATAGGCCTATACTTATTTTATTGTCACTTGGAAAATATAGCCCACTTTCAATTATGAAAATAACTCATATATTTTTACTATAGGAGATAAAAGTTATTCAGTCTTTCTCTGTTATATTACAAATTTTATGAAAAGTGTAAAAATATTAATATTCATTATTCACGTAATAAAATTATTAAAAACAGTGGGCTATTTAAGATGCAAATCTTTTTAAAACTATTATCTCATTATATATGTATATCACCATACAATATTTGTTTGAATGTTATTCTTTCAATATACGGATAATATAAATTCATTTCATCAATCTCTCATTTGATGACTAGTGCATTTTTACAAAATCACAAAAAGTAAATTATGACTTAATTATTGTTCTCTACAATTGAGAAGTAATGTACAATAATTTCAAATGTTCCAGTTTATCATATTTTTTAGGTGGAATTGATATAACTAGTTTTTAATATAATTTGATATAACTAGTTAAAATAGACTATTTTTGATTTAGCTAAAATAATTTTTTATTTTGAATGATTTTGACACATATTTTTGTGGAATTTTTGACAGAACTTGATGTAACTATTTAAAATGGACTATTTACTGTTGCTAATTTTCAAGCCAACAAAACTACTATTGATGAACAATACCTGAATATTTTTTTCTTGTTTATTTCAGGTGGTAATACATCTTTCAATCCATGATTTTTATTAAAGATGTAGACTATTAATTTGTGGAATGCTTTTCACATTAATGTTGAGTGAGTACTAAAATCAATTTCAACTCTTAATTTTATTATTTTATTATAGTATAATATATCTGGGGATTTTTAGGAAATTGTATACAAACATTTTTGAAATATTCATCAATGAAAGCCATACAAATTCGTTGTAATTATTGGATGATGTGGAGGCTATTCATTCCATCATTCTTTTTGATCATCGACATTTTTCGAACTTCTTGTTCTATGGAATCAATTTCATATCTTGGAACCAAATTATCCTCACCATTATTATCATCGATACAATTTCTAATTTCACGGTGAGATGAGAAATAAGTATTCTAGCCTATTTGATTGCCACCCCCTTTATTTATTAAATTTATAGCCATTGACTTTTGAGCCTGAAACTATTAGGCTAGTTAATTAAGGTCATTGGCACCGGGTCTGATTTTCGACTTAGTCTGACATTTCACCTTCACCGATTCTTGAATGCATTTGAGCTATTGAAGCATTGAGTCGTATTAATAAGAGAGTGAACTGTTTCATCAATTGGAAAATATTACACTTATTGAGTTCTCTCAAAAGTGATTAGTATTTTTTTCACAAACATTGACTGTTTAAACTATGTTTCTAATTTCCCTACTGGACTTAGTTCAAAGAGAAACTTCGTTGGTTTCGGGAAAACATTGGTTTTTTCCAATATAGGAGGAATGACGAGGAAATTCTCGATATAACTAAAATGCTTGTTAATTGTTCATAGTACGTCTTTCTAAAACTAGATGTTACTCTATTAATGTTTAACAAATGAATCAGTTATTATGAGTCATATTCATTCATGACTTCTAATTGCATAGGGAGTTTAAATTGTACTTGTTTATAAAGCACAACAATATCAAATATATGTCACAATTCAAAAGAAAAAATGGTATGGTTGGATGTACGATATTATACAGTATCATGATAAATCAAAAATTATATAGCCTATTACAAAGTGAACAGCAATTCAACTTGAGTTCCTAAAATCTTGAAGTTATATCTAGGAGTATTTTTCCTTGATGCATTTTTCTTATATTTCTGTCTCTGATTGTCTTCCCTAGAGCGGCTCTGTAATTGCAATTACAACTGTGGCTCTGTACAAACGTTGTAAGTGTAGCTCTATGGTAGTGCACCTACACCTGAATATTACACTACAAGAGGAGAAAGATAACTATTTTAAACATGAAAGCAATATGATTTCAAAATTTATCAATCACCTCTCGTTGTTGCATTATTCATTAAACGTTTCTTTGGTTTAAGGCTAGATTTGCAGTGATAAATTAGTGCATCACACTGCAAAATTGAAAATAAACCTTTTTTTAAATATATATCACAAAAGAATGGTGTGTTTAAACTAATAATCGGCAGTAGCATAACTATGACGGGGATCAAAGGCATAGAATATAACCCCTCTATTACTCCTATATCACCCCTTAGAGTCAAAATCAATTTTAGATACGGAGCTTTAAGATACAATTTTCTGACCTAAGAGTCAAAGAAGATGTCTAGAATCACTGAAAAAGTGGTTTAACAGAGATTATTTTTCAAAAAATGTTAAAAGAAAAATTCAACATTGCTAAAATAAAATTTTAAGCAGGGTACCCTATTCAAGTGAGGTGGAGGTTTTAAAAAACAGTAAAAATATTTTCTGGTTGGCCTGCTTTATTTATTATTTTTTGTTGCTAAATAAATGAGGGTGTGGTTCTCCTATCGACAACAATGAAGAAACTAGATAAAGTTTACTGTGTTTTGAAAAATAATCATTCTAAAACAACATTTTCAGCGATTCTAGACAAGAATTCAACATTTCAGGACATAATATGTGTCACAGTAAACTTTATCTAGTTTCTTCATTATTGTCAATTGGGATCTACACCCTCATTGATTTAGCAAAAAAAAATAATAATAGAACAGGCCAACCTGAAAATATTTTTACTCTGTGTTTTTTAAAACCTCCACCTCAGTTGACTAGGTACCCTGCTTAAAATTTTCTTTTAGCAATGTTAAATTTTTCTTTTAATATTTTTTGAAAAATAATCTCTGTTAAACCACTTTTCAAGTGATTCTAGACATCTTCTTTGCCTCTTGGGTCAAAACATAGTCTCTCAAAGCTCCGTATCTAAAATGGATTTTGACTCTGTGGTGGGGGGATCTATGCCTTTGACCCTCGCCATAGTTATGCTACTGCAAAGACCAGTTTACACACACCATTCTTTTGTATACGTTTTAAAAACTGTTTATTTTCAATTTTGTAGTGTGATGCACTAATTTAAAACTGCAAATTGCAGCCTTAAACCAAAGAAACGTTTAATGAATAATGCAAAAACGAGAGGTGATTGATAAATTATGAGTCATATTGCTTTTATGTTTAAAAATGGTTAGTTTTCGCCTGTTGAAATACTAGGGTGTAGGTGTACTAACATAGAGCTACACTTACAACGTTTGTACAGAGCCACAGTTGTAATTGCAATTACAGAGCCGCTCTGTGGAAGACAATCAAAGACAGAAATATAAGAAAAATGCATCAAGGAAAAACACTCCTAGATATAACTTCATGATTTTACGAACTCAAGTAGCTTAATGTAGCTTTAAATAGAAAAAATAATAAATTTAATATTCAAACAGCAAGAAGAAAAATACTAATTAAATTTGATTTACAAATAAATGGAAGAAATAAAAGCATGTAAATAATATCCGTGAGCCGTAGCCGTTATCTGTTCAGTCAGATACAATATAATGTTTTTGAATACAATATAAGCTACGAACTCCTGGGCCCTTTTTATAATGGTGACAGATAGGATTGACCAGCAAAAAATACTCTGTTCTCTGCATTAAAATCACATAGTGGTTTGTACCCCACCTAAAACTTAAGGTCCAACTCATCAATCACCATCATCCAACTCATTATCCGCGTACAGGTCTTAGTCCTATGTGGGCTTCATCCTCCAGAAAAAACTTGTTTGAAATTTAAATATAATATCTAAGTAATAATATTTTTGCACCATTTTAAAATATAAACAAGTTCACAAATAATAAATTCTAAGACTCGACACCAGCAAGAGTAAAACTTGCTCGCCGTTGCGAGTCGTTATTCTGAATTTCTCTGTAATTTTCCATGATTGTGACTATGACAATATGTGATTATGATTGAGTTATCAACATAATTTGAAAAATATATTTTATGAAAAGAGATCAGTAAATGTAAATTGTCAATAGTGTAGTCTATTCAACAATAGAGTGATACTACTATAGAGGATGGTTAAATTTCGTAAAACGTTAGTGTATCCATTCATTGATAATTTTTTATTGTTATGTTGTTCATGCTGATTTGTTGTGTCTAGTTTTGTGGTATTCAAATCAAAACATAATGGAACTGAAATAATTGGAGCATTTCATGCCTTCTTTTTCTTGTTGTCCTCCTTTACCTCCTTCTCCTCCTCCTCCACCTCCTCCTCCTCCTCCTACCCCTCCTCCTCCTCCTCCTCCTTCTCCTCTTCATCCTCCTCCTCCTCCTCCTCCATCTTCTTCTTCTTTTTTTCTTCTTCTTCTTCTCCTCCTCCTCCTCCTTCTCCTCCTCATCCTTCTCTTCCTCCATCTTCTCCTTCTTTTTTTCTTCTTCTCCTCCTTCACCTTCTTCTTCTTCTTCTCCTCCATCTTCTTCTTCTTCATTCTCCTCCTCATTCTTCTTCCTGTTTTAATCCCTTAATCTCCAGCGTTTTTGTCGACAGATAACAGCACGTATCTGTTCATTATGTAGGATATTCCAGTCCCTGAAACCTTTAAAATATCATTCAAAGCTCACAACAACTTGATAACAAGCTGATACAAGAATATGTTGATTGAATCAGACTTCAAAAATTCATCACACAGTATCTATTTCATTTTTGACAACAAGTTCTACATATTGACTTGATATGTTTCCCTTAGATCCAAATCTCCCTGGCTGAAATCTACCTCCAGCACTTGTATAAAAAAAAATATATGGCGAATATTATTTATCGGTACAAAAACATTAAAATGATATACCGTATTGCTCCTTTACAGACGAAGTGATCCTCAATGTGTCAATGTGAACAACTTTGAACATCAACTGATTACAAAAATACATAACATTTAGGCTCCTGCTGAATACAAGTACAACGTATTAATACATTTCTTTGGCTTAACAATTTCCAAAAACATAGCATCTTTGGAGAACCCCAAACAACAGACTAATTCATTAATATCACTCCCAATCACCCCTCACTACTACTGTATTCGTACTTACTTAATATACTTACCATACTTATTATACTTACTGGACTTACTATACATACATAATTACTATACTTCATTCCACATTCCGCATTTCAGTAAACAATCATCAGCCTATACTACTGAATAGTGAGAAATTAAGCATCTATCCCTAGCAGCTGAAGAGTGCATAACCAAACTAAATACCTGGCATTTAGTTGGTTTAGTTGGCATTGGGCCAATGGATATAAACCGGACTCAATCAATCGTAGGTCCTGTTTGTAACGGTGACCGATTAGATTGGCCAGCAAAAAAGACACTGTTCTCTGCTGTAAAATCACTTCCCGGTGGTTCGGAACCCACCTAAAACTGTAGGTCCAACTCATCAATCACCATCATCTAACTCATTACCCACGCACAGGTCTCAGACCTTTGTGGGCTTCATCCTCAAAAAAAAATCAAATCAAATACATGTATTCCAAAAAATGATACAATACAAAAGATTTACACAAATTAGATTTCATTCTTATAATTAACAATAAATTTTCAAAGAATAAACAAAAATATCAGATCAAAAGATTAAATTAAATTTCTCCTTTGTGCTATTAACTAGTTATAATGCTTTTTAGTGCTTCGTCTTTGAAGTGTACTCTTAATTACCGATTGGACCGACGATTGGGTTGGCTAGCAAAAACGACTCTGTTCTTTGTGGTAAAATCACTTCATGGTGATTCGGAACCCACCTAAAACTGTAGGTCCAACTCACCAATCACCATCATCCAATTCATTACCCACGCACAGGTCTCAGACCTATGTGGGCTTCATCCTCCAAAAATAAAAATTAATCTATATTAAAATTAATATTAAATTAATTCTGTATTCGAAAGAATGTGTAATTGTTCTTAAAATTGGAATTTCTAGTTGAACTAGGACATAACCTAGTTAAAAATTATGGGGAAACACAGTTTATGAGCAGTTTTGGCGGGCCGCTTAGCCCAGTTGGTTGGGGCGTCGCAACTTTAGCTTGCTGTTGTTTAAGTGGTCGTGGGTTCGAATCCCGCTCCACCGTCAGGCATTTATGTGTAATCATTCACCTCATTACCCACGCACAAGTCTCGGACTCATGTGGGCATCATGAACAAAAAAAAAAGGAGCGTGCTCGCGACCGGTTGCGCGTTCGCAGTCTGGACGCAGCTTTAAAAAATATCACCTTCGCGGTTTTTGTAGCTGAAAAGGGTGGAAGGGAAGAGCTGTCTTTTCTTTCACATCAAACACAACTACACCTTTCGATAATACGACTACTTTTTCTTCGATTTTTTCGTTTCTTCCTCCTTCATTTTTTCTTACTCATCTCTGATTATTCCCATCTATCTCAATTTTAATATGTTGCAATCCATTTTGAACATCATATCCCCTTGCTTCATCACCTTCCCCCTTCTGAAATTTCCTCCTTATAATCTTATCCCCCATCTCCCAAGCTTCTCTCTTATCTATGACACCAATGTTCCATGTTCATCCCAGGAGTGGTCCCAGCTGGAATGTTTTGGGTGTTCACAAATGCTGACCTTTTTTGCGAAATTGCCCTCCTCTTCACACCTTCTCCATCAAATTTATAATTTGGTGGGGAGGGGATTCATGACCTCCCAAGGTTGGGCAAACTGCCCTTAGTTCATCCACTACTCTTGATCATAGGCGTGCGCAGGGCTTGACTCCTATGGGTGCCGGCGACGAAAATGCCCCCCCCCCCTGTATTTAAAATATTAATACTTATACATATCCCCACCCTCCTACCGTTAAATCCCGTTAAATTATTTTTAAACGATTAATTGAAAAGAAATTTTGTATGCATAAGTATATTTATTATTTTGATACAAATAAATATAAATTTGTATGATGCTTATCATATAAAATATTCATTTATAACACAATAAAAATATATTTTTGCTTAATAATTTAACAAAAAGCAATAAAAATCTTTTTCATACCAAAGAAATATTAAATAAACAATTATAAACACATTTTTACATGATTTTCTTCAAGGTTAAAATTCTTTGAAAATATATTTTTAATGAAAAATTGTGGACAAAATTTAATTGTTAAACCTTTTTTGGGGATGAAAATAATTCTTATTGCTAGATTTTGAAAAATAATAAATAAAGTTTTTCGAATTAAAATTAGTTTAATTAAAGATCTTAATTTAGATCCAAATCGGGGCACTCTTGAAACGACCATGGGTGCCGTGGCACCCATGGCACCCATGTGCGCACGCCTATGCTCTTGATCTCCAACCTGCCTGCCATATTTTCCTCCTCCACTCTCAGACGTTTACCCAAAATACTCTACCATTAACCTGGCAATACTTGTTTTCAAGCCCTTGTGAAATTCTTCCTATGCCTTATTCTTTGCCAAATTGACACTTTTCTTTGCATTATCCTCTTTCCTTATTTCCTCTTTCCCATGTAGTCTACACTCTGCAGTCCTCCTGTGGTATAAAAATCTGGATTAATTTTTATTGTGGTTTTTATTTTCTCTCACTTTCAACTTTGCATTCTCCTCTAACCATAATTTTGTCCTACTCTTGTATTTTCCCAACTTTTTCTTACCACGTATGTAACCGCCTAGGCTAAAATTTCGATAGAAAATAGGCTTAGAATGAAAAATGATAAGGATGATATGAAAGGAAAATTGTCACTTACGTGGATCCAGCGAGGGGTCACTTGAACGAAGGACCGAAGTAAGATCGTTTGTTGATCGTAAGTTGAAACGTAAGGAAGTCGTCGGCGTTGGACGGACACTGCTGGGTGTTGTCTGCTCGGCGAAGAGCACGTATATACTGGTCTCAATATTATTAGTACGATGCTTGTCGTAGGCCGTATTATCGCTACCCCCACTGTAGGGTAAGGCCAAGGGAAGGGTGAAGGGAAGGGTGAAGGGGAGGAAAGGAGATAGAAAAGTGAGTGATAAGGAAAGTTCGAACATACCCCCCACCGAAATCAGTCTGATTTTAAAAAAAATATATAAAAAATGATAAAGTGAAAATAGTAAACAAAAAATGAAAACTTCAGAGAAAAAAATGAAAAGCTTCTTGCACAAGTATTACAAAAAAGATTTAGATATTTAGAGGGCAGACCTTGACTATGGTTCTAATTTTAACCACTCTTACAATACCATCATCTCCTGGATGAATAGCTTGTATACGCCCCAATCGCCACTAGCGAGGTTCAACACAGCATGGTGTGGAATGAAATAATTTTTAGACTGATCATAAGTAGACGAACATTCAACACGTGTCATGTGTCCCAATTGTTCATACTCTCTTAGAAAATCGTGATAACCAGCAGCAAGTTCAGGCTGTTTGATGAAATGTCTCTCCATTGCTAACCAACGAGAAACGAGATAATGCATGTGATGTGAGAAAGAATCGCTTAAAGAAGAGTGCCGGCTCTAAAAGGCAAAGGAACAATATATTTTCCATCTTCAGCACTTCTGGACAAATATATTTTCACAAATCAAATCACATGAATTTTAGATAGGCTTAGTTGTGGGAGGTTCTTCGATTTCCCAGAATTTTCTCAAAGTCTTATCAATAGGTTGATCATAAGTGCAAAGATGAGTCGCAGTAACTGGTAGAGAAGACAGTGAGAGTCATGAATAATAAGACGGAGTTGTCACAACCACATTTATTAAAAATAGTGAGATACTAGTTTCGGTTGTTACGCCATTATCAATCTCAAACAAACTCTATGATTCATTATGGATATCTTCCACAATATCACCTTCACCACTACAAAGAAAGTGACAGTGAGACTCCAATTTCTCCAGTGATAACCCATCCAAAAATACTATGCAATGCTGATGAAACTTAATCACCACCTAGTATTCGTTGACCATCGTACAAGAACATAAATAAATCAGCAGCAATAAGAAAATCTATAGAAGAAGGTTTATCAGGATTGGCTAGGATTAAGTGGTTAAAACGGCGACAAACCGTACTAGGAATAGTGAAAGAAGGTAATTCACTCGTAATTTGTAAAAGAATGACAGCTTCAGTTTTCAAAATTGGATTACTGGAAATTATTTGTGGTTTGATTATGCAACAAGTCGAATCTTTAATATTCCCAATAAAAGACTGACCTAGTCCAGTGATAGGAAGATCACATTTCTTAATCATTAAGCCAAGACGATTAACGCAAGAAGCAGTAATAAACGATGTTAGCGCCCCAGAATCAATGAGAGCACGCACTGGGATATAATTTCCATGTGTGCCCTGAATATGCACAATCTCAGTGCCCAATAAAACAGTTTTACTCTGAATTGAGTAAAGTCACACATCTTTACTGTGTTGACCAGCAGTGGGTGAATTGCTATCAGACTGAAGCTTAGAATTTGTAAGAGCAGGGCTTGACTTTTTATAAGAATCCTTATCATCAACTCCTGTTTTCGGATGCATCGTAGTATGATGTAATGAACAAATTGAACAACAATGTGTGGAAGGACATGATTTGACCATATGACCGGCTTCCAGAAAAATAAAGCAATGTTTCAAATCTCTAATAATATTTTTGCGTTGAGTCGGAGTCCTAAAAGAATATTCAGAACAAGCATAGATAGAATGTTCACCAGATTTGCATACTGGACACATTTTACCAGAATAAAATGAACGTGTTTTAGAAGTTGAAGTATTATTAGCTGTTACTGTAAAAACACTTTTCGAATTATTAGACGAACGTTGATAAGCACTCTTATCAGATAACTCTCGTGTTCTCATATCGTAACAGTTAGTAGAAACTTCTAAAGCATGTACTTGTCTTTGAATTAAGACTTTGATGAGACTTCAAATTTAGGAAGCTCATAAGAATTGGATTTGAGTTCGAATTGCTTACGAGTCTCCACCGGTGAACAACATAATCCAAGATGAGTCAATGAAAACTCACTCAAGTAATCTATATTCAGAGCTTTCAATGCGATGACAGAGTCTTTAAAAGACGAAAGAAATAAATTGAAATTCGCAATAGATTCCTTTTGAATAGGCTTGAAAGACAAAAGAGTTTCCAATAAATCTGAACCCACTCTCTTATTCTGATATCTAGTTAAAAGACTGTTCCATACAATTTCATAATTATGGCTAGTCAGCGGTAAACTCCTAATAATAGAAAGAGCAGGGCCGGTAACTGCAGAAAGAAGATAATGAAACTTTTCAACAGAGTCAATGGATTTATTGTGGTGAATGAAAATTCACAAGGCCAGCTTTGTAGTGGACTATCGAAGCTAGGAATTGTTATCTCAGGCAAGCGTGATTGGACAAGCTTGACCTAGCAAGGTGATCTAACAGGCAGTGGCGCCGACTTTGGGGGGGGGGGGCAAGGCACTTTCTGCCCCCCCCCCCCCCCCAATAATTACTCTGGGGGGGGCAATGCATGTATTTTGCCCCCCCCCCCCCCAATGTTCATACGATACCAGAAAAAATTACATCAAGTACGAATCTTTTTCATTTATTCCATCTTCAATTCCAAAAAGCCCAAAATAAAACTACGTCACCGTATAGAAAACAATGGACCTGTCTAGCTATTTTCAGTGTATTCGAATCTGTGTTATTACAGTGAACTGAAAGCTATTAGGCTACAGTGTTATTTTGAAAGATTACTTCCACAAAGCAGCCTTACTAGTAAACTCGCATATCTTGAAACCCCCCCCCCCCCCCCTTCTCACAGATGACACCCCCTACAGACCTTTCTGGTGGACTTTGCCCCCCCCCCCCCCCAATATTCCCATGAAGTCGGCGCCGCTGCTAACAGGCAAAGCCTTGTTTCGAATTCATAACCATCATTAAATGTGCTTGTATTTCAAATAACATGTCTTCAAATGCAGTCAATTTTTGAAAATCAATATTTTGTCTGGTTCAGCAGTAGCTTGAAGTAAATTAATGCGTTCTGAAACCTCTTTAAATTCATCATAGGTAGCATCAATATGCTTATAACGAAAAACAAACTGTCTCAATTGTTTTATCTTTGATTGCACCTGCTAATCCAGGAGATTTAGATAAATCGTATAATGTTTGCAATTTTTGAAATACAGTTGACTTTGTTTTGCAATAAGCACACTGAGTTTTGCAGTTTCGGTCATGATGAAACTTCGAAAATAATAAAACACTATTTATGGGAAAATTTAGACCTGACACACGAAGCGGTTTTCGCCGAGTCGGCAGTCCAGTCGGCTGCCGAGTCGGCGCCTCCATCAATGTAATTGAATCGGAAAAAACACACGATAGACGCGGCGGCGGCCGACTCGGCGCATAGTTTCCCCTCGGCATTTGAGGCGGCGCGGCGGCCAAGTCGGCACTTCATTCCATGGAAACAAGTGGGGCAAGATACACGCTTTTATTTCGAGGAGTTGCGGACAAGCGGCACAGAAGTATCAGTACATCTGAGTTTATCTTATATTTGTATATTAGTATACTACTACACACTTACACACTACTGTATACTTACACATTTAGCTAAAGACTGAGTCACATGTTGTAGTTTATTACAAGTAGTAGTACTATACTGGTAGTAAAAACTACAAATAGTACTATGCTTTTAGTATATACTACAAGTAGTATACTACTAAACTTAAATACACATAACATATACTACACGTACTACTCACCCTTGAAATTAGTTTTAAATAACTAATACTACTGCATGAATAACTAGTGCTATTGAATGAAGCAAAAGCCGTCTATTCTTCTTCCTTCTTTGCCTTCGACGGTAAAGTAGCCATAACAATAAAACAATTCTCATCATCGACTTCCATGTTCACTGCCACAAACAAGAGTGGGCTATGAAATGGCGCGGCAGTCAAGGCGGCGGACGAGTCGGCAATGCCGCGACACCGCCGCTCAATCTGTTTGTGGACGCGGCGAAAGGCGCGGCGGCCGACTCGGCGAAAAGCCGCCTCGTGTGTCTCTGCCCTTAGATATCAAGATAGGGTGGTATCCTTGAGGACGACCTAACAGTTTGATCGACCTACTGCTAGCGCAGCCATAACTGCATAACCAAACCTAACCTAACCTGGCTAGATGTGACTGAACCACCTTTGTTTACTATATCGGTCAAAACGATACTCTTACAAATGGTGTCCTCCCATCAAGATAGAATAATACCTGTCCAAGAGCAGAAAACAAGAATCAGTTAGATGATGATTCAAAAAATAAGAAATAATTCATGGAAAATTTGGACTGTAACTTTAATGTAGGACTGATTCAAATGTGGCCCAGCGAGGACCAGCGAGTAGCCGCCTGGGCTATAATTTCGGTGGAAAATAGGCTTAGAATGAAAAATGATAAGGATGATATGAAAGGAAAATTGACACTTACGTGGATCCAGTGAGGGGTCACTTGAACGAAGGAACGAAGTAAGATCGTTTGTTGATCGTAAGTTGAAACGTAAGGAAGTCGTCGCCGTTGGACGGACACTGTTCGGTGTTGTCTGCTCGGTGAGGATCACGTAAACACAGGTTTCAATTATTAGTACGATGCTTGTCTTAGGCCGTATTATCGCTAC
The DNA here is from genome assembly GCA_948455865.1 of Conomelus anceps. Lineage (NCBI taxonomy): Eukaryota > Metazoa > Arthropoda > Insecta > Hemiptera > Delphacidae > Conomelus > Conomelus anceps. The sequence goes on from OX418222.1 coordinate 42,548,429, forward strand.
CCCCACTGTAGGGTATGGCCAAGGGGAGGAAAGGAGACAGAAAGGAGAATGATCAGGAAGGTTCGAGCATACCCCCCCCCCCCCCGTAGTCAGCATCAATGGTTGAGTTCATGTAAGTCTCATCGCTTCCCGGTGAATGAAATTTTACCAAAAACTAGGTGCCTGATTGTTCTATTCAAATTCATAGTTGTTAAACATTTGAATAGACCAATAAGACGTCTTAGTTTTTGGTGAAATTCCATTTACTGGTAGACGGATTGGACCCTCTCCTACAAATAATGTGATCTTGTGTTACTATTTTTTTATAAATTGAATTCAATTTATTTTTGTAACCAACATAATACAAATCTTAACAGAAATACATCTCAATAATAATGAATATTTTCATAAAATAAATATTATTTCATTGTGCGCTCAAGACTGCATGGATGGGTGACCTTGTTTCAATGACTTCATGTTATAAGCTTTATCACTGAACCCAGCTAAAATAGTAGGTCCATCTTGTTACTCATAAGATGGCTTAAACGGCGAGGTGGAACTACCCGTGAGGATCTTCCCAGCGATAAATGCCATACGCATCTTCTTCTTCTTCTTCTTATTATTATTATTATTATTATTATTATTATTTATTTTACATAAAACATCTAAAAATGTGTTGCACCCCTCTTTTTGAACAACCCTTGTATTGAAGAATGGTGTATCTCTTAATTTTACTTATATCTGTGAAAATAAACGAAATTTTATTATTTTTACTAGCTGTAATTACAATTACTCTTTTGACAAAGGATTTACGAAAAAAATAATTACCATTCTAAATTTAAAGCAAAACACAATAAGTTTGAAGTTAAACTCAGACTGAATAACTTACATGTGTAGTACCTATTACAATAAAATGACTAAAGAAGATATATTGAAAATGTGAAGTCAGTCGTGAGCCGTAGCAGGTATCTGATCAGTCAGATAAAAACAAGCTACGAATTCCTGGGCCCTCTTTGTAAGGGTGACTGATTGGATTGGCCAGCAAAAAGACTCTGTACTTTGCTGTAAAATCAATTCCCGGTGTTTCGGTACCCACCTAAAACTGTTGGTCCAGCTTATCAATCATTATCATCAACTCATTGCCCACGCACAGGTCTCAGACCTATGTGGGCTTCATCCTCGAAAAAAAAGAAAAATATAATTTTTCTTTGAAGCTCATTCTTTGTCACCTACCCGCCTATCACCGTCTTTGAAGGAGTTGAAAACTCCCAATAGTAAGCTAATCCACATATTTCTACCAAAGTATATTTTTCTATGTTCACCTCCCACTTATTTCTAAGTATTGTGAGTTGCGAAATTTAATACATTCTTCGTTGTGTCTCATCCCTAAAACTATTTTGGCGATATTACTAATCGACCATGTTAGGTATCTTGTTGTTACATCATTATTGTAATGATAAGCAAAAAAATAATAGAAGTCATTGAAATAGCCTAAACTTTCAAATTGAAATAAACTAGATTGAATTTTAAAAAACTTATGCTTTAGTGCTAAAGCTTAAAAAAAATGAAGAAAAATGCACGCATTTTCAAATTTCCTTACAAGAAAATAATTAATTTGATATTGATTTCAAGCCTACTTCCCACTAACAGCGCAAATCATTTATAAAGCATAGCAATTCTCTTTTTAAGATGGATCTTTTACAGTGTAAATGATAAGCAATTTTTTTTTTCATTTTAATTTATATCTATCTTTATTTTCTTCAATTGTAATTTATTCTAATTTTCTATTCTAATTATGTTCAATGGGTCTGTCAAGACCTAGTGCAGACAATAAATAAATCAATCAATCTCCTCCTCCTTTTTTTCTGCTTTTTTTTCTCTTTTTTTTCTTTTCGTTCTCCTTCTTCTTCTTTTTTTCATTCAATCTCCATTCTCCAGCCTTCGATTTTCGTTGTCAGATAACAGCAAGTAGCTGTTTATTATATAGGATTTGACAAGGGTGCCACCAGGAAATTTTTCAGGGAGGTGCCAGTCCTTTCGGGGGGTTTGGGGGCGTATGGAAAATTTCCCCCGGAAAATTTTGAAAAATCAGAGTAAAATTGGTGAGTTTAGAAGCTTGTTTTATGACTTTTACACCTAATTTCCTGCAACAGAAAAAAATATCCGGGCAACAAAAAATCTCAAATTTATCAGTCTACAACAATTTAGCTTTATTCATTAATATTTTTCTATTTACATCAAACTTTATTTAAACAAAAACTGAACTCCTACTTTCAGTGGCAAACAAATTGATTGAATTTGCCACAAATTCTTCTTTTTTTTTCTTTCAAAAATTGTCTGTGTGCAGACATCAGGCAAAGATGTCTAAGGCTTTAAGACATCTAAGGCTTAACACTAAGGCTATAAGACACTAAGGCTTTCGTTGCCTGTTTTATTTCTAGCCCCTAGTTAACTCTTGAACTTCCTGCAAAATAATATTGTACGAAGTATGATACCAATACAAGTTGTACAGAAATAAGTACATGTAAAACAGTTTTCAATCATTTTAAATACTTTTCACTGAAATATTTTTCCTTTGAAACTGCAACTTTGAAATACGTGATGAATGTTATGTTATTTTTTCCTAACATATTATTTTTTCCCTAGGGGCCAGGGGGGAGCCGCGGCCCCCCTTGCCCTTATGTGGTGGCGCCCATGGGATTTGAGTAATTCGAGTATGTTTTCAATAATTATATCAACAATTTCTAGTAAAGAACTGCGAAATATTTCGCGTATTGAATGACAGCCTATCTTCTTTACAAGCCAGAAGTCATGAGTAGTAACACCGAGTGAAAATCATGAAATATGAAGGGATAGCCGTGAGCCATAGCAGGTATCTGTTCTATCAGATAGAAATAAGCTTCGAACTCCTGGGCCCTCTTTGTAAGGGTGACCGATTGGATTTGCTAGCAAAACAGACTCTTCTCTACTGTAAAAATAACTTCCCGGTGGTTCGGAACCCACCTTAAACTGTAGGTCCAACTCTTCAATCACCATCATCCAATTCATTACCCACGCACCGGTCTCATACCTATGTGGGCTTCATCCTGTCAAACATTCTAATGAAATATTGTAATAAATTGTGATCTAATGAACATAAAATAATAAATCGTGAAAAAAATAAATAAATTGTAATATTCTAATACAACCTCGGCTCACATCACTCATTACTCTACTTCACATTACTCTTCACGGTACTAGGAAGAAAAGAACGCTTTCTTCTTCCTATCATACCTATCTCTACGAATCCCCAACGATCATGCTTTTACCAAATAAAATGTATTACAGACAATTAAAATGTACAATTGCTTCCAATCCTCTTTGCTGTTACGCTCAATTGAAGAAGATTTTATTCAAAAAATTGTCAATCGCTATCATATATTTATATTTCAACTCGTTTTTCTACATAACGTATTTGAAAACGATATAACCTGAACACCATCTGTACGGCTTTGATTCGACGTAGATTCAATTATGAACTATTCATTCCCAACCCAAACTTAAAGATTGAGAAACAGTTCAGACTCTTGCGAAGAAACAAACAACTTTCAGAAAATTATTTGTTGGCTCGAAACCATTATTTGCATCAGTTCAACCCGAAGATGAGTTTGGATCACTCTTCAGAGAAATGTTACTTAATATTTGTTCTATATTTATTTATCTATCTATTTATATATTCATTTATTTATGTATTTATTTATACTTATTTATTCATTTATTTATTTATTTATTTATTGTGACAAAATTACTATGAATGTGAAGGTGCAACAGACTAAAGTCAAAAATTTATCTTGTGCTTACCAGGTTTTCAAAAATCCTGCTTGTCATTTCATGATTGATTGGAAAAATGTATTATATATAATCTGTATCTGTAACCGAAATATCCTACATAAATTTTGAATATCTGGAGATTCTGAATATGGACCAGTTATTCAAAACTATCTACCAACAACTCTGAGAGCCCAGATACAGTGTTACGTTTGTACTGAATTCCTAAAATGGATTTTTCACACAAATTGATGAAAAAAATCACTGTAGCTGAATGATTGTATAATTTAAAAAGTTTTAATGTGAGGTGTTAGATTCATTGAGCTTATTTGTCTGGGATTAGTAATGTGTTCTTTGTTATGCAAAATATATAGATACGATAAAAGTGGAGTCTCTATTTGGGACTTAATAGTGTGATCTCAAAACCCTAAACTTCACTTTCGTTTTGAAATACGAATAAATGTACTCTACGTTTTGTAATTGCATGCACTTACATCTAATAATAAATTTAAGCTCAATATTCTGCGCTCAATCCTACTGATAAGGTACGTTATTTTAACTCTGAAAGCTCTCACAGCTTTAACATTTTTGAATACTTGATGTTTTCACAATCACATTTATTGTAAAAACACCGGAATATTATTATGGCTAATATTATAGCTGAACTGGGAGGAGCTTCAAATGTAGTCGATTGGAGACTGGAAATTCATAAACGGGATTTAAACACATGATTATTCTTGAATGGAATTGAACTTGTGTATTTCAATTAAGAAGGCAAACAATTGAACATTTTAGAAGCTTGTAATGATAGCTTATCGGATGATAAAGAACGGTTCCAATGATATTTAATGACCAAATCGATTTCAACCAATTTTACACTTTTAATTTTGTTATTTTATCTTGAAGTAGGCCTAACTTAGCTCATGTTGCTTGACCTTGTTTTATTTGTTGGCCATCAATATATTTTGCAACTATTAAAATGTTGATTTATGTACATGATTGCCTGTTTTCTACTTTCTTATTTCGTATTTGTTGGCTATTTGCTTGCTCTTCCTGTTACTTATTAACTAACAGGTGTGTCATCAGTCATCAGCCAATGACAGTTCTCCAACGTAGAGTAGGCTAGTTCGGCCTATCAGGGTCTCCCATTGACCCATTCATTAAAACATTTTATTCGTCCATGAAGAGTAAGTATTTGTATTATTGTACTTTAATTTTCGATTGATTAAGAGTGGGGTTGACGTGACTGTCAAAACTATAGTATCTCGTGTTTTTTTATAATAAAAATGCAATTGTGAAAACATCAAATCTTATTCATTATGGATTTCTAAATTTCTAATTGTGTAATACTTTGTGTAAGATATTGCGTAGAATAATATTCCCTAACCTCTGTCGTCGAAAGCAACACACTTTCACGATTGTTTCCAATGTGGCAGTGAGTCGTCTCTACAAAAATTTGATACAGTGGCGTAACTAGAGGGTTGGTCTGGGGGGGAGGGAACTCCGGGCACCAAGGGAGGAAAAGGAGGGGTTCTGTAACAATAATTTCAAGACTATATTATTTAGCTTTATTTTAAATAAACTCTTCCGGGGTCATTCCCAGGAAATATTTTGAAAAAACAACCCCTTTAAAACCACATTTCTAGACATGAATTTATCCATTCCAACCCATATTTTGTGTCAAAGGGATTTTAATGTAGTTTTGCATAATTGTAGTTATTTTCAATGGGAAATCCGATATCTTATGCTAAAAAAGGATTTATCAAACTTCAAAGCAGGCCTTCTTACAACTATTCACTCTGATATTTTTCAACCCGAATTTAAATAGGGGTACAGTACCAAACTTGAAGATGTCTTTTAAAAAGGGGGTTCGGGGGTACTCCTCAGGATTTTTTTGAAAATAATCCCTCTTAAATCACATTTAAGTACTCAAAATAATTTTTTAATCCTTATGGATGACGAATCCTGCATTGGAAAATTTCATTTCCCTATTAGAGAACAAATATTGTTGGAATTTCGAACCAATTTTTAGTAATTCTCGTAGGACTGAAATTCATAACTAATTTTATCATTGAAAAATGCCTTCAATTTCAGTTAATTTCTTGGTGAAATTCTGTCTTGGTAAAATCAAAACTATTTTAATTAGGATTTTTACTTAAATTATGTCTTACTCATCAAGTATTTCATCATTGAAAACATCACAGATTTCAAAACTGGCATTTCACAGTGCTATTGTGAGCCAATAATTGGATAATACAAAACGATGGCATGTCCTATTTGGAATTTTACATTTTGTTTATCAAAATTAGATTCTATTTTGTCCGGTTTCTCATGAGAAAAACCTCAAAAAGTAAAAAAAAAGATTTTAAATTTTTTGATGAATTAGTCAGCTCATCCAATTTCGAATTCTAGTATTTTCCCAAATTCCTGAAATATTTTGAATTTCTATAACATTCATTGAAGGTTTTCAAAAAGGTTGAATAGCATTTGAACTAGCCTACTCTTTATGGAAGTATTTATTCGTATTCAGCGAAAGAAAGCGTGATTTTTTACTGTATTATCACAACATAGGCCCACGTACTGAAAAAGTTTTGAAAAATGAATCAGAATATTGAAAAGTTGTAGCTTTCTACCTCGCACTCCCAACTTGAGAATACCCATGATGTAATATACAGAATGTTTCACGAGGAATCCCAAAGCTCTTCCTCACATAAATAAATATGTCCAAAATTAGCTGCTATTCCTATCAATCTGCTCATTCAGCAATGTGTAATGCTACCATTTATTTTGCAAAATGATCAGTTTTCATGTAAATTGAACTGAAAAATCTAATTGAACATGTAAGAAGTCTGTAACTGCAATTCTATTATTGAGGTATGGTTTTATTGAAGCAGGACACACTGATTTTTTTTCCTGAACTTGCTATTCTCCTGTTTTGATCCAATGAAACGTCATCTTATGGACTTTTGCTATTTCAAAATTTAATTTTAGAATTGAATTCTCTATAATTTTTGTAGATATAATGGTAATTAACCAAGTTAATTCACTTCCAACTTTATGAAAATGTTTTTATGTCCATTTTTCAATATCTTCTTCAGTCATTACTGTGGTTACAGACTTGTAACATGTTTCATAAGATTTTCAGCTTAGCTAAGATGTTCATGCTAAATTCAGTAGTTCAAATTTTTAATGTTTTACCGGCTCAGGAGATCAGGAGCTCAGGAGACTTCCTCTCAAAAAATTTGAAGATCCTACATTTTAATATAGCCTGAATGGAAATAATAAATTTAAATTTAACATTAGAAAAATCCAGATGCCCCCATGATGGGAGGCCAGTGGATGCTTAAATATCTATCTGTCTACATTGAATAGTTCATCAAATCAAGGAATTTCATCTAGGTGTATGTTGCCTTGATGTACTTTTCCTTATATATGTATTTCTCTCTTTGATTTTTCTCCAACACTTTTCAGCTCATTTTACATGAAACATGACCACATTTCAAAATTAACAAAGCTTCTGCAAATGTTTGAATAAGTAAATTGATAAAGATAGCTGATAACTTTGCCATCTTTATCTCTGTAACGGAGCGTTTTCTGGCCTATCTTTATATAAACTCTTTTCTTTATTTTGATGAGAGAAATGAGCTGAAGCAGTATGGCACATTCCTCCTGAAACCCTCTGCGTAGCTCTGCTACGAACTCCTGGGCCATCTTTGTAAGGGGGACCGATTGGATTAGCCAGCAAAAAAGACTGTGTTCTCTGCTGTAAAATCACTTCCCAATGATTCGGTACCCACCTAAAACTGTAGATCCAACTCATCAATCACCATCATCCACTTCACAATTCATTACTCACGCACAGGTCTCAGACCTATGTGGGCTTCATCCTCCGAAAAAAGGTAAAAAATTATATATTTTTTCTATGTTTCCAATATTATGTATTCGATCTCAAACTCCCCCTCTCTTTTCACCGATTAAAATATGAATGAAACCATTCCACCCAATAATGTGGTACTGTATTGTACTTTTTTTCTAAAATTGATTTTTCTGAGATGACAGTGTGAAATGAGCGGCGTCGTAAATCCAGATCGTGACCCATCCTGTACGAATGTGTCTTAATTATACGGATTTTCATATGTGTTTTCAAGAACAACTGAATATAGTACTGTATAATATTCTAGTCAATCAAGGTCCAGAGACACCGTTTCATTAAAAAAAAATACCACAAAGCTGAATTCACACCATCGATAGATGGTACTCGAGGGTACTTTTCAAACGTTTTCACCCAATGGAGCTTCCCCCGCCCTAGACCCCTTTATGATTTCAAAATTTCAGTAATCACTCGAATTTTGATATCTGTGTAATGAATCATCCACGGTAAATCTTAAGCCGGGTTTTCATAGCTCCGCGCTTTTTGCGGAGCGCACTGCGTGCCAGTGTTGCCAAACACAAGCTAAAGAATTAGAGGAGATTAGCTAGCTCAAAATGAACATGCATTCAATTGTTACGTACGATAATTTTGAGGCAATTCCCCCACAATTCTTCAGCTTGCTTCTGGCAACACTGGTGCGCAGTGCGCTCCGCAAAAAGTGCGGATCAAAGAAAACCCAGCTTTAAAGTTTTTCTCATATTTGAAAAATCTGGAAAGTGGAATTATTTTAACTCGATTTTTTCTTATTTCGCAAGGTACTATTTTCTTTGCTATATTACAGAAAAAATGTCTAGTAGTTGTAGCGCTCTATCTTCTGAATCCAATGATGTGTATACTGTATAGTTACATACATATCGAGGATGATGCAGTGGGAGGGGGATTAGCAACGCGTTACGCTGTTATGCGGTCTTTCCCTTGTCGTTACTTTCCATCATAGGCTATTGCACAAGTAAACCACTATTAATGAGAAAAGTGGTTTTTTTAATCGGTATTCATATGTGTTCTAAGGCACAAGGCCAAATTCAAGCTTTCCAACTCTTTTTTCGTTATAAATAATTCTAACTCGGAAACTAATCAAGAAAAAATGCAACGTTGGTTTCGAGCCGTAAGTAACATCTTCAATATTAATAAGATCGATACCTTTTAGAACACTTGACACATTCAGCTAAGCCTTATTATAAAGAGCCAAATTTCCAAAAGTTTTCATAACTTTTCAATTTTTATGATGGGTGTCAGGGTTTTTACAAGAAAAACTTTTTAGGTTTACCGTGAAAATGAATAGGACCATTGTAGCCCATCATACGAGCCCATCATCATCGTATGACTCACATTATGGAAGAACTGTCAACTCTATCTTATGATTGGTTACATATTTTTATCGAAATATTATATCGTAATAATACATATTTATATCGAGTGATTACTGACAATTTGAAACTTGGCAAATTTAATGGTTCAAGATAGTTAGCAGCTTCTCTAATATACATCTTTTAACTAGAATTTTAATCATTTTTTTTATTATCAGTAAATGCTCCTTCTTAGCTTTAAAGTATGAATATTCATTTCCCTCAAATTAAGTAGAAATGAGGGGGGCTCTAGGGAGGAAACTCCATTCGATTTCTGGAGAGTTTTGGGAAATGACTCTTTAGTAGTGTTCCATCGATGGTGTAAAATCCATGTTTATGGTATTTTTTTTAAACCCTCTTTATTGGCTGGGCTAGGTATTCATGACGCTCGGGTGTCTACTTATTGCAAAATAGAGACTGAAGTGTTATAAAAATACAATACACAAATATTTTTTAATAATATTCAATATATTGAAAAATGAAATGTATGACAGTATTATGGAACAACCTTACCTTTTACCTGCTCTCACTGTTCTACCGTGATATGAAAACCTACTTTTCTCTTATTCTTATTATCTCTCAATGAAGAAAATATAATAATATACATATTAATATAAAATATACAATATTATTCGAAAAGAATAAGATAATTTTCTTTTGATCTTTATGAACTTGGAAAAATTTCATTGTAGCAAGTGACAGGACAGGTTGTCGGCAGCTCGGCACATTCGTTGGTGTCAAAGAAGCATCGCTTGTCTCAGTAGTATTGCTTGCTTTGTATTATTATTGAATGATTAGAGATCAAAGAACTCCTTTCAAATGATATGATGTCATCATTTTTGTTGAGCTGTGCAGTTGCTTAATAGAGGGAGAAAGAGGGCAGTTGTGCGTGGATGTGTGTGAGAGAGAGAGTGCGAGAGTGGGAGGGAATGAGTGTGTAAGAGAAAGAGCGATCTGCGTCTGCTAGACAATTGGCGGCACAGTTCTAAGAAGACAATGCGTCTCTCCAAGATAAAATAAAACAATTCAAATCTCGGCCAATTAACAATAATAGAAATTATATTTTACATTATAAATATATATTTGAGATTTTTTAATACCTTTCCATTTTCGTTCTTTATTAATTTGACTAGATGTCACTTGCTCTCTTATTCCCCTAAATTGTTTTATTTCTTCATTTAACCAACATACGATCAATGTGAATACAACAGGCTATTGCCCAAAACTGCTTTTCACAAAATTTCAAATTAGAATCAAAATCTTAGGTTAGGTCTGTTTCACTAAACATTTCACCATGAAGCACAATAATTCACGAGTCTTTTTCAGAAAAAGAATATTAATTTTGATTTTACTTTTAACAAAACACCATCACAGTCCAAAAAAGATTAATATAATTTTGAAATTTCTGAGCCAAAAGTCTGCACTAGTTACACTAGTTACCATAGTTACACATATCTAAATATTGTTCTCTTATTCTAAATCCTAATTCCGCAATGCCCCACATAAACTTCCCATCAAAATTAACCTTGTGGCCAACGAGAGCGGTGAACATGACACCCCCCTCAGAATAGGAAATTCACAGTTAAGGGGTAGGAAGGGCAATCTCACAAAAAAGTTGGCAAAATGCCATCTGTGACCCCCTATCTTTCCAGCTGGGACCGCCCCTGGTTGATAAAGATCAAATCTTCATAGCTTGAATTAGAGTGAATATATTCATAGGTTAATAAGTAAATAGATTGTAAAGTAAAAGAAGTCAAGTAAATAGATTTTATAGTTGAGTTAATAATGTAGTGAGACTATACTAATTTAGTGAGACCAGCCAAACTGGTATCCACCTTAACATTCGTTAAATCATAAGTATTTCTGTATTATTTGATTTCTTTTATTGTCGTTCATTGTTAATGTTTACTTATTAATTTATAATAATGATTTCAAAAGCAAAATTTAATATTATCTCGGAAAATTATATTATTTCCCGTTTTTGACATGAGATACAGTATTCTGGCTCTTTTTTTAGATTACCTATTACGATTACTTGTATTATTACTACGATACTAATACTAACTTCTAGATTATATTATGTCTTGACGACTCCAGGCATGGATAATAATACAAGTCAGTTTAAAGTTACATAGTATTACCATTAGTTACCATAAATACTTGAGGTTTGAAATTTTCCTGAAATTAACATACGGTTCTTTAGTTAGTACACTATAATATACAGTAGAAAGCTCAATCAACTAAATATTTTTTCAATTGTTTTTTCGAGTGTTTCAATATTCTCAAGCCCTTTCAGAAACAACTTATGTTGCTTGTTATAACATTTTCTATCAATGTAACTATGGTTTATTAGAATAACCTACGATTGTGAGTTATTATCATTGCTGACAGGCTGCCCGATTCAATTAAATCTGAATTTCTAGAATTATTAATAACCAATCTACAAATTTAATTCAGAAGTCCCTTTTTACATATCCCTCATCATCTTCTTCTTCTTCGTCGTCTCCTTCATCATCTCCTCCTCCTTCTTCTTTTCTTTTTCTCCTTCTCCTCCTCCTTCTTCTATTCTTTTTCTCCTTCTTCTCCTCCTCCTCCTCATCCTTATCCCCCTCCTTCTTTTTCTTCTTCTTCTCCTCCTCCTCCTCCTCCTCCTTTTTCTCTCTGCCCTTCTTACCTCTTTTCCTCTTCCCCCTCCTCCATCACCTTCTTCTTCATCTTCTTCTCCTTTTTCTTCTCCATCATCTTCTATTCTTCCTTCTTTTTCTTCTTCTCCCTGCCCTTCTACATTTTCCTCCTTATTCTTCTTCCTCTCCTCCTCCAATCACTAATTCTCTAGCGTTAGAATTCCGTCGACAGATGAAAGCAAGTAGCTGTTCATTATACAGGATAATTAGCCTCTACTACAATTGGCTACAAAAAATTCTTCACTTCCATGTATAAATCAGGGGTGCCCACCCCCCCTAAGCCTCATGACGCACCCCCCCCCCCTAAATTTAGCACCCCCCCATAAATTAGCCCCCCTCCCAAAAAATGCGAAAAAAGCCTCCCGTATTCTTTCTAAAACTATATTTTATAACTATTGAAAAAATTCAAACCCAGTTGATAATATACAAAATGTATGTATATTTCTTGAGATTCTTTACATAGGTAACATTTTTTTGTAAAGGTGAAAAAGAAATATCAATGAAATGAACATATGAACTTTTCTCAATAAACTTAATTGCAAAATAGCTAAATAAGAATTTGAACCTAAATGGTTTTTAAACAATTAAATATTATTACAAATACACAATGTTCAATAAAAATTAAATACCTATAAGTTAATGTTCGGTGTAGCAATTACATTAAGGTTAAATAATTCTACAAAGTTGTTATTTTAAAGAAATGAGTTAATAACTTCATTTGTAAAGCACAAAAATTCAAAATACTAAGTCATTTATTGGACAGTAGTTAAACAACAGGTTATTTACTTAGTGTAGTATCTTGGGAGAATCTATGTATGGATGAAGTACATAAAAGGCACACATTTCATGTATAGTTATTTACAACACACAATCGAAAGAAGTGTCTTTCAAAAACAAAATAAAGACATAGTTATGAAAAAATTTTTAGTATTTAGTAAGTTTTGCTATAGCAGTTCTTACTTATTAGTAAGTAGTTATCGTAAAATACATGAAAAACATCGACAGTTTGAAGTCAAACATTTTAAATTTGTAGGCTGTGACCATCTACAAGTTAGCTAGGCACCTTCTAAGCTTGTTAAATCTATCTATCTAAACCCCACATAGAAGTTTTTGTCTTTGGAATGAGGAAACAGAAAACCTTTCAATTATTTCTTCGTTAGAAATAGACTCAAGTACATATTTTTCTGCAGCTAGAACCATTAGATTGGACAACCATGAGTCTCCCATAGCTGATCTGAGTCTGTTTTTCATAATTTTAAATTGACTTATTGCTCTTTGTGCTGATTAACTAGTAACTGTTAAGGAGAGTAAAGTTGTATAAACCGCTTTCAGAGCACTCGCTTAGCGTCTTGCTGAGTTTGAATAATAACTTCCTGCACAAATCCTAAACATAACTATCTTAGCTAATTCATATTCAATTGTATATTATAATTGTAAATATATTTTCATTAATTGACATTCTATCTGGTGACTTCGTAGTATATTTTTGAATGTTGTCACGTTAAACACGGTTTCAATCAACTTTTTTGGACCCCCCAAAACGTTTTTTGGAATCCCCCCCCAAGAATTTCAATGACGCAGTCTGCGTCATAGCCCCCCCCCCCCCTGTGGGCACCCCTATATAAATAGAGGCATTTATTACTTTTTTTAACCAGTAATTTATTTATACTGTAATTACATCCATTAACTAACATAACCTGTACAAAAAACTGTGTCAGAATATTATTTACTATGAATATTGGTAGACTCCATTGATTCACACTTCAGGCTGCCTTCATCGTTCATATAATCCAAGATCAACTCATCATTCTCATTGAACTCGAGTCTGTTCTTGGAATATTGTCACTGCTTGTATTATCTCTAGAAAATGCTGACGCGGCAGTGTGACGTTATTCTAGAGATTGAAAGATGAGAACGAACAATATTACAGTACACCAAGCAGCTTCTTAATACTATTCCAAGCTACATTTTTTTAATTCAAATTAGACCCAATAATGTGCTGATACATACACGATACACTTGCAAAAAAAACTAATCTAATCAGAAATTTCTTTATGGTGAGCCATGTTTCAATTATCGTGTTGTAGGTAATGAAAATGAGTTAGGCCCATACTTTATCGGGCAGCTTTGACGCGACAGATTTTTATCTGTCTCGTTAAAGCTGCCCGTATAACATCTTTCGTTCATTGCTCACACATTTAAAATAATTCTATGTTTTAGCTACATAACGTATATTGAGTTGTAATTTGATTTTGTTGAAGAATCTATGCATTCTCGAGACATGATGATTAGTGATTGAAACATTAAAACATAAATTTAAGCATTACAATCAAACTACAAACTCAACTTACAAATTAATTCTTGATTCTAGAAAAATAATTCAAAAAATTTCAATTGGTGACACCCACCATATAATTAGTTGTCGGTAGGCCATATACATTTTATGTAAATCCACGTATGACCGTGTCAGGCGCTCCTCAAGTCAAATTGTATCATCAAAAATGTTTAATAAAGTTGAAATTTAATCTAAAGGCTAAGCTAACTAAAACGAAGCTGATCTAATTTCAATTTTATTAGTTGTAAGAGATTTTTATTATGTAAGAAATAATGTTTTGTACTTTTGACTATAAAAATTATTCATTCATTCAATTTAGAGCCTGCCTTTCTAAAAATTCAGTTAGAGTTTTTATTATTTATTTATTCTCACAAAATTACAATGAATGAAGAAGGCGCAACATAATCAAGTCCAAAACTTCTCTCTTCACAAATTTCAAATATGTTATATTGTCAAAAACATTGAGATTAATACAGTATTTTAACACTGAAAATTTACATTTACCAAAATACTCCTCTCGAAAAATAATAAAATGATTTCTTTTCACTTGAAGACAACCAATTTGAAAGCTCACTCAAAACGAAACACTGAAAACAGTAAATAGTAGTCTATAATATAAAATTTTGATAGAAACTATCCAGCTGAAAAATACTATCTTGTTGCTATGGAAAATAAACAACAAACATCTATGTTTGAGTGTAAAGCGTTCAAGAATCGTGTTCATATTTTTTTTTAAACAACTTGTAGGAGAAACTTATTGATAGTTTAAAATACTGGATGATCACAAAAGAATGTTCCAATTTTGAATGGCTCCAATTTCAAAACGCAGATACTTACAAAACTTTTTGACCATCCATATTAAAAAGTAAATTCTAAATTTTTATAAATGATTGCCACTTTTCATAAATTTTTAATGCGACCGCAACCAGAAGCCTGAACAATATTTATGCAGTATTCGATTTCTTCCCTCACGCATAGCAACATGTCTGGTGCTACAATTTCGGTGGCAGCAGATATTTGTTATTTGGATATAACCATGAATTGGTTGCTCCATTTAATTAGAAAAAGTAGAGAAACGTATTTTAAACATAATTGGCACCTGTTCGAGAACATTTATGTACAGTTTCATTCATTTATAAAACTTACAAAATTTCTTTTTCATATGAATGGTCTAAAATTCTTGTAAGTATCCCAGTTATATAATTAAAGCCCTTTAAAATTGGGATATTATTTGTTATCACCCGGTAGATTGAAAGTTTTTTTTTTCAATAATCTTGTGATATTATTGCCTTGTCATGTCTATTTGAAGTAGCCTAATTGTATAAAATAATAGTCAGTGAATCCTCAATGATTCAAAATTAATAACATGTTTCTTTTCAATTTAATAAAAAATTAAATAACCAAAAATACACATTTACATTGCAAGTGAAGCTACTTTGAGAACTTTTTCTATTACATATTCTATTAGAGCAGGGGTTCGCAAACTGGGAGGCGTGATGACCAGGGGCGCGCAAGAAAAGTTGAACATTTTAAGAATTTAAGTTAATGTACCCAATTTTCAAACATTAACAATTGTATTTCCATTGTAAAGGTATGAATATCATTCATTTTTTATGTGTAAGTGTCAAGTTATAAAAGTATTCCAGTGGGGATATTTTGTCTCCCCCAGAGACAAAATAAATTTTGGAATTTAACAAGTCTTGAGAAACAATTTTTGATAAAAGAGTCAAAGAAGGTGTCTAGAATCGCTGAAAATATGGTTTTAGAGGGCCTTTTTTAAAAAAATCCCAGGGCACCCCCTTGCAAATGAAATTTTAAAGTATTATACTGTTCACTTACCCAATCTGGGGTGGGGGAGGGATTAAAAATAGCAGCGTGAAAATAGTTTCAAGTAGGCCTGCTTTTTAAAAACAAAATCCGGGGAGCACCCGAACCCCCCCCCCCCCCCCCTATTAAAAGAAAGAGCTATAGATATTGTCTTAAACTACTGTATTGCTAGAGAACCCTCCTTCTCTCCTCCATGAATGCAGGATATAAATATTTCTTAGAGCCTACCCCCACCCCACAGCATAACATCATTGGTCTTGTCCCTCCCCCAGACTGACCCTCTAGTTGAGCCACTGTAGTAAACTAACCTGTAGTATTTTTTTACAGTGGGTGGCGGTCAGTGTTTGAAATTTGCTCATGAAAAATATATTTTAAACATTGTATAAGATGTAAGTACACGGGATGGATTTTGTGATAGGCAAGAGCGGTCCCGGACTGTCATGACCCCCCCAAAAATCGGTAGTTCACTGAAGAAAGGGTAGGAAGGAATTCAACAAAATCCATTGGTGGCCCCCCCTCCTATATTCCCGTGCTGGGACCGCACCGGTGATAGGTATAGGTAGGGATGGATATCGAGCTATGAAACGTCGATTATTTTCAACAAGTAATTAATCTTAACTTTTCATGTGAAATTCAACGACTTGCAGTCAAATATTTGTTAAGAATAAGTATAATAATGTTAAGAATAAGTATAATACTTATTATACAGTCAAATATTTGTTAAGAATAAGTATAATAATGTTAAGAATAAGTATAATACTTATTATACTTATTCTTAACAAATATTTGACTGCAAGTCGTTAAATTTCACATGAAAAGTTAATATTAACAACGCAGTTCGTCATGGAACAAGAAATCCAGGAAGTAATTAATCGTTTCACTGATTAATCGGCATTGAAAACATCGATTAATCGGTATTTGGCACTTTCTTTACGAGTGACATCACATACAAAAATAATTTTACATCAGAATTTGGAACAATTCGATTATTTGTGATAGAATAATCGATACTCGGTTAATCAAAACTCATCATTTCATCGAAACATCGAAACGTCTTTTTTTATTGATCGATACATCGATACCCATCCTTAGCCGGTAGTCTGCTAGCTGAAATAATTATTATTCTTGAATGTGAATGTGAAGTTAATAACTTTAAACTTTTTTAACTTAGGGCTAGATGTATAGTGGAGTTTATATGGATAGTGGATGTTTAGCGGAGTGGAGTTTATGCTCCTTCCAAGTCAGAACTCGAAAACCGTCAAGTTAACCTCAAATTGAATGTTTTTTGAACTCAGTTTATTCAAGTTGACTGAAGGTGAGCGTTGAAAATTATTCTTTTTTATGGTCAGAATGTCAGAATAACATGGCAAATCGATTAAATCCTTAAACTTGCAGAAAACGAACCTGGCATTTGTAGGGTTACCATACCTCCGGATTTTAAAGGTAAAATTTAAACACCGAAAAATTTCAACATTGAACGTAAAATCTCCTCTTTTTCGGATTTACTCACTGTAAAGTCCTTTTTAATGTCTGCTCAGTGGCAGATTTACGGGGGGGGGGGGCTTTCGGGCTGAAGCCCCCCCCAAAACCTCCAAAAGTTTTTTGGAAGTGTACATTTTTTACCAATATAATCAGTTTGAAGCTCGTAAAATATTCATTAGCAAGAATTACCTAATTTCACTACTAAGTCTTCAATTGTATGAAATCCATTTTAATACTGTACCGTATTATGTCTTAGTTACATTTACATTGCCAAGCAATCAACTCAGTATTCAGATTTTTGTACTTGCTGAATAGAAACAGTACTTGCTGAATAGAAACAGTACTCTTGCTGAATAGAAACAGTACTAGCTGAATAGAAAAAGTAGTGAAACGTATAATTACAGTAATTGAATCATGACAGTACCAACTTTCTTTTAATAAAAAGTAATGAGGATTTACATTGACATATCAACCAATGTATTTTTCAACATTCTATCACAGTGGTCGGCAAACCAGTGATCACCAGCTACTGATATTGTTGCAGTTATGTCCAGCTACGGTTATGTCGTGGAAAAATTCATGATACAAACGCTTGCGTTGGCTTTACTTATATATAATATGGATCTAATACCATTTTAACTGATTTCTCAAAGAAATTATACAGAAATTTTCTGGGGGAGTAACTTCAGATCCCATATTTCTATGAGACTCTGCGTTACATTTTGTGAAGCACAGAAATGAATCAATCTTCCCAAATAGAAGCGATATATGGTCCAATTTATTTCTGTTGATTACATTGCATCAGATAAAAACGTCAGAAAAACATCTCTTTTTACAGTGTGGAATTCACACAAAGTTAATCTATTAAAACTAGATGAAACATTAGTTAATTGAAAAATTTGTAACTAATAAAAGCTTCCACATTGATTTTCATTTTTAAAAATTTAATTATAGGACCGTAATACCAGAATAATACTATGTTCCTTGACAAACTGCTGAACACACCAGATTCAGCCATAATAAAATCAAAATTTTCCAATATAAGTTACTTAAATTTAAAATTAATTTATCACTGATGCGGTTCAAAGCAAAGCACTAGTAAAACTATTTTTTATTTCCCAATAATATGAATAATTATAGTTCGGGTATGATTGTTTATGAAAAATTCAAAAGCTTAGTTATTGAAACAGATTGGTTCCACAAAAAAATACAGTTGGTACAACCCATCGACCCCTGGCCATAGCACTAGTTCGATCCCCACAAGTGAGTGTGACTTTTAGTTGGGTACATTAACATTGATACTTAATAAGTATTTTTTGAAATTTATTTGGCATTTTGGCATTTGGTGTGAACTTACACCACTGTTGAGGTTATTTTTTTATGTCTTCAGTATAATTAAAGTGCAATTTGGAAAGTTTTCTTTAAGAATGCGTTTTCAGTAAGTCTTATTTTTTTAGTCCATTTCAGTCTGTAGTGCATTTTTCAAATTTCCCAAGTTTTCACATAAAATCCCATTTAAAAAAAAAACAGGTAAGTTATGCCAATTACCGACCGGTTGTGGTCAAATTTTCCATGTTCCAATATTTATATCTCAGTTACGTCTAAAACATTATCTGAGGTTATTAAAGTGAATGTCAAAGCTTTCTGAACTTATTCTCACTATTTGCATTGAATAAATTCTTCAGAAATTAATAATATTACATATTTTTCAACTCATGCCCATAATGATGAACCGATTCTAATATCGGCCCCCAATGTCTCTTAATTTAACAATCGCTCAAAAATCAGAAAACTATGAAAACTTTCTTACGCCCTAAGAAAACGGCAAAATTTCATACATGCCGGGAGATCAGAGTCCACTAAATCCATAGTTTCTAATAGTTTTTCAAATTCTTGAATTTCTTGCTCTATATAACGATCTGCGTTGTTAATATTGTTTTTTTATGGTAAATTCAACGACTTACAGTCATTTAAATTGAATATAAATAATATATTCAATCACGTAGTCTGAAACGTTTTCAAATCGTGATGATTCATTTTCAACGTTGAAAATGAATCATCACGATTCGAAAACGTTTCAGCCTTTGTGAGTAAATATATTATTCATTCTCAATTAAAATTGACTGCAAGTCGTTGAATTTACAATAAAAAATTAGTTTTTGAAACTTCGTATTTAAGTTATTTTAAAGACATAAAACAATAAATAATTTCGTGTTAATCAGCTGTTGATAACTTGAAGCAAACGCTTTGTAAGCGACGCATGTTTGGTTGGTGGTTAATTGTTATGTTTACCTTATTTCGTGAATATTATAGTCTGGAATCTTTCTATATACATTTTTGGTACTGTTTTGTAAATTTGCAATGGACAACAATAATGTTGGAATTGACTACAAGCTATCAACAGCTACATCTTTAGTCAATGAATTTAAACGTATTTTTTAAGAAAAATCCTCGAATAGACAGAAATCTTTTTTAAAACATTATTCAAATGTTCAAGAAATTGTAGGCTTGATATGTGTAGAGCATTTCAAGCTGCTATCTCAATAAGTTTTTGAGAAAACGGGGCAAACTATAACGTGGGGTGAGTTATAAAGTTCGATACTGTAAGAAGCTCATGTAATAATAATTGTGGTAGATATACAACACTCTATAAAAACGTTGTGCAAAAAACTTGGGTAAAAATAAAACAAGAAAAATCAGTGCAAATCGAAAACCAAGTACAATGAAATTTGATTGTCGTGGTATAATTATGGTGGCTTGTGATACCTATCTTACAACAGGAATCTAATTTGGCCCCTAATCTTGAAACTGTATGTTCCTGTTTCATGAATATAGTTTCTACCTGTACCGGATACAATCACAATGTCTCACTGCTAAAATACACAAATCACTTTGTAAAAACATTTTCAATTGTTTCTTAATTTTTGTGCTATTTTGACCTTGTCACTTATTTGACCACTTTGTAAAATTTAATAATTGACTATATTCAACTTAAAATGCAAGCAGTTTTTTCCAGCAATAAGCTTGAATCTTCATTATAGTCATTTTATGCAAAAGTACAGGCCTAATGTTGTATATTTTTGTATTTAAGTTTAAGATTAATTTTTTGTTGCAAATTCATGAATTGTCATTGATTCATTCAAAGAAAAAAGTTATGAAGCTTCATACCATTCTACAATCATTGTTTAAAAATATTGTTTCATGTTTTAAGTCATAGCTAATATTTTATCTGTGATGTTTTCCATGAAAAACAGAAATATAGTGCCAGTTTTGGTAATCGATTATTATTATTTTATCTATTTAATTTTAGATTGTTGTATTTTGAATCAAATGGCTTTTCTTTACTATCACGATACCATTAACTTCAATATTAGTCCAGATTATTTTTAGATAATAATTTTATGATGATTAATAGTGATGCTTATGTTTTTTTTCAATTATGTTACAACCACACTTATTAAAAGTGTTATGTTATGTTATGTTAGTAATATATTACTTTATACTACTTGTATGTACTTGCATGTGCCATGTAAAAAAATAAATAAATATTATGTACAAACGATTTCTTATTTTCTTTTTCTCCTGTGATCTTCATTCTTACATGAACTGTTGATAGTTATCGGTATTAATGGCGATCGTAAACTTGCATTTAGAACAGCACTTACTTTTTTGAGTAGCATCGGACGAATATATTTCTTATTCATCATTGAAGTTTTATAGATTTACTCATTTCCAATGTCTCATACATTACGTTTCAAATTTACGTTATTTTGCATCGATTGTAAGTACAATTGAATAACAAGTCTTTAATTATTATGTTTCAGGCCAGAGTCTTGGATACGGTTTTGTGAACTACCACAGACCAGAGGACGCAGAAAAGGCTATCAACACGTTGAATGGACTCAGGCTGCAGAACAAAACCATCAAGGTAGGTAGACCTACAAATTATTTATGCATTTCCATACTATATGTTCCATCTTTATTCGATGGGAGATGATTCTTGAGGTCAATCTCAATACAGTTTAGACAAAATTCGTATAAATATTAGCCCAAAAGGCTTAGTTTTTAGAACATTGGAAATTACTGTTTAATTTAACTCACGATGACAATCAATTTGGGAAGTGATATCCGTGAGCTGTAGCTGGTATCTGTTCAGTCAGATAAAGATAAGCTACGAAATCCTGGGCTCTCTTTGTAAGGGTGACCGATTGGATTGGCCAGCAAAAAAGATTCTGTTCTCTGCTGTAAAATCACTTCCCGGTGATTCGGAGCCCACCTAAAACTGTAGTTCCAACTCATCAATCATCATCATCATCATCATCCAATGACCCACACACAGGACTCAGACCTATGTGGCCTTCATCCTCAAAACAAATTGAGGATTGATGATGGAGTAGACAGGTTTTGTGTAGAATGGGCTGGAGAATCGGACATGATTTGTAACTTCCGTACCGTATCTATTGATATGTTTGAAAGAATAATCACTTTTTGTGCGTTATTCAATGAGAGATTAGCTTTTTTCAGTATGCAGTTTGTTATATGCAAACATCGCTTGACATCTCTTCTCATATGCGATAGGGTTTTCAAGACCTGGAAATAATATAATCAATCTTAAGCTGAAATTGGGTATTAGATCAGTAATATTATTATTCTTATGCACATTTATCTATTTTAAATTTGATATTCTGCACAAATAAGTGAATTAAAATATATGACTCACTGCTAGCGCACAAGCTTATGCTTATGCTTATCTCATTAAGATAGACTTAGAAGTATATTTTTACTTTTTTGTATATTGTATTATTATCTCTCAAGTTTATCGAACATTAGAAAAATATTTAATTTTGTAAAATTGTTGAAAAATGAGACTAAAATTGAATTGATAAGAAGATACTTTGTTAGTACTGTAATCGTTTAATACAAGTAAGTTATCAAGATATTTTTAAGTTCAAGGGAAAGTACTTTCTTGTGGTGTTTCCATTGAATCAAATTAATTTGTCCTCTACAACCTTTTCACTCAATCATTGCAACTTGGTATCTGGAAATCACGGTTGCAGTTCCGTTTCTTCCCCACGAAACAACCGAATGAAGATCTCAATATCAAAATAATTGATATGTGTACCAAACTCAAAGCTAAACCTAACGTTCCTTTCATATCGACTATCTATTCTCTCAGTCGATTGTTTCGTGGGGAAGATATGGAACTGCAACCGAAATCACTAATCCATCCTTGTCAATATCAATTCGTGTGAGAATAATTATCTAATAGAAAATGAATAACAGAATAATAATTATTTAAAAAGTGCAATAATGCATATTGTCGCAACGTGCGTATTTCTTTAAGAAGTACTGTCACGCCAATATAACCTTCCATCGCAACACAGAGAGCTCCATAAAGTCCACTTGGAGTCCTAGGCATCGAACGTAGGCCTACTCCATGTTTAAAACTAACTACAACTACTGTTGTTCTTCTTATGTTTAGGCTAATTTTAAGGCATCTCTATGAAACAAACGAACGTTTTTAATGAATCAAATTGAGGATGTTTACTTTCTAGTAAGATCAAAATTATGCATATCTCTACTAGTAGATTAAGTAGATGGACTATGTCTACATAGAAAAGTTATAAAAAAATTCAATGAGAATGCATAATCAAATTAAGCTATAAATTAATGAATTAGTTGAGGCACCAAGCCAATCAATAGAAAGCTTCAAAAATCTCCAAGACTTAGAAACTGTTACAGCTTCATTATTCGTTGTCATATTTCTATTAGTAGGCAGTGCATGTTTGTCAATTAACATTTCAATAAAATTTAATATTTTATGACATTCCGAGAAGATGGAAAATGAGAGTATCTATTTTTTCATGCTTTACCACGCTTTTAATTTTGTGAAATAGGATTCATAGGACTCCACCTTTATTTTTCATTTAGATTGCTCGAATTTGCGTTCGGATAGATTAGTGAGACTTCTTAAACCTAAACTGGAATATTGGAGTTGCTAGCTTTTGAACTAAGAGCCTTATTATAGAGAGCCACTACAGTCGCAGTCGCGTGTCACAATTTAGGGCAAAATTACAGCAGCTGACCGAGTGACCGAACTCAACAATTTCAAAGTACACGAAGACATACATTTTTGTGAAGCCATCTGCTGATTTTTTAAATCAAATTTACCCGGCTGGTGTGATTTAGTCTGTAATTGTGGTGCGCGACCGCGATTACAATGGTTCTGTACAATAAGGGCCTTAGTAGGTAAGATGTTTGTCTCACACATCTCAGATGATATGTTTGTCTCACACATAAAATTAGAATCATAGAGTGTAGTTTACTCTTATACTAGTAATATGAAGCAGGTGGAGAAAAACATTTGCTTGTGAGTAATTTCAAAGCTTATTCTGGATAAGTGTATAACCGTTGTTTTGTTGGACCAGGACCCTGTGTTCTTGGTGTGTTTTTAGTAGAATGTATCGGCTACAAAGCTTTAGGGCTAACTAGCTGCTGTCAATTGTTCACTTATTCATGTATTTTCAGGTCTCCTTTGCTCGACCAAGTAGTGAAGCGATAAAAGGTGCAAACCTGTATGTTAGTGGACTACCCAAGAACATGGCCCAGCAAGATCTAGAAAATTTATTCAGCCCATACGGACGCATAATCACCTCTCGAATTCTCTGTGATAACATAACAGGTTAGTATGAATTTTTTTATTGTGATTGTTCGGCTAACTACTAAAATCGCTACTTGCATTACGGTACCTTTATATTAAGAAAAGAAAACTAACACATAATTCTTTATATTTCATGCTGTATTTATGTGGGAGATCTAACCTATATTTCTATAACTTGAACATCTGAGAATGTTCCATACTATTATTATATTATTCTCTGTATCAGACTGTACATAGTCCTATGGAAGAATTATTGTAAAATCAAGTAAGAGTTTGATTGCATTCAATTCATTTATTGTTTTATTGAAAATACTCCTCGTTAATATACGTTATAGTATTTGCATCAATGTCCCAATACTGGGCTGTTCATGATTATTCCCTGGGTGACAATGTTCAATAGCATAATACAAGTTTTATTATGTGAACAAAGCTTGTTTGAACCACATATGACAACCCACCAATTGAAACTTGAGTATTTTTCAAAATTTTCAGATTCTTGTGGGTGAATTTAAATTCAATTGTCTCGTAAATTTGGACTAGTCCCTGTTAAAAAATCAATTAATATGGTCATAACCACAAAGAATCTCTGCCTGTCAAATGGCGGATCTGTTATTGCTTGAGTTGATGAGAGCCTAATCGTTTTCCGGTAAATGAAATTTTACCGGAAACTAAGGCGTCTGGTTTGTCTATTCAAATTTTTTAACGTCTATAAATTTGAATAGACCAATCAGACGCCTTGGTTTTTGGTGAAATTCCATTTACCGGTTAACGATTAGGCTTCCATGAACTCTACCATTGTTGCCTAACCTACTAGAACTCTAGCTTTCGTTTGTCTAGGTTCTAGGAAGTGGGTAATTTTATTTTTGATAAATCTATATCATAGTGGATTTAATCAGTGATCAAATTTCAAAATTCATTTATTGCCAAAATTATCCCTTCAACAATAATTTAGCCTACATTAATATTAATCAGTGATCAATTTTATCAATTCAAATCCTGGACCAGTGATCAATTTTATCAATTCAACTCCTGGGCCATCTTTGTAACGGTAATCAATTGGATTGGCCAGCAAAAAATACTGTTTTCTGCTGTAAAATCACTTTCCGGTGGTTCGGAACCCACCTAAAATGGTAGGTCGAACTCATCAATCATCATCATTCAATTCACTACCCACGCACAGGTCTCAAACCTATGTGGGCTTCATCCTCCAAAAAAAATTATAAACATCAGGTCCAGATAAGTGAACAATCATGCGAATCAAACTTTTGTCTGAGAAAATCATCTTCACTTATCAAATCTGCAAAAAATTAACTTGTTTATTTCACCTAGATACAAAAATAACATGAATGTTAAAGTAATATTTACATAGCCTACAACTACCATCTAAGTGTAGGTGCCACTATAAGTGTAGGCTCCATACGTGCTCCTAGTGCATGAACAATTATAAATTGTTCAGTAATTTCACCTGAAGGATATTATAATGTTTGATAATCTAAAATGTGTAACGAACTGAATAATATTACGAACATGAGGATATCCCATCAAATTGGTGTTTGATGAGGAGAACTTAAGTTAGATGCGAGAAAGTAACATGATTGCTTCGAATAGAACCTCCAAGTTACAGCATATTATTACATGCATCGGTGCATAATATGATACTGCACATGTACATGTACAATTGTTATATTGTCAATAGCTATCCCATTTCAACGTCACTATTGATTATCAAAGTGCTGGGTACCGTACGAGATATAACCAAAAATCAATTTGCTTCATCTTCTACAATACTGTACCTACATCATAAAGTACACCACATTCGTATAAAGTTGACCTTAAAATAGAAACAGAATAGAATAGAAACATCCTAATGAAATTAAATTTGCATAATTAGAATTTACTCAGTAATCACTTGTCACATACAATAAAACTTCAAAAAACCCTTTTAAGTGGAAATTGTGACTTACGTTATGGGGTGACGACCGTTTCACTCTGGTGTCAAGAGCAGCGTCACATGCTGATGGCGATGCTCGGGTGCCGATGCTCTTGACAACAGAGTGAAACGGCCGTCACGCCATTACGCCATAACGTGAGTCACAATTTCTACTAAAAAGTGTTTTTTGAAGTTTTATTATATATTAGTGGAAACAAGATGGATCTTCAACTTTATTTGTCACATCATAAAGTGCTCCATATTCGTATAAAGTTGACCTTAAAAAATGGAAAGATCCTAATGAAATTAAATTTGCATAATTCTCATTAACTCAGTAATCACTTGTCAAGAAACTTGTTTGTTTCTTTCGAACAAAAATTTTAGTTTTATGAATGATAACTTAATTCAGATGAATGCTCAACCAGATGAATAAGAGGGCCCGAGGGCTATCCTGTAATCTGATTCCAAAATTCCATATGATAGAAAAGCTTATTTTATTTCATATGTTTCCTATAGAAGAAGTCCTGAGTGTCTTTTTCACTTTCACAAAAGTTTTTCCCCATTTAAAATATCCCTTAAATGCAAGAAAATTTTGAAAATCCGTACATTTAAATCGCTGCGCATTCCTAAAAGGTACATCCGTACAAAATTTCAAAATTGAATTTGGTGCACGCGTTCAACCGAAAATGCGTTAAAGATCAACAGACAAATGCAAAACGGTCGACTTGAAATGTAGACCTCACTACGTTCGGTCAACAAGATACAGTGTGTTCTCTCTTGCGCGGTAAAGTAGCGCGCAATATATGCAAATTTGATAATATCGTTTCAATTGGTCCAACTGTGTATGGTTGCAAATTGAAAATTGAAAAGAATTGAAACGAATTCCAATAAAACATTCTAAATTCAACAACTTTTCGGTAGAGCTCATTCGAATGAATGAATTAATGAATCAGAATAATTGTCTTCAGTCGATTTGCTTGGAAAAATCTTTTATTTTAGATACTCAAAATGATAAATTATACTCAAAATGGTAACGGTACTGCTTTAATAGGGTGTGGCTTCATATGATTTTAACAAATGTTTCAATTGTCATTTGATTGAAACTTTTGTTACGGTTCAAACAAACTGTTCATACTCAGATTGAGAGTGTCTTGAGAATCATATTCGTCCACAATAATCAAATGTTCGTCACAGCCAAACCCATCGTTTTTGAAGCATGCTGTTGGCAAAAATTACGAAGAATTTGTTCATCTTTTTTATATAATTTCATTACCATTGCATGAATCAATTGCCTTGGGGAATAGCATTGGCCAATCATTATAAGCTTGATTCGAACCGGGTTTTCGGATATATACTATATCCCTTTTATTTCTTGAAAGCTTTTGTTCATGGTTTCATGCATTCATTTCAAGGTGAACATTTTTTCATGAGGAACAATGCTTTGCTATCTTCATTTTAATAACTGAAATTGGTGCAAGAATGTGTGTTTGTTGATTGCAGGTGGTCAATCTTGCCAAAGCTCCTATTGTATCCACAGTTCTTGCGAATCAAAAATAAAGTGACCGTTGGAATGGTAAAAATTTATGTTTAGTTTCCTTCTGGCATCGTGCCTCAACGTATTTCTGGCAATATTTTCATTTTTATTTCATCTATCATCTGATTTTATCTGACAAAACAACAATTAGGGTACGGTACCTGGGGAAAAAACTTGAACCACAATTTTCTAGGGTTTTTTAGCTTTGCAATATATTTATAATAAAACAAAGACTACGACTGAAACCACTTTATACAATTGTTATTATTTTATCATATCTATAGCTGATCAAATAGATAATTTCTAGTACAAATTCCACATGATAAATTACCCAAAACATTCACCTACTACTAGTGGACAGGACATTCTCAATTAGATACCATTTTCTGTTATGTGTTTTGTTCTGTTGTTGTGGAAAACATGATAAAATAGCTTATTATATAAAATATTACATTTGTTTTTTTTTGTCTCTTTGTTTGCAGTTCGCCAATACGTCGGGGGGACTGGCGACAATGTGCCATGTACGTGAGAGTCTCATGTCTTTATTTTTACAATCTAAGTATTTGATTAACAACCAAATACGTAACAAGTCCACTTTTCTGTTGACATTGGTCGAGTACACAATATGTGCCTTGTAATTCGTTGTAACGTAGATGATTTGTTTCAATTTAATATTACTCCCAATAAGTTGTTGTTATTGTCCATGGCTTGCTAAACTTCATAATATGCATATCAACAATGGAAAGTTGCACTCTTTTACTTTTTGTTTGTGGAAGTTGGTTGGAAAAACTCACGTGGGTGATCCGTGATCCCCTATAACTCTTGCGAACATCTCTCCTTAAATGTAGTTATTACACGCCTATACAAGTCGTCATTGAAATTCCATCAATAGAGTTCGAGCTTTTTGTGTTCAAACACGGATTTAATTCATAAGAAGTACACATCCGTTAAATAAATATTGATGTCACTCTAATGCATAATTTTGCACAGATTTTTCTTATTCCTTCCTGTTTTGTTACATAGATCTCATTGAAACTGATATTCTTGTTTTAAAATGCAAATGTATACTCATATTCAAGTATACTCAATTATACTTGCCTACTCTTCCATAAAATTCATACTTTTTTATTAATTTTTTGAGCCAGGAATTATTATTTTCACTAAGATTCATTTTCTTTTCAAACTTGCAAAATTGAAATGCTTAGGTATCGTATTTGAAAAATTATTATTTTTAATAAATATATTTATTGGGAAATTATTCGTTACAAGCCATCGCGAATTTTATTAAACAGCCTTATGATTTAAAGGGGAATAATTCGTAAGAGAGCACAAATTGTTGAGAAAATCATGTATTTATTATGTCTCCCTATATCTTTCTGTGTTTGTTCCATCTTTAGTGTTTTGTTTTCTTCTCTGATTCTTTTAGCATTGTGTTTTGCTATTGCACTGTGTGATACAAGAGCTTTGGCTAGGTTACGCCTAAACTGCATATATATACATATATGTACCAACAAAAATCTGTTGCATGTGATAATCATTTGTATATAATAAAACCTTTCACAATCAATTTCTTGAAAAACTGTGTCTCTTATATTAGGTTGTACTAAATTATTGATTAATGTTGTTCGGAGTTATGATGGAAGACAGTATTATTTTTAGGAATTTAAGTTTGAACTGCACTCGAATCATAATACCTTTTTGAATATATATACATTAGGTGATGCACTATGGTTCTGGTTGAAAGATTAATTGGAATTTATCACAAATAATGTGATTTTTGTAGTTGATGTAGCTCTTTCAGCTTAGTGAGGAAAGCAATCTCCAACTACATCATTCCTCGTTTGCGTAGTCTGCTCTTTAGACCAAGCCATAGTAATTGTTGAGGTCTGAATAGTCACCCGCATCGGGAATTGACTTGAAAATTTGAATAGAAAATTTATTATATTTATAATATCCGCCACAAGTAAGTCTACTACATGGCGTTTGTAACCACACTCTTCTTTATTGGAGGATTCACACGAATATAAAAGTTTGTCTTTTATGTTAGAAAATTAAGAAGTGTAGATCAAGTAGTAACGTACGTATCAATGCATGATGCACAAAGAATGTAGATATGATGGGTCTGAAAGTGTTGTATTGTATTAAATGAGATTTTTTCAATCAGTATTGTGATTTTAAATATCGGGTCAAAATAAAAATTTGAATTGGATATAAATATTGATGTACATTTGTATACACAAACAAAGCGTTTCATCTCATAATTTTTTTCAATAAATAAGGCTTTCCAAACGAAAGAACTCTGCAAGGAAATTGATGTTGGAGACTATTATACTATAATGGGTTACTTATAGATGGCTACAGTAGGCAACCACTTTTCAGGATTAGTGAGCAGCTCAAGAGATGAAATTGTTAGTACGAGGCGTGGATATTGTAAATGAAGGCATTTAAAAAAATGGTGAGGCTACTCTGGAATGCTTACTTATTTTTAATACAAAATAGAAATGACTGCGAGATAATAAAGAGTAATGTTGACTTGATGTTATTTATTTGGCTTACAAAATGTCACATGAAACCAGACAACAGAGCAAGACTCTTGTTACATTAAATGTCAACAAGGTAGAGAGAGAGAGAGAGAGAGAGAGAGAGAGAGAGAGAGAGAAAAGAACAGTACAATACAAAATAACAAGGAAAATCACAACTGTTATGTTATGATTACATCTTAATGGAAAATTGTATCAAACTGCACGAAATACCATGATAATGCCAAATTAACAGAGAGGACAAAGGTTCAGAAATCTATCTAGAAGGGAATTTTATCGCACCTTCAGCGAAGTAAGGAATTTATCAAGGAATAAGTTGGTTAATTAGAGAAGCCTGTGAACCTTCATATTAGATTGCAATACTGTAACAACAAGCTCCAAGATGTTAGGTGTTATGTAGTTGAATTGATCAAATTAAGAGTAGGTGGCAGCCTATCCTGAGAACTGTGTGCGGTAGACCTGGGTATACACCTGTGGTGAATAACCAAATGCCAGACAGCTACCAGCGAAGCGACAGGTTTCCTCTTTATTATCACTGCACTCAGTGGTCAACACTCTATGTAGTTGACCTAACCTAACCAAATATAAATCTTTATTGCAGCTGCTTTCAATTTTTACCCATGTACTGTAATTTTATAAGTTATGAAATTAATTGAATAATTTTTTCGTCAAACGAACATGCAAAATATAAAATTAAATGTTTATACCAAATTCATAGAAAAAATCACAATGCATGTCTATCGTCCAAATAGGAGACCCCATAGGTAATCCTGTGTGGGGTTCCTTCTCCATAAAATGAATAATTTTCAAGGAAAAAATTAAGACAAAAAGAAAAAGAAACAATAAATAAAGATTATCAGAAAAGTACTTAATAAAAATCGTTCTGAAAACAAAAATGATTAACTCATTTGAGAAATAATCAGGGACTTAAAATCAACAGTAAACCTCAAAAATAACATTTCAAGAAAAAAAAACAATATAAAAGTGATCTGATACAAATGCTTTGATCTTTGAAAGCAAGCATTCAATATTATTCTCGCCTTCTATCGTTAAAAATGTATATCAAGTTTATCTATAATTTGTTAATCGTTGGAATAGATACCTACCTGAAAACGCACTGAACCTTTATGAAATAATAATCTTTAGTTTCTTACATTGGACGGTGTTTAATATTAATAATCTAATAATAATTCAATAGTTTCTTACGTTGAACAGTCGTATTATTCTCATGTCCCCACTTTTTATTAAAAAATAATTTCAAATTATTATTAGTAGCAGAAGTAGTACTTGTAACCATGATTCTAATTGGTCCATAACGCTTCAGAAATGCTGGACGAATTTTCCTCTGCGTTTGAAGTATGTTTATTCTTTCAAATAACTATATTAATTAAATTCTCACTTTGAAAGAAGGCCTGCAGTATATTTCAGCAAGTTTTTGAAAATAAATTCATGAATTTAAGTTTTCTTACTTGATCGACGAATAATATTGAGGACGAATAATATTGAGTTGAGGATTCAAATATG
Source organism: Conomelus anceps (assembly GCA_948455865.1). Classification (NCBI taxonomy): domain Eukaryota; kingdom Metazoa; phylum Arthropoda; class Insecta; order Hemiptera; family Delphacidae; genus Conomelus; species Conomelus anceps. Next base: position 42,580,009 of record OX418222.1, read on the forward strand.
GCAGCCACCTACCATATACAGTATTGCCACATCTTATTCCACTATATCACATCTGTGCCATAATTTCCACCACTTGGAGAATAATATAAATCTTGAATTTTCTCAATTTGACCCATGAAAAATACAGAGTGAGCTGATTTATTTGGCTCATCTCAGGTAAATGAGAAAATGTAAGTTCAATAATAATGTGGTGATTCATTGAAAAAAGTTAATTTTTTCAAGTAGGCGTATACGAGTTGGATAAATTTGGCTCAATCTACATTCGTGTGCTAATTTATTGAAATTATCTTACGTTGTAAAAAGACTTGAAATTGTATTTCAAATAAATCATCATTGAGGTGTGTACAGTAGGGTACACAAACATAGACCTGTGTACATACACATATGCATATACAGACACCCTGATATGCTTATTTCTTACTTTTCTATTCAGCGATAAAATGAGCAAAATAATTTATGCCCACTCTGTACACCTAATGTATGCAGAAAAAACTCCATTGTGTTTTATAAAAGCATCCACTGGTATTAGCTCTAACGCTTTTGCTTTTTAAACTATCCCAAACACTCAACATAAAGTGTTTCTCTTTTCTTCCTCACTGCTGTTTCAGTTTTTATGGTAAACTTTTCAGCTTGAATAGTCTGTAGCTCGTGAACATAATGCATGATTGAGTGATGAAATATCTGTTATAGAAATATTATTATAGAAAATGTTTTTACACAAAATAGGAACTGTTTGAACTCAGGCATCAGCTGGCATCAATCCACTATTGCAGGAATACTGGGAACATGTTTTTCTCAATGCTTTGATTATTTCTTCAATTATTGTGCTTTCATTGTATAATATATCTTTAAATGCGCATTATCGTTTCCTTGGGGTTATCATGCAGTGCTCTTCACATAGTATGCATACAATAGAGCAATGTAATAAACAATACTCATTCATTCCAAGCCCTTCAAGTCCAACAGTGTTATCTGTAGATAAAGTTTTCATTCAGATGCATCAAGCCCATTTTATAATGCAATTCTACAAAGTCACAAATTCTATTTATATGCTAAACATATTGGAAGTCGGTTTAGTTTTTGTGTGTTCTGAATGAGTTATTAATTTGAAATTGAGGGATTCATTTGGGCAAATATTCGGAGGATCTGATGAAAGAAAAGGATCAAATTTTCTTCAAACAAGAATAAAAAATGAATAGGTTTATCCATGTTTCAAATTCGAGTTGTTCAGTATTACTATATTTTCCGTTCAGATTGGAGTTCTGGAATTATGCTTCTCATAATTGCTTTTAATGTTTTATTTTGAAACACGTAGTGACATTGACGGAGCAATAGATGTTGATTAGGTCAGAAGTATTTCAATTTCAAAAATTTTCAAGTTACTTGACATCAGTATTTAGTTAGTTGGTGTCTCGTGTTGGTGGATGCAGGATGGAACAGGAACAGGGTGACCGATTGGATTGGCCAGCAAAAGCGACTCTGTTTTCTGCTGTAAAATCACTTTCCGATCGTTCGAAACCTACCTAAAACTGTAGGTCGAACTCATCAATCACCATCATCCAGCTCATTACCCACGCACAGGTCACAGACCTATGTGGGCTTCATCCTCCAAAAAAATCTTGCATGGTATATTGTCAAAAAAAAGGTAAGACCTAATGTTTCAATTTTATTCATGAGCTAGAGGATATAGGCTGACCTGACCCCGCAACCAATCAACATCTCTTGATCTATCTTGCACTAATGTTTAACATATTTAGCTCATACCAAGCGAGTTGCTAACCCCCCTTATTTCTAATAAATAGCTAGCTTATAAAAGTCATTCCACTAATTATTTATATTTTGCTTTGAGATAAGAGTTAGTGGTAGTTGTCGAATTATCAAATACAATTTTATTTTGAGTAAACTTTTCATTTTCATGTACCTGAGGTATGCAAACCATTATAGACTAACAATTCAGGCAATTATCTAGAGTAGTCTAGAGGTATCAAATTGTATGTGTTTGGCGATTGGGGTTGAGAAAGCTCAGATCTAACTGAAACGGTGTGTTTTATCGATTACAGGCTTGTCAAAGGGTGTAGGCTTCATTAGATTCGACCAGCGCATAGAAGCTGAGCGTGCAATCCAAGAATTGAATGGCACCATTCCGAAAGGATCAACTGAGCCAATCACAGTGAAGTTCGCCAACAATCCGAGCAACAACAACAAGGCGATTCCGCCGCTAGCTGCCTATCTGGCTCCTCAGGCTGCCCGACGATTCGGTGGTCCTATTCATCACCCCACGGGGCGCTTCAGGTACATTCCTCTGTCACCACTAACCAGGTAGGGCTGCTAGCTGGTATAACCATCTGCCATCTGCCACTTGACCATCAGCCATCCGCCATTTGACCACCTAACTTAAAACATCAAGTGCATCTCTAAAAAAACTCTCCCTTCAATACAGTAACCAGACCATTGCAAGCCACTTAAGGCTGTGCGCAGGGTTTTTGGTCATATTTTTTCAAATTCTCTTGCACTGGTTATGAAATGTTATCGATTGTCGTGAGAAAAAATTCTTTCAATTATTTTCTGAAATATGAGGGTTCAAAGTTAAATTGTTCAGTTTTTGGGGGCAATTGATCTCACCTACAAGATATTTTTAACTCTTGATCATTTTATTATAGTTAAAAGACACGGGGTACAAAATGAAATATTTCTCATTTCAATAGTTTTATTATTAGCTATAAAATTATTTAGTACAGCTGAATTCACAAGAAAGTGCTCATGTTAGTGCTCTTACAAATAATTCGGCATAAATTTTTTAAAAAATTATTCTGAAAACTAATTGTTGGATAAAAATAAAAAATAATTCATTTTATTTCCCAAGGTATCTTTCAGTTATAAAACGTTTAAAATAACTCGTAGCTGAGATCAATTGACCCAAAAAATTTCAACTTTGAACTACATATTTTATAAAATGATTGATGAAAAAATGTCTTTAAAAATAACTTGTAGGTGTGATTACTTGCACCCCCCCCCCCCCCCACCCCAAAAATTTTTCAAATTTTAACCCCCATATTTTATAAAATAATTGGAAAAAAAATCTCACTTTAATAGATTACATTTCGATGATTAATATCCAGTACATGAAAATTTGAAAATAATTTATGACCAAAAACCCTGCGCATAGCTTTAACCATAAATATTCTATTTATTGATGAAATAAAGTATAGCTAAATTTACAAAAAAATGCTCATGTTTGTGCTCCTAGCAAAATAAATGTGAACTGTCAAGAATTTCAAATGATAGTACAATATTACAGAAATAAATTATAAGAAACATTAGAAAAGATATCAAGGACCGTGATCCTGTTCAATACATTTTAGTGCTAGACGATTATTTCAAAATACCAAATAATAAATCCACCAAAACATCTAGTGCCTATACAAACAGTTAAACTTCACTATTATTGTCATAAAATCTTGAAATTTTTATGCCCGTATTTATTTATTTATCGTTACAAATTTACAACGAATGTGAAGGCGCAACAGACTCAGTCCAAAACTGCTCCCTTCACAAATTTTGAATATGTTACATTGTCCAAAACATTGAGGTTAACACAGACTAAAAATTTAAGATTAGCTAAAAACCTTCACTCAAAAAATAACAAAATGAATCTTCTCACTTAACCACTATTAATTTAAAAGTTCACTTGAAACGAAACACTAAAAACTGTTAAAAATAGTTAATAATATTAAATTTTTATAAAAACTTTTGAGCCGAATAATATTATCTTGTTGCTATGGTGATTAACAAACTATATTATGAACGTTACATTAGTGTCTCTTGACTGGAGGGAATCCTGAAACACCTAAATAAATACTTTAAATTTCAAGAGTCCCTCGAGTCAAGAGAAACTGTAGGAAAGTTCATAGATACGGCCCTAAAAGTTTTTACCTTGTATTAGACTACCAAATTTCTTAAAGTTGTGTCTTTATTTTGAATTTTTCTTGCCCAAGTCATCCTCCATTTATATAGTATTTCATTATACATATATATATACATAATTCTGTCGAGTACTTTCAGATACACTATGTATATTAATATTATTACATTGATGCAATAGCTAATTCACTTGAAATTCGCAATATTGAGCTTTTAAATCATATATGCGCTAAATAATCTATAGATTGTGGCTCAAAAAACAACAAGAAGCTCTTAATGATCTCAACCTTTTTTGGCTCAAAAAACAACAAGAAGCTCTTAATGATTTCAACCTTTTTCTAAACTTGATTGGAACAGTGATTAGATATTCTGGTTAACTCTGCCATTGCCTTCTGACGATAATCCATCCACCATGAGCTATATAAAAAGTTTATTGAAATCCAAATTTTTTTTACCGAGACTAATATTCTGAGAAATTTTTCCTTTTTCTCTAGTCTGTCTGAAATCTAGTCGAAACGTTTTGAAACTACTACCTCTCTCATTTTAGCAACAATTCATCTAAATAGGTATCATCATATATTATAGTACAGTACCGTATCAGACTGTTTTTATTTTTTACTCATCCCTTTCCAACATCTTTCATATTATCAAATTATTTATTGTTTATTTTAAATTTAGATTCTGTGCTTGATTTGTGTATTGTATTCAGCTTTGTGTTTTAATCACCTGTTTCGTGTTTTAATTACAATAACAATTTACTACCAAACAATTTACAATACAGTACGGTACCGGTAATTTATATTTCATGCTGACTAGTTTGATAAGTTATCATTTTATCATTGCAGTTACAATTATTATTATTATTATTATTGTACATGAAGCAGTTCAGAGCAAGAACATCAAGATTGGAAAAATTATTGACCAGTTTATAACAGATATTTTTTTTAGGATTGAGAAAAAATACAGTCAAGTTTTTAAATCCTAAATGTTGTAGCTATTCACTCCAAACTATCGATAATAGTCCTGTAACAATCATGTTGGCTGATTTTGCATTTTTTGCTGATAATATACAGACATCTATTCGTCAGTAAATTACGGTATCAGATTTTTACACTTGATTTTCAAGTTAAGAACTGTACTGTAAACTAGTAGTGATGAATTATTTTCTTTTGAAAAAATTCTGAAAAACCTTCCTAATTTAAAAACTGAACACCAAATTTTTTCTCATGAATTTTTTGTTATTGCTTCTTAGAAACACTTCAAATGAACGTACATTTGGATTATTGTCTATTGTTAACACCTAGAGGCTACTTTTTGGTGATTCGCGCGCCGTTATATTTTCAAAATAAATGTGTTGTCTAGTTCTGATGCATTAGATTAATCAGAATTTAAGTATTATCTGCCATATCAGTATCAGTGAGCACAGCTATGTTCAAGTGTAGTCGCCAAGTCACAGTTTAAGTGGTTTATTCAAATACTTGTTATGTTTGAGAAATCTGATGAGTCATGTTTAGGAACTGTTCCATAACGGGAGTTGATAGTTAAAAATGCTGTACTTTGAGTTTACTTGCAAGTACGTAAATGCTAGTGCACCTCGAGAAGCTCAAATGTAATGGAGTCCCCTTTGCACTTGAGTAGTGTATGTGCTTGAAGCTGTAGGATACAAATGACCAACTGGGCCAAGCAAAACTTCTCTGTGACCACTTATAAGTAGGCCTACTCAAATAAGTTACTTTATTGTGCTGGCCTGTTTTTTATCATACTTGGGAGGGCTGAAGAACTATTCCGATTGGTTTGAGTTGCTAATACATTTGTATTGGTTTATTGGGTAGGAATATAATAATTTTTAAGGAAATGTCAAGGCTAGGAGAAGCTCCCCTTCGATTTAAATAAGGAATTTAGTGTGGTAATTCTTAAACCAAATTTTCAGAATTTCTAGAAATTGGAAAATAGTAATTGAGATGATGGTTGCAATTAAAATGTTCTATCCCTCCAAGAGGTTAGGTTAGGTATTACTCCATAATTTTCAAAATTAATGCTCAAGTATCCCTATAATTCGGTAGTCCGGTTTTCCACCATTTCTTATCGATAATTTAATATATTTAGAGTTTAAACTTTTTATTGTAGTGTAGATTTGTAGTTGAATAGATTTCCAGCCTACGCTTGAAGTAACTTGTATAATTTATTTAATTACCAATTCCCTTGTAGAAAAATGGATTTAAAAAAAATGTTTAGTTTGACTTTGAAGGACTTTTTAAAATTTTGAAATGCAATTCTATGGTATGTTTGACATAATTGGTCCATTTTGATGGCTCCATTTACTGGGGACATTGAAGAAACTGGAATATTGTACAAATATGAGATCGAAAAAATAATAAATTTTAAAACTATTCTAAAACTAAGAAAAACAGGAAATTCGGTTGAAATTTAGTCACTTATTGTCCGACATGAATGAGTTATTTTTCAGACACTGCCGTTTAGCACAGTTGGTTAAGGCGTCGCAACTTCAGCTCTCTTCTCTGCTGTAAAATCATTTCCCGGTGTTCGGAACCCATCTAAAACTGTAGGTCCAACTCATCAATCACCATCATCCAATTTATTACCCACGCGCAGGTCTTAGACCTATGTGGGCTTCATCTTCCGAAAAAAAAGCTTTCTGTCGTTTAAGCGGTCGTGGGTTCGAATCCCGCTCCTCCGTCTGGCATCTATGTGTTATCATTCACCTCATTACCCACGCACAAGTCTCGGACTCATGTGGGCATCATCAGCAATAAAAAAAATCGAGGGCAACGTGTTTCCCCAAAACTGGCTCCTTTACAAAAATAATATTATTACAGAATAACAATTTAAGAGTAGCTACAGAAAGTTGTTTTTAAATAAAACATTTCAAGATTTAAAATACTAGAGAAAAACATATGAAAAGTAGTCTATACAGGACATACAAAGTTAATAATGATGATAATAAAACTGAATACTGTCTATTTCTACGCAAATAATTAAAGATTGCTGCCTTCGCAAACAAAAGCATAACTATCATCCCTTTTTATATTTTAGTAAAATAACAAAATAAGATGAAAATGGGAAACATGTACACATATATAAATAAATAAATAAATTATAAATAATCAATTTATTTGTTCAAGGTAATCACACAAATCGAGTTGAGCCAAAAAAAAGAAAAACAGAGCACGAAACGTACAAACAAACATTTAATAATGTAGGATACGACAGTACACATTTCCAGTATAATGTAGGATTTGAGGCTCCTCAACCAAGGTCACATATCATTCGTCTTATTTCTAAGGCTTTCACAACATAAAGAAAAACTCTCTTTTCCTCCGTCAGATTCGACAGCAATACCATCAACCTGTCCTCGTAATTTACTATATTTTGCCAAAACGATGCACACCTATATTGAAATCATACAAGGTCACAAACAATAAAATTGAATTAAATAGAAGTTTCCTGAATTTAACACAGGAGAACTAGAAGACATCTAGATGCCCAGATTAATAATTAAATTAATCATTACCCTACCCTTCCGGTTAATGATTACCCTACCCTACATTGCTATACAAGGTATTAAGCTTCTGAAAATTAAATTCAATAATAAATATCTTGACTTTTCTTCCTGTTATTTTATATTTATTATTTCTATATTTTTATCAGAGGTAAATTAATTATTCTCAACCGTGTGCTAACTAGAACAAAGAATTCAATAAGATAAAGGAATATATAAAAATTGAAATATCAATTTTACATTAACTAATTAATAAAAATATTTACCAAATATTCTAGTATTTCCTAGAACAATTCATACCGGTATCTTTAATAATTATTGAGAAAATGAAAAATATTTTTGAAAATTTTAATGCATCGTATTGTTTATATCATTGCAACAAATAACTTTTTAAAATGTAGAAGATATAGAGTTTTTTGAGTCTCCTAACAAATGAGGCTCTGTGGACTTTTACCCTTTTTCAAATCAGTGGCTCAATTGTTTATTCTACTGTTGGATTACATAACTCATTCATTGTAATTCATCGCTCTTGAATCCTTTTCCCCTTGAAGAAATCCTACAATTAAAACCAACTTCAAATTGAGAATTGATCTAATCACATTGGTGAAAATATTTTTCAACAAAAGAGTTCTAGGATGATTTTTCTATTATAATGGTGGACTAAATAATAAACCTTATGCAATTCATTCAGCAGTTCACACCTTTATTAGGTCATACAGTTATGTAATAGGGAATAAGTGATTAGAAAAGTGCATGATCAACTTAATTTAGTTCATTCACTTCAATCTTACATCTCTGGCGTTTCTTCTCTTCACTGGACTGTTCTGCTTTCAGTTTCTTGCATTTTTCTATTGCTTCGCCGTCTCTAGGATATTTTCTAATCCTCGCCTTTATCAATTTCTCCTCTCAATCCACTCCGCACTAACATCAAACAAGTTTGATTGTTCATCCCAACTATGTATAAAATTCCGTGTAATTATCATTTTAAAATTATATGTGTTGAGTCAATTCAAACACAAAATCATCATAATATTGTAACATTCAAATTCCAATTATAATGGGAAGCAATCTTTATCAAAGCAAAACTTTTTGGAAAATGTGTACATAATATACAGTAAATCATATTGTATATAAAATAATAAATCGTTTATTCAATGAACTTCTCAGAACATACAAATTACAAAATGTAACAATATTTTACTAGGTTATATTATAGGCACAGATAAGAAAACATCCATTGAATATTGTTTTCAAGTACCATAATACAACGATTTGTTGGCTAAAAACAAAAATCAACAAGCATACGTTCTCGGCTGATAGTTTTTCTTTCACATCATAAGAATTGAAATAAAATATTAGTATGCTAAGCATAGACGTATAATTATTACTATATATCACATAAATAAATTCGTGGGAGTATCAAAAAGGAGTGAAATTAGACATAATTTTGATGAGAAATGGGGAGAAAATTAGACAGGTCTATAGAGCAGTACCACAAAGCATACAACTTTATCACAACAAAGTTAAATTGAACAGGAAAAATAAATCCCATTAATACTGTCCTCCAACATTGAAAAGGAAAAATATTTTAAGTAAAGATTAGGTGATAATGGCAGTAGCCGAGGGCCGTAGCATGTATCTGTTCAATCAGAGATAAGATACGAAACTCCTGGGCGCTCTTTGTAAGAGTGACCGATTAGATTGGCCAGCAAAAAAGACTCTGTTCTCTGCTGTAAAATCACTTCCCGGTGGTTTGGAACCCATCTAAAACTGCAGGTCCAACTCATCAATCACCATCATCCAATTCATTGCCCACGCACAGGTCTCAGACCTATGTGGGCTTCATCCTTCGAAAAGAAAGTATTATATAACGGTAGTTTAATTAATTATTTTTATATATTTATCCAATCCATAATATGTTAGGTACCGTACTATTTGCTGAGACTAGGTTAAATTAAAAATATTCGCAACTTTATGTTGGGCTGTATGGTACGGTATCTTCTTAAGTGTTCTTTACCGTATTCTTATCAATTGTGTGCGTGTGTGGAGGGGATAAATAAATAGCAACATAATATATAGTCTCTTTGCGCCATTCATCTAAATTATATTTATTGACCCAACCAATTCTTCTCATATCACAATAAATAAGATTGCTTTCACTGCTTCATGTGAGTAGATTTTAGTTAAATCAAAAATAAATAATAATTCGATGGTAGTCTTGCTAAGCACCTTCTTTACCTATGTTGCATTACTTGGGCGCATAAGCTGCTGCATAATTTTTACCAAGATTTAAAGTGGGTGGTTAGAAGCCAATGGTTCTCCCCGGTCTGATTATGAAATGAAAGTTTTCATTATGAACATCACATTTTAGAACAGGATTCTGATTGAAGCTAGTAAGCTACTTTTTTAGGTCCTTACCTTACAATAATACAGAATCTACGGAATATTTTGCAAATTTTAATAAATAGCCACTTGTTTGTACTCAATGCCGGGCGTTGAATTTCGATCAAAATGTATTTGACAAGAGAGTTGTTCATTGATGGAACGTTTCGAACAGCAACTAATTCGTGTAAAATTAATTTCAACTCCATCCCATTCTGAATGTGACCATTTGCTTATGATAATACACTTTCAATCTCCTATAAGTCCTTTATTAATCTCCTATCTATTCTTGATAAGTCTGCGATTTTAATATCATCTTACGATTGCAATAGAGGGTTGAGTGTAAAAGTGGGCCAGCTGCGCCCTAACTCCGCCCTCTTGAGAAAAATAAATGCAGTCATTCTATTTTATCTGCTAGTGAGCGTATTAGCCCCTTAACTTTGTGCAAAACACTCGCTGAAAACAAATCGATTAGTCAATTTGCTATTTCACAAACATACTCTTTAAAATTGATGAGGTTTAATGTACCGCTATGATTTGTCATTATTTGATGGATCTTGGACGGGATGCGTGTATACGTAATAGGTGTTATAAGTTACTACTTGAATGAGATCATAAGCAACTGAATTTAAAGTGAAATAGGATGTCCTTATCAGTCAATCTTACTTTCACCAAGCTAAAAACGTTGGGTAACCTTCTTTCTTCAGTAATAATCGATGCTGTAGTCTCGAATTTGATCACTTGAGCCTATCATTCCTCATTTGTATAAAATTCGACCTTAAAAAGTAATTAATTATCTCGACTGTAATTGCTTTTTCTCTTCCCAGTCAATAAATAATAGTGCTGCTTCATGCTCATTCTCAGTGTTTCATTTTCTTTTCTCTATTTTGTTTTAGCACTGGCAAGACCATGCTAGCCATAAACAAAGGCTTACAGAGGTCAGTATTTATAGTTTAATTAAAAAACTAAGTGTGCTGTGCTCTTTAAGCATGCCTGTGCATTGCAATCATATGTGCAACGCATTCATGTTTCCATAGAATGTAGCCTACTTTTTTATTCATCGTTTGTTCTGTTGCACTTTTGTTTTACTTTACTCGTTTCTCCCGTAACTTCATCTGTTATCGTATATTTTTTGCGTGTTTTCATCTTTTTTAGTTATCTTTCTTCAAATTTAAGTTATCACAATAATATGTAGATAATTATTGGTTTTCCAGCATGAATGCCTGTCTTTTTTTTATTATGATTTTATTTTCGTAATAGATGTTGTATGTACTCAGCCTTCAAAATGTTTGTGAGGTCGGTGGGGAAGTGATAGTTGTATCAAATAGTTGTGATGTAATGTGTACGTTACATTGAATGAAGTAATTCCGATTCGCAGATGATAATTATCATCTTTAGCCATAAGAAGCCATTTTCCGTCTTCAGCCAAATTCTTCGTTTTCTTTTGCGGTTAGTGGCAAAACGCTTCTAAACTTGTCACTTAATTATTGTTCATAATTGTTACTTCTGTAGTTCGAAAGTATTCGCGATATATATTTGAATGATAAAGGTTATATAAACATAAAATTATCTGAGCTGTTATTGGGGCAATATTTTCTTACAATGTTGCACTTTGCACTTATTTTCGAAATTTTTTTATTGACCAACAAATACATTTTAGAATTTTTTCTATTGGCCAAAAAATACGTTTAGAGTACATTTTAGGCCTTGTCAAGAAATAATATTACATTAAGTAATATCATAAGAACAATATTTCATCAAACATCATAATACATCGATACTTCATTAATAATATAACCAAAACATTTTAAAGGCTTTAAATAATATAACCAAATTTTTTCAAATATATAAAATTGAGAGCAAAGATTAGGAAGTTAGAATCCAAAGTAAAGAATTATGTGATCGATAAAAATATTTTATCTCTACACAATTAAGGTAAAATTGGCATTTTTTAAACGAGGTTGAATTTAGTTTTCATTTGTTGGTTTAAATTTAGGATTCGGTAAAACCGCCTGTATGGTAGATACCTAAAATGATTGGATTCAACAGCATTAACAACAAATATTATTAAATTTCATTTTGTTATAAAAAATTCTACAAATTTCACAAGAGATACCAAAAGTATGCATATAGTAATGCAATATGAAATCAATTACAATTGAAATCAAATAATGAAATATGAAACAATGAAATTTATTCCTTCATAAACAATCACAATAATTTTCAAAATGAAATGCAGGAATTCTTTTGGCCACATTTTTCAGTACTCGTGGCACAAAAATAAAAAAAGTAATATAATTAACAAATAAGAGTACACTTTATCTGAGTCCAAACTCGCTTCACATTATCAACTCGCACTCCATGGCGTCTACGAATATTCTTTAACTTATGAAATAGTGACACCCTCAAAATTATAACTAATTACTTTAAAACTAGGCTTAATTGATTTTAAATCAATTTGATTAAAAATTCCCCTCGATCACAGCCACAAAAGCTATCACCCACTCACATCAATGAGTGGTTCAAAAAAATCAAATTCTGCATTGAAAAAAGCCAAATTTTAAGTTGTTTTAAAAATAAATTTAAACATTCAGATGATTTTATATTAAGCGATAATTGGTTGAAATATTTTGGAGCGATATATTGAAATGACTGTTTAAATACAGATTTGTTTACTTTAGGCAGTCTAAAAATCCTTTGTGAAATTCTTCTCGTTTGATAAAATAGATTAACAGTAGATAAACAGTACCAGTATTGCCACTCCTAATGAAAAATAATTTCAAAACTCTAAAAACAAACAGATGTTGAATAGGTAACACTCTCTAGGAACAATAGAGCGGAAAGGAAGTATCTCTTATATGCCTTTTCAATATTATTCTTATGATATGGTTTTGTGAGGTTCTTAGTTTCTCCAGATAGGTATTACAAGTACCGCCCCAACAGGTAATACCGTATTGTATTTTACAGTCAACCAGACCAAAATATAGCATTCTTGGCAGACTAGGTTCGCTGAAATTCTTCAAATAATAAAAAGTTCCAATTGACGATTTGAAACCATTATGTAAATTTGAGATATGATTTTGCCAATTCAGGTTTTGATCTAAAGTTACACCTAAATATTTGAAAGTTTGCGTTTTTTCTATTTAAGCATAATTATTTAGCATTGGGTAGAGTAAGTGAAGCAATAAATTCAGAATTCGCTGGAAAGTCCTGGTGAACTGTTGCAAAACAAAGGTGCTGATCAAAGTAATAGTAGACTAGGATAGAGATATACATGTATGTAGGCTAATTAAGGATGTACAAGTATTTGGGTATAGATCATTTTGCCAGATCTATAAACATGCAATTAATAGGGCCAATATTGTCCTGATGATCCAGTTAATTCATTTTTCGATAAATTGAAGGTAGATCGAGGTTTGATTTTTCCTGAATGTTGTAAACTTGACTTGTTGAATTTTCTATTTCAATCAGGTTTGACGTTTTGTAAAGTCTACATAAAAACTTTAGAAACTGTGTCGAATTCTGTCCAAGATGAACTGAATGTAGTCGCAGTTGCAATACATATGTGGTATGTCCAAATACAGGTTGTATGTTTTACATTGCTAACAAACATGTTTTTGTATATTTGTTGAAATTCAATAGATAGGATTTCATAAAGTTCCAATCAAAGGTTTCGTGTCCTAGAAATAATTTACCAGGTGTTTATGTCTGCTGAAAATCTCATTTGATGGTTATTAGGGTTGTTTAGATGGGAAAGTTTATAATCACAGTGGATATAAACAAGTTCAGGGCTTCTAGGATACAATACAGAACTAGCCATTAACGTTTTTTTAACTGAGATTGGCAAGATAGACTCATTTATTGCTTTGAGATGACAATTTCGTTGAATGTCAATTTATGTGGGAGGCATTGGGATGAAGGTGGAGTATAAGTGGTTTTCATGTCGTGTGGTCGTGTTGAGCAATCTCAGTCATAAAATATTAGGTTAGGATGATGCTCAGGTTGCTCCTTTTTACTTTAATTAGACGTTAATAGAGGCGTATCACTGACATCATGGTTCTACATCTTGCCTAGGTAATAAATAAATATTGGGGAGTCCCCCAAATATTTTTAAAGTCCAATGTCCTAATTTTAAGTCGAGCCTCGGCCAATACTCAACAGTTCTGTCTTGTAAATGCCCTGACATTTTCTATTGCACTTGAAACAATTAGGTTACATCCATACAACTTCAAACTTGGCGATTCTTACAAATGATTTGGGTGTCATGTTGCTGTAAAATCACTTACCAGTAATTCGAAACCCACCTAAAACTGTAGGCCCAACTCATCAATCACCTCCATCCAACTCATTACTCATGTTTCAGACCTATGAGGTTTCATCCTCCGAGAAAAAAATTGCCAAACTATTGAAAATTAAAAATAATGCACCAGTTGAAAATTAATAATCACCATCATTGCAATTACGGTAGTCGGTGTTTTAAGTTCAATTAATTTTTTTCTTGCATCTCAGCAGGTTTGATTCGATTTTTTTCCAGACCAATCAAAATTTAACTCAAAGAGCTAGACCTAGCACTATTGCTATTGATAAGTTTTCTCGTTTACGATGGCATTAGTGGTATAGCTTATTTATAAATTAACATAAAAAAATGTTTATAAAACATTAATAAATAGGTGTACTGACCTATTGCAGTTGGTATACCACAAATACATGCAATAGTGACAAATACCACATACTGTACCTATACGGAATACTGAGTTATTTTGCCGTTTACTTACTGTGGAAGTATCCACATGACTTGTCCACCTAATGGTGGCATTATCAACTAATCTTATTTGATTCTTTTATTAGGCTGCTTATTTATTGTCTTCACTATGAAGCTACTTTATATGTAAAAACGAATGATATTAACCAAAATCTTGACGTACACGATTATAATAAGTCGAGGAGATTATCACTTGGTGAGTCACAATAGTAGCTTATTCAAACAAAACCCTGTTATATTGGTAGGAAACTCTACAACAAGCTACCGCAGTTTTTAACGAGTCTTGAAATTATAGAAATATTTAAAAAACAATTGAAAAAATATTTAGTTGATAAAGCTATTTATAGTGTACAAGAGTTCCTTTCACATCAAAATTAAGCCTCACCTCAACTAATTGATATAGTAATTATGGTATCCAGTGTATAATTGTTGATCTGACTTGTCGTATACTCCTTAACTGGAGTCTCCAAGATGTAATCTACAAAAAAAAAAATGATATGCTGATGATTGAGCTATGTGGGATTTTACTGGTATAGCTGAGTATGAGAAATGGCTCTAGATCGGCATCAATCTTACACATTCAGGTTACTTATATCAAAAGGCGTCTAATTCTGCTTGATCTCAAGATTTTTAAATCACACAGGCTGATAGCTCGCAACTTCATTAGAAACTGCACAATAATTCAAAAAGCCAAAATCAGAGCTTTTAAACTCAAATTAAGAAACTCTGAGTCAAAAAATTGATATACTTATCACTTTTTTTAATTGCAATCTAATGTATAGAAGTAATCTAAATACCCAAGAAGGATTGAAGTAGTGCAAATAGCAGTTACGATCTGAGAAAGATGGTGTGGAAGAGCCTTTTTAGTGAGGAAGAAATCCCACACTACCGGGTAATTGCTGCCACATGGTGCCTTTAGAAATCCCCCTAAAAAAACGTAAATTCCAAACTGTATAAGTGTACCAGTTCCATAACTGTACATCGTTGCACGTTACCATAAAAATAAAGCTCAAAAATGACGCTACTTCCCGCAAAAATATATTTTAATAGCGTATCAATTAGATACATGGGAAATGTCAGGTTGCAAGAACGTACATTGGTCTTAAATTCTAACATGCGCTTCAGGCCATACTTCAGGAACGTATAATTTACTTTTGATTAAAAAGTATCAAATAACATCACTCTTTATCCTTATAAATTGAGATATTACTGGATCAATAAGCCTGATTCTATGAAGTTTGGGTGCGTTAAACTATAATGTCATTCAACATTTTTTCATTTAAAATTAAATTCTACACAAGTTTTGTTTGAAATATTAATCATCAATCATCAAATTTGATTTATTAAACCTAAACAGTGAGGGATGTAGCCAATCCTGAGGTATCTCGAAAACCTGTATAACCACAGACTTTTTCATTTCTTTTTAAATTAAATTCTACATAAGAACTAACTAATTTACGATGCAAACAATTAATGCACTTTCAAAATGTATGAATTTATCTTTATTTCTGTAACGAATTGTTTGCGGACCCATCCTCAAACGAACCTCTTTTTTTCCTGAATCAGTTCCTGAAATAGCCTCCATTTCTCCCGAAACACTGGATTTTATAACGAAGGATCAAATGCTGATTTGTATTTAATAAAGATTTCTTGCAGCGGGGCATAACTGAGACATTGCACTAATCAGTGATTTCATTCCCTTTATTCGAAGTCAAACAATACGTCTATTTTTCTTGGAATTTGGTGTCCATGACGAACTGCGCGTTTCACTAGTAATTAACTATTCTAAATAACTAGTAACTAAATTTGACTATTCATTAGACTCACATTTGACTGCATAATCGTGCAATTACTTGTAAATTACTACTTTTTTCATACATATGATTTCCTCTAATAAGCTGAAAAGCATTTTGAAGTTTTAGGTATGTTCAATTCATAAATATTATTGTAAAAACTTCCAAACAACAGAGTTGTTCTGGTAGGCTATCAGACTCCGACTTGGCTGCAGAAAAGAGGAGAATAATTAAGTGAGTTTTTTATTGAATTTTTATTGTCAGATTGTGATTGTTTAATTTTGTCATGATATAAATGTGAGCTAAATGTCAATTGAACAATCTACTAAGGATTTTTTGTCGCATGTGTTACTGTTTTCAAGAGAAATTTAGGCCTTATAAACGTATGTTAAATCAAAAATGTTGCATTTTGCGAGAAAAAATTAGTAATTTTTGAAAAATTAATAAAAATAGAAAAATGTAAGTAAAATGCTTATAAAATCGGTAGGCATACCCAGTCTATGCAAAAAACTGTCTCATAGACTATGAAACGTCACCTGTCCATGGAAATTATTAACGATCACATTGGTTGTAAAGATTTTTTTTTTAAATTGCTAACATGAAAGAGGACAAAAAGCATGTATTAATAGTAGTTTATGTAATGATTTTATTTTGACCCTTATTAAGGCATGAGTTAGATGTAAGTTATAACACGAGCGAATGCGAGTGTTATAAATATCTCACGAGTGCTTTAATGGCCAAATAAAATCATTGCATACACTATTTTATCTACGACCACTAGTATACATGTAATTAAAACAATTTCATTTTACCTGTGACTGTCAGAGATACCTAACCTCTCATCTCAAATACGAGAAGTTATAGTAGATTGTTAGGTTAAAGCAGCTGGTGTAGCAGTTTGATCAAATCAGCTGATAGTTTCACAATATTGAATTACGATATTGATTCCATCAAAAATGCTTCTGGTTGGTCCAGAACCCGTGTTATAATGTAGAACCTGTACTATAATGAGCTCATTATGCAACGGGTTTCAAAAAGCATTTCGAAAAGACAGCTGTTTTGGCATCAATTGTGAAACTGTAATGTATACATTATGACATGGTCGTAGATAAAGACATTAGTGAAATGAAGTTTTGTGAACAGTAGACCTCACGCCCAAGATTAACGTTCTTTTCACGCCTAAGATTAACGTTCTTTTCACTCCTAAGATTATGTTCTTGCACAGAGGAACATACAGGTACCGGATGTACTCAATGATAATCACCTCGCAAAATTGAACACAATCATCATATCCAACCCTTGCTTCAATTTGTGTAGTCTATTTCATGTCTGATTTCCACAAAAGTTACTCTGTATCACGTCACCAAGGCTGCGTTTCTATTTTTATACAGCTGGTACTTCTGTTGTTCCAGGCAGCTGATTGCTCAAATCAGATGAAATTTCACATTTCTGATGAATGTATTTATAGAGCAATATTTATTAAATCAGTTATCACTTACTTGGTAGTCACTTATTATACTCAATTGAAATATTATAAATGATTTGTTTCTCTTAAACAAATATGCTATTCTTATGAATGATAATTCATTTGAATGCTCAACCAAATGGATAAGAGGGCCAGAGAGCTATCTTGAAATCTGATTTCAATCTCATGTGATGGTGAAGCTCATTTAAAAAATAATATGTTTCCAAAAGAAGGTGGCCTTTCCTGCTTTCCTTTTAAATACCTTTAATTGCCAGAAAATTTTGAAAATCATTACACATACATCGCTGGGCATTCACTAAAGGAATACTCATGCAAAATGTTATTGGTCCACGCGTTTAGCCGAAAATGTGTTACAAACAAATACAAAACGGTCGACTTGAAACGAAGATTTCTCTTCGCTCGGTCAAAAAATGATTAAGATGAAATTTCGGTTCGAGTTGAATGGCCAGATGTGAATGCAGATTCAATGGCCTAATGTAAATACAGTAATATCAGGATTGGCATGATAGCTGTTGTGATAGGTGGGTGTATAACCTGGGTGTATTTATTTCAAATGAGTAGTTGTAATACATTTTTTTTGCTTTATGCGATGTTTAGATCCAAGTAGCGTAGTGAATTTTATCTGCTTTCCCCAGAATTGATGTAAGTTGAGATTGTGATATCTGTCTAGATATTATGAGATTGAGATATTTGTGTCCGATTTGAATAGTTCATCCATCTCAAACTGTAATTTATTTTTTCTTGGAATGTTTTTTTTTTTATTTTTTCATCTCGATGTTTAAATAAGTGTTCAAATTTAATCAATAATATAATCTGTACAAAATATGTGTTTTGAGCGCTTACAGTACCAAACACAATCGCTCACGATTTAAAATTCAGCCCAATATGGTATATACACACTGTATCTAATTGGCTCACAATAATTACTGTAGGTATATACAGTATTGTCCCCGCAAATAGTTTTATATAGTAGGGTTTCTTTTTTTCAAGGTTTTTAGCAGTAAATATTTTGTAACAATCAACTTATAAAAAATATTGCAACTGTATTTCGGACTCGATATATCTTTATTCGGTTTTTTATATTTTTACTTTGAAGTACACATTATAGTGAGCAGAATAAATTTGAATTTTTCACGGTAGTACTGTAATCAAGAAATTTTTGGGCATGAACATTTTTCAAATTGAGTATATCAAATAAATTTTTAATTATTACTACTACAGTACTGAATGCTGTAAACAGCCATGAGTAAATTTGAAATAGTTGTTATAATTCAAAACTGCCCAATTTGAAATAACTAAATAGTCTAAACATAAATATTTTAAATAAACTTAACTAGTGAATTCAACAGTAACATATTCGTGTGATGGCTATTTCACATTGTTGGAATGCTTCTTCAGATACGGTTGGAGTTTATTATCGATAAAAGATTATATTAAATAATTATTTATGTTTAAATATCAAGTGAAAAAGTAATATGAAACTACAACATCAAATAAAATAGCATTCAACATTCAGCAGTACGCAATTCATTCATTGCTATATGAAAAATCATCCAACATTAGGCATGTCTAATTTAAAATTACTTGTTCCAATTTATATTTCACATCCACATTTTCATATTTATAGGGCATATAGTCTTCCATGCAGGTGAATATCTAAATTAAAATTCTTTATGAGTTTTTTATTCCAGATACAGTAGCATATTGTTTATTTTTGGTGGGTTTTTGTATTGCATTGATTATATGTATACACATATTTTATTATTGATTATTTGTGTATACATATTTTATGGATATGTAGGGATTTCAAAGTTAAAAATTCTTGTTTAACCCACCCATGATTAAAGTAGTGATCATTTAGATTGCTTGAGAAGAAAACAACAGACATTACTACAGTTAGTAGAAACAATAAATTGGCAAGGAATCACCCTCAACATCCGTCCCCTGACATTTGCCTCTGACCCACTAGACTGAACCCCTCTACTCAACCTACTCTTAAGTCTTTGTACTTTGAAAAGAGGCGACAATAATTATGTTAACTTATTGTAAATTTAACGACTTGCAGTTAATTTTAATTGTGAATAAATAATATTCCTACTCACTTTTGGCCAAACGTTTTCGAGTCATGGAGACTCATCTAGAGATCTAAGATCTTTAAGATCAGTCTAAGATAGAGATTTAAGATAGATCTTTTCTAGACATGAGTCTAGAATCACTTAGTATACGATTTTAGAAGGGTTATTTAACAGACCCCGGTGTTCCAGACCGGATTGATGGTTGAGATACCGATGGACCCCAATATCTCCGATCACCCCCTCTAGATAGTTATGTCTAGATAGAGATCTAAGATCTTTAAGATCAGTCTAAGATGAGTCTCCATGACTCGAAAACGTTTGGCCAAAAGTGAGTAGGAATATTATTTATTCACAATTAAAATTGACTGCAAGTCGTTAAATTTACAATAAAAAGTTAATATTAACAAGGCAGGTCGTTATGGAACAAGAAATTAATTATGGGCTATTCTGCACCAAGTTAGCATTCCTTGCATTGAAACTGGGAACATGAAATTAATCATTTAATCTGGGTGTGCATTTAGGCTAGTTAGAAACATGAAGCATTTTGTCTATAGGCTGATAATTCATCGCTATTAAGACGTTCAGAAAATAGGTTGCAGATTAAGTTGTCATTTCAGAAAGTATAGGTACTGGTAATAGTTGTAGTGGTGGGATAATTAGTAATTTGTTTGTGTGTTGCAGGTACTCTCCATTGGCAGGCGATCTTCTAGCAAACTCCATGCTGCCAGGCAATGCGATGAACGGCTCGGGCTGGTGCATCTTTGTGTACAACTTGGCGCCCGAAACCGAGGAGAATGTACTTTGGCAGCTGTTTGGACCGTTCGGTGCGGTGCAAAGTGTCAAAGTAATAAGGGACCTGCAAACAAACAAGTGCAAAGGCTTTGGCTTTGTTACAATGACAAATTATGACGAGGCAGTTGTTGCGATACAATCACTGAATGGCTACACATTGGGAAATAGGGTGTTGCAAGTCTCATTCAAGACAAATAAAAGCAAAACAACATAAACGGCAGGGAAACATAAATGCTGCTAATGAATGTCTGTCCATATTGCTAGTCGTAAACACATGCTCTCTTAAGGCTGAATGTATCCTCTAAACATGATCTCATTATAAATTATGGTAACAAACTGAATTACGGTATGCTAGTTTATTTCGTAGAAAGTTTTACTATTATTTCATTCGATACTATACATATTTGTATAGCCTAATGTGTTATGACAGGTGATAGATGAAACAACCTGAAATGCACCCTTAGTGCATAGTGGGATGCATACAGCCTTGGGTCAAACACAATTTGGCGACTAATCATCATCATCAATGATGATTATAATGATTTTCATTACCTTGGTTTATTCTTATCAGCATTATTACCTACAGCATTAGAATAATTACAAAAAACATTTATTACTACTTATTTATTCGTCAGAATATATTAAGCGATGCATTACAGCCTAGATAGAAATGTACTGAGCTAAAGCTAGTCAACAAAAGTGCAAATTATGGTTTCCAGAGGAAACTTAGACCATTTCTAAAATTCGCGAATTTTAGGAAACCGTAATTCTATATATTATTATAAATGATATAATTATTAATTACTACTATAAACATTATTATTATTATTCTCCTTATTGAGATATTATTCGGCAAATAGTTTCAACTTTGAATTGATTAGTTATTTCATCGTTACGACGACATCTTATTTAAGTAGTTACCTCTCTGCCACCCACCAGAAAAAGCTTAATAGCTTGGTTCCCAAAGAAGCTTCTTTTTATTACAATAAAATATTTGTAGCGATGATGATGATGAATATGATTACTATAATAATAGTAAATAGAAGAAAAATTATTATAATGGCTATAATCATCATTATCTTAACTGTTGATTCTACTTAATTGTAATGACTGTAATAGTGAACTGTTGAAAATTCACTCGGTTTGAAATTCTAATTTCGTGGACTTACTAAATTGATACATTTAGTTGAAAGTTTTATTTTTCTTTTATTGATAACCATTCAGGGAACTAACGCCATACCTACGCATTATTTTTTATTTTCTAATAAATTTGTTTGTTTCTCCTACTCGAGTCGAGTAAAGTATCGTGAGTACCTGTTCTGAATAAACTACACTCGCAAGTCTTTTAAGAAAATTTTTATATAGAATCCAATTAATCAATCGGTTATTGATTAACTAACCTGTATGAATACAACTGCAAATACAGTACATAGGTTTTGTCTGTATTTACCACGTCAGCTGGAGTAGTGTTTGTTTTCTTCTTTTTTTGTAACACATTAAGGTAGTAGCCCTTGAAACAATTTAGGTGGTTTCAATTTTAATTTTTGTTTGAATATTTTTTCTTTCACTTATTATAATAATAATAATAATCATCTTATTAATAACTATTATTACGAATGTTATTATCTCATTAATCTATTTGCTATAATTATTATTGCAAATAATATAGTTCGAATTATTCATTACTGAGTTATGCAAAAGTATTTCATTATTTATATATAGGTGTGTTACATACAGTACAGTATAGGCATCGTGCCACACCAGCAATAACAACAACAACAACATTATTATTATGAAGCGGCGGCTGTAACGATGTCTTTGTTCTTTTGTCGATGTTTGTCTTTGATTGGTTTGATTTATGTGTGCTTTTTATGTTTATCAATAGTAAAATCTATTAGTAAAGCATCTGCTCTGTGTTGTCAGATGCCATCCAGTGCAAAATAATTATTAGAATTACAAAATAATTATTATAAATGGAATTTCTTCAGAGTCGGATGTCTCCTTACATGATAAATTTATTTTTGTAACGCAGCATTAGATAAATGCATTCCGGTGAGGCTAGGTGATAACAAGACCAGACCCGAACCAAGGCCTAATATACAGTATCGGTAGATTTAAGGGGTGGGGGGAGGGGCGCAGGGATTAGGAAAGGGAGAGAACTAGCTCTGTTCTTCAAATATGCTGTGATATGACGTCTCTTATCTGATGTGTGGCTTTCCGCACTACTATCCCCCGTAGACTACTGTAGGCCCGACCACCCTTCTGCTGCCATCATTGCACTGCGGTACTTGCAGTGCCAGACCGTGCAGTGCAGCAAGTCTACCTAATAATTTATTGAAATTCAGTATCGAGACTAGTAGTTGTTGGCCACTTGTATATATAATACTGCATCGATAGATAAATGAGACTAGAATACTAGGTACTGTACTTAGGTGTAATGTAATAAATGAGTGATAATCGGCCTGTAGGCAAGGCACATTATCATTTCGTATTTGCTGCTCTTCAACACCAAATGGATAGAATTATCATGTAAGAGGTCATTTTTATTACACATAAGATACGTCCATTCCCAGTTGAATGTATTTTTCTAATTTTTGACTCGATCGATTTTTCCTTCATCCCTAGCGCTTTGTTTACGTTAGATTTCTTTCAATTTCTAGTCCACTACCATTGTTGAAAACAAACAAGGTTTAATTACGTACTTATACCTCCCCGTTATGTCATTTAAATTATTTATCGATGTGATTAATTGTGTTAGGATTTGTTTGAGTAAGGCAAAGATAGATTATTATATCTGTCACATTAAGATGCATTTAGATATATTTGATTGTATTTTGTGTAGATATTTTGTACTTAATCAGATATTAGTTTGGTAGAGTGTCGCTTGAGAAGTATTCTTTCTCTTTATACTATGAAGTGCAATAACGAGTATAAAATATTCGTAACATGCGGTACAGTTCCGATAAAATCTTTTTCAAATCTATTCGATCACTTTCGCCCAGTTAAAGTCTTGCTTAATAATTCAATGAGCATTTATGCGTTTTAAGTACTTCCGACATATTAGTTATGGTTGAAGTATTATTCAATAATAACAATAACTAATTACAATCATTACAGGCCTAAAGTCACATTATTAAAAAAAGTAAAATAAAAATACGAGATAACTTTTTATACGAATGGTTTTCAAGCTGTAGCGTGGACTCATAGACATTAGACAATATGATAATTATTTCTCGTTTAACATTCCATGATGATAAATGTTTAAGCTGTGTTTTATGCTGATTCTGTCAAGTCCTCCTACAAATTACCAAAGACAGGAGAATCAATTTTATGCATTTCCAAAAAAATAACAAAATAATTAAAATTGTCTATTATTTTTTGTTAGAATCATTCACCTTAATCAATTACTCTACCGCTTGGATCCAAATTTTGATGTTTTTGTTTTGTCCGGAGTGCAATTCGTATTTAATACGGTAACCCCAGAGGTGAAAAATATTTTCTTTGCCAGTAATCTAATATTATTAGGCTGGTATTAAAATAAAATTAATGGAAGTATCGTTACTACTCTATCCAAAGATTATAAATTATATAACCAGCAATGTGTAGAGTGGTTGAAGCATATTCAACTATCTGTAAAGTGGTTACTTATTCAATCTACCGTTGTATGGAATAATAGAGCTGGATACACATACATTTTCTATTCACTTTTCTTTGTTCAACTGTTGTTACGATAGATTTATCTCCTATTTGATAATTAGTTAATTATTAAAATATCTTCCATTATTATCAAATGAATGCTAATGATGCTTACTCTTGATCAAAATTTGCAGTAGCGGATCATATCATGAAATATTATTTCAATATGAAAGTCTGTTGTGTATTAGCATTACGGTATGTATTTATATTTATGATATCACTATAATTATAAATAAACAAAACAGTTCAAAAGAACAAGAAGAATGAATTTTGCTTTCTATTTATTGTTTCATCCTTTATCATTTTATTGTTTTTCAATTATACTTATTTCTTCAGATGTGGTTAAAGTTATTCGCTTTATTTTCCTTTTTTCTCTTTTTTTAAAGGATTATTTCGAATGGAAATTTTAAGCGGATTTTCCCATTGGTTTCTTTTTTACTGGAATTCTTCACTCACGGAACACGTGCATACACAAACACACATACGCTTAATATTTTATATCTATATACATATTATATAAATTATATATGCAATAAGTGTTTGTGTGCGCACGTGGGGTTGGGTGGGTGAGGGTGGGGGAAGGGGGTTTGCTGATTTTTCTTCCATTCTTACTATAATAATTATTGTTGTGACAGGTTTATTGCAGATGCTGGTAGCATGCATTCATTGATTGTTGTTACAAAGGACATCGTGCACTAACTGAATAGGTTCTATGTGTAAAGGATTAACTATAGAAAAGAATAAATAATGACATTTGTTAATGTATATAATATAGTGAGCCTGAAAGGTGAACTTATTGTTTGTTTGGCGCTATTATTCCATATGGATAGGAGAAATAATAAAATAATTAGAGAGTATAATGGAAAGGCGGCGGTTCAAATAATGTTTTAGAGCGATATTACAGTACATTATAAATAATAGCAAAATAATATACAGTGAGGAGGAATGAGGTGGGGGTTGTAAACAAGGCTATTTTTAAGGACAGTCCGACTGTGAGTAGGCATAGGCAGGCTACTGTGGTTGTGGATTGTTCATTTCATATTGTGATGATAAACTATTCTAGTTATACCGGTGACTTTTTGAAGCTTTACAAGAAGATGTGTATTCAACAGATGCAATTTTTGCTAATGTCGTTTTCATGAATTAAGAACCCTGTACTTCTCTACTTAAATACGGTAGTCGTTTGCTTTATCGTGTCATATAGAGTAGAGCTAGTCATATACAGTATTTACAATTTTCCTTTTAATAACTGTATTGTATTTTAATATAAATTTATATAAGAATCTATCTATTTATAGAATTATCCTCCACTGTGTTACAGCTTATTCCATTCCCTATTCCAAGATAGCGTGGCTTGTTGAAAGTAGGCCTTGGCCTACCCATCATTTCATGTCTTACTTATGGCATGACTCGTCTTTTGAAGATGGTGTCTTCGGATGAATAATTAATTATTAATGTGATTCACTCCAGTCTATTTTAGGCTAATTGGACGGTCTTGAAACATGTTCAACAACAACTTATTGTTATAGTAGGCTATGCATTCATGCCTCTGATTATCCTGGTGTCTAAAATATAAATTTGCTCTGATCCTTTACTATTCGTAGGCTAATGTGCATAAAGTGTAAAGAGTGATGAATCGTTCAACAATGAAAAATAGATATCAATATCAATTAGGCTAATTGTAGAAGCATTTTATGTTCGGTCCGGTAAAGCGAGTGAAAATTGA
The DNA here is from genome assembly GCA_948455865.1 of Conomelus anceps. Taxonomy (NCBI): domain Eukaryota; kingdom Metazoa; phylum Arthropoda; class Insecta; order Hemiptera; family Delphacidae; genus Conomelus; species Conomelus anceps. Next base: position 42,606,162 of record OX418222.1, read on the forward strand.
AAACAATTTAAACAAAAACATTTGATCAACAGAAATAATATTAGTATTGTATACTCATATAGTACAGTGACTCGTATTCTATGCAATAATTGGATAGTTTAAGAACTAACTGACAATTTACTAATTTACTCATTGTACATGATACATACAGTATAATGCATACATACAGTCTATTCCCAAACTCGTTATACTCGTTATACATAATTATTATAATAATAAATTTATACGTGTCATGTATGTATTGCTTCAACGAATGACCAAGTGAGGAGAGTGAATGATTTCCTACTACACAAGTGTGTGTAATATAACTGTTGGTAATAAATTGTGAGGAACGACTAAAGTAAACTAACTAGCTTTAAGGCAATCCTATAATGTTTTATCAGTGAATACGATTAGATGGCTAGCTAGTCTTGTGAAGATGTACCTTTACTGTTCAGAACACCAAATTAAATTAGAAACAAAATGTCTGCTTTCGTCAAAACTTGCCATATTTCACATTCAAAGCGAGGGTACTTATTCCAAAATGGAATTGAGATTATTTTTAAAATAAATTCAAAAATCAACATAATCAGGCTCAGGTATCCACTTTGTAACTGAAACTTATATTTATATACATATATTATATACATAATGTTCTACTATTGTGTCTTGCAGTATTGGAATCAATTTATTCACAAACGAACGAAAGATTTAGCCTAGACAAACTAGAGAGAAAGCACACAAAGCTCCGACCGCCAATGCCAATGACCGTGTCGTGTATATATTATACATATATATAATACTGCTAAAATAATAATAATAATGAAAAGTTATTATTATTATCATTATGGTAATGTGTGTGCGGTGCAGTTTAGCTGGCAGCTGATAAGCTGAAGTTACAGCCGTTTATTTTTTAACATTTTGAAACTTTACTTTCATAAATAATTCTGTGTGTATGTTAGGATTAGCCATTTACTGTGAAACTTGTATTTGTAAATACAGTTGATATGTTTTTACAAAGAAACTAAAAGATTTAATAGTAAATTGATATTGTATATAAATCTGATATCGTACAATCTCGTTATTGAAACCTTTCATCGAACAAATCAGTAGGTGCCCACTGTAGGTTACCCACCGTTACCGTATATTGAAAGCTGAGCTGATGTGAGATATGACCCTTCTCCCTCACCCATTACCACTCACCACTCAGCTGCAGGGTCCAGGAAAGGGCAACTCTGCAAACTGGAAACACCAGTCCTGTAGTACACATATCTCAATAGGTGGTAATAAGAATAATACTGTACAGTACCGTAATTGTTTTTAAGAAGCCAGCCGCAATCGCAGATTGATTTTTGTGGGGCATAGTTACACTATTAGGCCTGCAGCCTACCTTGATATAGCCTACGGTACCGGTGTTTGATGAACAAAATAGTCAGCTCATGTTAATAAGCTATCAAATTGAAATATGAAAACAGTTGGAGCTCCATTAACTGAGATAGTGTGTACGATAGGCCGTTTATAACTATTGCCCTTCCTCGTCCTGTTCTTTCCAATCCAATCCTTGACCGATGTATTTCAAAATTTTAAAACCTTAACTCGTTTAGTGCGTATGTTAATTTATAGCATTTTTATATACGTGTCACTATGTGTATAAGTTAGCGTTCTACCTTTGTCTATCCCATATAATGGTAACTTATTATATAGCAGCAGTGAGAGTTACCGGTACTGAATATGAGTACAGTACTTGCGCTTGCTTCCAAGTACAAACTCCTGCTTTGGCACAAACTAATTATTATTATTATCATTATTAATAATACAGTATAGTCAGACTATGTAACTTTATTATTATAATTTAAAATCACAACTATTCTATAATATCTTACGATAAATATATTTTTCTGTCTAGTGTCACTACTTGGTACGGTACTTATTATTGCGTGTACGGATCAGTAATTTTATTAATATTCGTCGAGATATATAAAACATTAATTTAACTTACACATTTCTACGCATAAATATTAATTCTTACATTATCTCTCACACAATATTTGTGGGAACAATTGGTTGAATTGGTATTATAGGTTGCTTATCATACAACTTTCTTCTTATATCTATTATAACTGCTTCATGTATAACTTATTTGTCTCTTATATTGTTAGAATTCTACACTAGTTAAAATAATTATTATATAAATGTTTGGCTTCCTTCCGTAATTTTCTCCATTTACAAACTAATAGTTTGCAAGTAGAATTTATCAGTAGCTGAACTCCCTTAATTAAATTGAATTACCTTCTTGACTCTTATTCATTATATTGTCGATCGATTGTTTGAGGAGAAAGCTGTGTGAACTGTGAACAGAAAAATGCCATCTACTTATACAGAGAAAGAGGTCAAGTTTAAAAGTTAAGCTTTCTTACATTGTTACCATAATGATAGGCAGAATGGATACTGCGAGTACAATACAGTACAGAATGGGCTGCAGCAGCTGCTGCTGCATTCTTCACTTTTGTAAAGAGAATTGCCAGCAGCGGCCTGCAGCCTGCAGTGCAGTGAAGACGGAATCTGCAAAGTAACTTTCCATACTTTGTTGTAATTGCAATATTTGTACTTTTCCATGTTAAAAAATCACAATAAATTATTTAAAAATTGAGTCTCAGATTTGTTCGCAGTAATAATTATCCTTTACACATGCAAGGTTAACCTAAAAAGAGGTTGGATTCAAACTGGAAAAACTTGTAATATTATACAAAATGAGCATAAATTGAAGGACCCATTTTCTTATAGGTGCACAAAGAATGACAAACGTGTGTACAGTATGTAGGTTTATTGAAAAAATACCAAAAACAGTTTTTACAATACATGAAAAATTCAATAAATTTTTACATAAACAAAAAATTTATGGTGCATACAAAAACAAACGTTTGTAAGTTACTGTATGAAGATTTATTGAAAAGAAAATTCCAAAAACATTTTTCACAAAACATGACAAATTCAATAAATTTCTTTATGAGCACTCATTCGTCTGTCTGGATGAGCAACTTTCTCAGTAGATGAGCATATTGAGCTCATTCCATTTATATGTCTATAAAAAACATTAAATTTGGTAACTGCACTAGTGCACCTTTTCTTGTGGCAAACAAAACCATCTACAAAACCACTAACAAACACTACTTGCTTTATTGTGGAGTCGCCCGGTGAGGGGGCGGGGGAGTTATAGTAAATACTTGATAAAAACTTGAATAAAGCATGTTTTCTGAGCAATCTTACAGATGAGGCTACGGTACACTAGTTATGTGTAGTAACAAAACTTTGTTGGAAATTGACTTTTCAGTAGAACGACACTTATTTTTCATTCTTTTATTCACCTATAGAATGGGCCCAATGATGTATGCTCTATCTGTATTACTATAAATAGAATTCCTGGATTTCTTATTCCATAACGATCTGCGTTGTTAATATTAACTTTTTATGGTAGATTCAACGACTGCAGTCAAATTGACTGAGTCGTTGAATTTAGCACAAAAAGTTAATAGAAAGAACGCAGTATGGCGATTGTTGAAAGATTTCTTGTTAAATGTTCCATCTGATCTCAATACTTGTTTCAGAAGATGGATGGTAAACAATCTTGAATCAATATTTCTATAGTTGAGCACCTTTTTTACGCACAAATAGATGAAACTGAGACTTGATGACAGGGCACAAGGAGACTTTGTGAAACATATGAATGAATTCACTTCTCTGTTTCTATTTGCGTATTCTAATTCATTTTTATGTATTTCACAAAAGTTACACCCTGCGTCAAATCATCAAGCCTACGTTTTTGTTCGATAAATTATGGATATAATTCATTACATCCTATAAACATCAATAATGACTATCAGACAATGGATGAGTCAATTAAGATTTGAAATGAAAACATTACACCAGAAACACTTGTGAGTCGCTTCACCAGAAGATTATTTCTATCTAGATAATGCTTTTAATGGCTTTCAGAAATATAGCGTTTTCCTTTTGTGCATTGATGAACAACTCATGACCCAAGGCTACTTAACATCTTTGGGTCATATGTCTAAAATTTTGGAGCTGAGTTTACGATCTTGCTATAGTAGGTAGTCCAAGTTTACATCGTGAAACTTGTACTGCTTATTAGAATATACGCCGTGTTCAATAGCCGCGAGCCGTAGCAGGTATCTGTTCAATCAGAGAGATAAGCTGCGTTCTCGTAGGTCCTGTTCATAACTGTGACCGATTAGATTGGCAAGCAAAAAAGACACTGTTCTCTGCTGTAAAATCACTTCCCGGTGGTTCGGAACCCACCTAAAACTGTAGGTCCAACTCATCAATCACCATCATCCAACTCATTACCCACGCACAGGTCTCATACCTATGTGGGCTTCATCCTCAAAAAAAATAAATATTTTTTCTTGTCCATGATACACATCTTGATTCGCTTCACCCCTGATTTCCTCCACACCTCAGTACGGTAATAAGTGAATTTTAAAAATTGTTTATTTTGGACCGATAGGTTTCTATTAGTTGCATATTTGACGTCCAGTGAGAGATTATACAGAGTTCATCGAAAAAGAATGCCCGTATTTAAAAAAAACCACTACTCCGACTAGAATGAACACATATAGAATTACGAAGTCGTTAAAACAAAGGTAAAAGTTGGGTGTTTTTTGTTCATACATTAATAAGTTTCGGTATGTGCTCCAGTAGTTGCACGCCAAACATCGAGTTCATAGTCTACTTCGCACCACGTACGGTGTAGCATTTCTGGAGTTACATTTGCCATAGCAGCAGTGGGACGATGTCAAGGTGGGCTGAGGACAAGCTTGGCTAATGTCAACGTTGCACGCCGTCACCTTCGGCTGAATTCCTCAGTGTGGCAGGTTAGCGGTGCATGCAATGACAAACTGGCACTCATTCCATTTTGTCACCCAGCGCCAAAGATGCACTCCGTCACCGTTGGCTGGGAGGGCTGCATTCCAAAGTGTGCCAGGTTGGCGGTGCATGTAATGTCACCATGGGCTGGAAAACCAGTCCAGCTTGTCGCCAGCCCAGTTTTGCGCGGTCCCGCAGCAGTAATCCTTTCTCTGAGATGCACTAAGTCACGAACCTTTTCACCATAAACAATGTATCCCCACAAGAAGAAGTCCGTCAGAGTGAGGTCTGGGCTTCTTGGCGGCCAAGAAATTGAGCCACCTCTACCAATCCAATTATTTGGAAACTTGACATTCACTGCTTTGCGTACGTTAATTTTGTAATGCGGTGGCGTCCCATCTTGCATTAAAATTAATTTCTAGTGTAACAAACATTCCGAGCCTATACCTTTGTTTTAAGACCAAAAGTAATTTTATATGTTCATTCTAGTCGGAGTAATGATTGTTTAAAATATGGTCATTCTTTTTCGATGACCCTGCTGTATACTCCCGCAGTCTGGCAACCAGCTATAGTTGGACATGGCCCTCTCATGGCTATTGTGGACAATCTAAATACATTATTTATTACCGTACCGTTAGCGTTAATTCAGGGAAGTGATAGCCGCGAACCGTGGCAGATTAGGTAAGATAAGTCACGAGCGTTTGGGACCTCTCTGTGAGGATGGCTGATTGGTTCGGCCAGTAAAAAAGACTTTTCTGATTTAAAACCACTTCCCGGTGTTTTGGGACCCACCTACGGTGATGGACACGTGTGTTGCTTATTCCGATATGGCTTCATCATCCAGATCCAGTTGATGAGTTCAGAATGTGAGAATGAGGAAATGGGCGCATCGGCGCATGAGCAAAAGTACAATTGCACAGCATTATGGGTAACTTACGTTTCACGATAATGTATTTAGTACATTTCCGAAACCTACCTAGAGATACATGATACATATCATTTGATGCTTGAACAATATACATACGGTATCAGAAACATTTATGACACATATCTCATGGAACGTACTTTTTAGGTATCATTAATATGTATCTAAAACGTTTCAAATAATTAGTGTGCTATATGGGCTAAAACTGTAGGTCCAACTCATAAATAAATTCTATAGCCTAACAAACTACCGCAGTTCCTAAAGATACGTGGAAATATCGAAATATTCAAAATCAATTTAAAAATATTTAGTTGATAAAGCTTATTCTTTCCCTTCAGATCAAAATTGAGCAAAATTTTGCAGTCAATTTTAATTGAGAATAAATTATTTTTTCACTCACTTCAGGCCACGTTTTCGAGTCATGGAGACTCATCATCAAAGTCGTTGAATACACCTTAGAAAGTTAATATTAACAACGCAGATCGTTATGGAACAAAAAAGGAATTCAAAAAAGTCATCATCATCCAACTCATTACCCAGGTGTCCCTCTCATATCCCTCTCATCCCCCCCCCCCTGGGACTGCCACTGATGGAATGGTAAGCACCCAGAGAAAAGCTTGGCTTGAAGAACTGGCACCTGAAAACCATGCAAAAAGCAGCACTGACAGGCACTGCAAACATTGTATGGAAGTTCCTTAGTCTGTAAAATGTTAATGGGAAATATGATAACTTCTGGAGAGGAGTCTCTCTCTACTCTTGGTGCTGGCTTTGTAGCCTTGGGGCTTAGATTAACCCGGCTGCAAAAGTTTGGAAAAAGAAAAACAAATGATAATAATAATAATAATAATAATAAAAAGACGCCTGAAATTTTATGGACACATAAAACGCTTTCCAGAAACCAGACTCGCTAGAATCTTACTAGATGCAACAGAAGATATCAAAACAAATAGATGGACATTGGAAATCCGCCAAGACCTGGAAAAATTGGGCATTGGAGTGGCTGATGTCACAGACCGAACCAGTTACAATACAAAAATCAGCAAGTGGGAAGTAGAGTCAGAGAGAAACCATAAGAAGAAGACGGGAGCCAAGCGGACAGAAGAACGAATAAGAGTCATAATGAGAGAAAAATTGAAGGCTGCCTGGCAGAGAAGGAAATGCACATCTTCTCTGGTCTGTTTCGCATATAATAATAATAATAATGATAATGATAACAACAACAATAACAATAACAATAACAATAACAACAATAATAATAACAATAATAAAAATAATAATAATCATAATAATCATAATCATAATAATAATAATAATAATAATTTATTAACTTTATTTAATTTATTTATTTAATTAATTTATTTTATTTCATTAACTTGATAGCACAAGAATAGTATTTTGTTTACAACTTAATTGAGTATCATTAAATTGATCTGATGCACCTGAAGAACATTATACAGTAACTGGCATTTTATATATAAATCGGAACTTTAAAGCTCTATAAGGAGTGTGATTATATAATAGACGGCTACTTGCTGTTATCTGTCGACGAAATGCTGGGGAATGAGAGATTGAAGGAGAAGAAGAAGAAGAAGAATGAGGAGAAAATCTAGAAGAAGAAGAAGAGAAGGAGATAAAGAAGATGATGATGATGATGATGATGAAGAAGAAGAAGAAGAAGAAGAAGAAGAAGAAGAAGAAGAAGAAGAAGAGGAGGGATAAGAAAAAATATACTAAATTGTTGATAGGTTATTACACATTTTAGAAATTCTTATTTAGTTGAATCGGAAAACCTGATAGTTTACAATAAATATTGTTATGGGTTCTAATGTCTAAAATAAGGCTGGCAACACTAAAGTTCACACTTGCATTTCATTCACACAAATTAGTCTATTTACACAAATTAATTGTAAGTTCAATTAATTAAATAAAAACAGATCATCAAATGACAAGCTAATACTTATTTTCAGTAATTATTTACAGGAATTAATGAATAAGTAATTACAGGCTGATCAATAATAAAAGAAACTAGAGTCCAATAAACTGTACAATAATGTAGAAAGAAATTATAAAAAAAAGCCACTAATCACTTACAAAACACAGTCCAATTCGTTATTTGACAGTCCCAAATAATATCACTTAACACAACGTCTTTAAACTATTAGTAATCTGCAAAAACATTAAACACTTGTCGCTGCACTTGACACTGTCTAAAGACTGAATAAAGCACTGTTTACTCCGCTGGCACTGGATTGTCTCTCTCCCGAAATATGTAATACAATCTGTCACACGGGTTTGTAAAACTAAACTCACTGGTTCACGTGAACTCCTTTATATAGCTGTTGTAGTTGTATAATTCCAAGAATTGGAGGTCACTAGATGCTTCGAGAATCTTCAAGAATGCTTGGAATATAGACCTCGATTGTTCAGGAAGAATGTAGAAATCTCGAGAAATTTAATTGAGTGAGAGAGTTGCAGACTTGAAGAATAAGAGTGACATGTGAAGAGCAAGAGAGAGTGAAGATCGGATGTCAGTCACGTACGACCATGAATGGAATGATCTACGTAGAACAACTGCGTGAATAACTGCTTGTTTGCTTTTGTAACAATATCTACTTAAACTTTACATTTTATAATATATTAATAACAATCTATTATTTACATCAAATATTGAAAATTCACATTAAATATCTCAAGTAGTAACATTATTGTGAAGCAAAACTGATGTTTTTTTTAATACGTTTTAATATTTACTCGTCAGTATGTAAACAAATAATTTTTCTGTACGGTAGTTTTACAATCTTTCTGCAGCAATAATTTTACCTTTCTGCTACAATGTCGCACTGTCGCCCATTGTTCTGCTTTGGGGCTGTACATAATTATAATCCAATATCATCTATTGATGTACCTTTTTATCATTTTTATATACAGTACAGTACTTAAATGGACACTTCAATAACATTTCCGTGATATAGTTGCATATTACTTTTTCCCTTGATCGTAAATAATTGTTTTAAATACTTTACTGGTGAATTTAACACCTACTTATCCATGTGATAGCTATTTCGCATTGGAGTAAAGCGTTACACGAATAAGTAAGTGTTAAATTCACCAGTAAAGTATTAAAACAATTATAAATATTTTTTTTAGGATGAAGCCATCATAGGTCTGAGACCTGTGCGTGGGTAATGAGTTGGATGATGGTGAATGATGCATTGGACCTACATTTTAGGTGGGTTCCGAACCACCGGGAAGTGATTTTAAAAAAGAGAACAGTTTATTTTTTGCTGGCCATCTAATCGGTCACCCTTATAATAAACATTTCTATATTTTACAATTTTCTCACTTGAATGTAATAATATAAGTTTATGCCCAACATCAACTCTACTTTTAAAATTTTACATTAAATTAACGCAATCAAAAATGTCAAATTCTAATAAATAGAGAAAAAAATTTATCGCTAAGACATTATCATTTAATGTTTCAGAACAAGAAAAAGAACAAGAGTTATAGTGTTCTTTTTGTTTTATTTTTATTAAGAACTGGCTGATATCAATCAATAGAGCATTATCACTATTTTTATTTTCGTTATAATTAGTTGTTCAGATACTGTGTGATGATTGTTTCTAACATTAATTCATTTTCCCTTCTCATTTATTGAGACAAGCGTTACAGAAGATGGCAATGGTTCATGGAGATCGGTCTATTCAAATTCATAGATGTTCAAAAATTTTAATAGACCAATCAGACGCCTTAGTTTCCAATAAAATTTCATTTGCCGGTAAACGGTAAGGCTCCCATGAACTCAGTCATTGACAAGACTGTAAAGATCACAGCTAGTCTGCAACCCTTCACATATTCTTTCTTTTCCTCCGTATAGACACGGGGAAAACGACTGATAGCTTTTCTACTGAAAACATTTGAAAAATGTGAATTATCACGAACGTGACAGAGTTCCCTCGTTTAGGTGTCATCTGTTGACTGGTGACAGTGTTGAGATGTCTGCTGACGGTTGGCTACTATCAGTGACTGCGGCCGACAAGGCTCCGGCAACTAGCGAAGTTAGGGGCACCCAAAGTTAGTTGATAAATCTGTCTGCTACTAATCTTAGTGGTCTTTCACTATTGCCTTTCATAAATCACTCTTCTTTTTATTTCAAACTCATTTTTGGTAGCAAGTGTTGGATATTGTTATTTCCCTAACTTTTACTCTCACGTTTGATATATTAATTTATTATCCACAGTATGTAGATAATAATTGTGTAATGTAATGAAGATTATGTGAATGAATTGAACTGAATCTTCTCAGTATTGGTAATGGTGATATTTTATTAGATATCCATAATTAATAATATACTGTTAGAAAACGCAAGGAAGAGGAGACCGTCCTTCAATGTTGCATTATGTCAACATCTCAACACTGTCACCAGCAGTCAAGAGATTACACCTAAAAATGAGGGAACTTGGTTACGTTTGGAAACGTGATGTTGTTCAATGTGATGATTTACATTTTTCAAATGTTGCTCTGATTACATTGATAACGAGTGAGTACTTGTTTCTCTATATGTTTGTTTCAATGCTCTCTTTTACTCTTGTATGTCAAATGGGCTTCTGGAATTTTCGAGCTCATTCTTAATGACAGTTTATCTTTTTTGACAGATTTTGGAAACTCTTATTTAGAACAGAACAAAGAATCTTATAAGAGTGGCTGTTCATGTCAGCAGTAGGTCAGTTTATTCCCAGTCAGAACAAAAGTCAATAATACATATATCTTGGGTCAATTATGTCAATCATAGGTAAAGTAGATTCATACACATATAATATATGTAAACTTCAGGTATCACAATTAACGTTATTGACATTCATGAAATTCATTTATTGTATTGATAAAGCTCTGAAAATGGATAACTTTACTACTTCTTGAATAAAGGATGCATTCTAATCATTTTATAGACTTTTTATGAATGTATTGAATGTATAAAAAATATTTTGAATAAAAATTCTTTTCATCATAATATAAAGAACAGAATGCTGCATTATTAAAAAATAAATCATTCATAAACAGTCGAGATATACCTATAAAACTAATTTCATAGTCATTGCCAGTTTCACTTTTCTTATCTCTTTAATCATTAAATGTCTCAAAAACTTTTCAAAAGTTTCCCTCCCATCTACTCCAGTGGATGCATTTTGAAATTTGCCACCCAATTTTATTCCCGCTAATAAAATCTCTGTTCAAGATTCTTCTCACTCTTCCAGTCAGCATTGCAAGTGCAGAACGATCATTCTCAACTCTTAGGCTACTGAAGACATACTTACGTTCGAGAAGTGGAGAAGAAAGACTCAAATGGACTGGCAATGATGTTTGTTCACTGTGAAATACCCATAAATAATGAAAGCGTTATTACCAGATTTGCAAACAAAAAGAACAAAAAAATCAAATTACTAATGTAGGCATAATGTAAATAACTTTCTTCCAATAATCAGACTTTTTTGTATTAAATTACCTTAAGTTTTTTTATTCAACTGACATATTGAAATTTAAATAATGTACAACATGTCATATTTAAGGTTTATTTGGTTTGCATTTGGTAATTAGGAATTTCCAATAAACAATAGGAATACTGCAAACAATAGAAATTGTATTGATTGCGTAACCGTTTAATAAAAAATACTAGACACCATACAAAATGGCAAAACCACTTAACCTAAATAACAGTGAATTTTAGTGCTCAAAATGCTTAAAACGTGAGTTTTACAGTTGTCAAAATCAAAAATATTGCCCTCTGTACCTCCCGGACCAAACCCCCCCCCCCCCCACCCCTGCAGTCGGACTACCGCCCCTCCCCTGTAAGATATATTTATAAATAGCTAAGATATTTAAAAATAAAGTTTAGAATCTGATTTCTCACGTGAAGTGTGAAATAATGACAGTATTTTCACTATATTGAACAGCAGGACTGTTCTAAAAAATTGTGATTGTAAAAATGTATCAAAATATTTAATGGAAAATGTTTGTACAGTTTTGACGTGTTTTTAATTGTTTGGTTTGACACAATGAAAATAGGTTTAGATACTTTTTTCCACATTAATAAAATAGTGTAGCCTGAATAAGGGTGGCATTTGTAATTTTCATAAAAAGATGACCACTTTAATCCGATATGTTTGTCATGCCTACAGAAATTCCCATTCATAAATCAAGGTAAAACGTTTTTTGTAACCATATTGTATGTAATTCAGATTTCAACACATTCACATGTGACAGTAGACATTCTTCTTTTCATGGCAGTATATACACAGTCCTTTTGTTATTCCACATATCAAGTGTGATTGATAACAGCCATGAAATACCTTGTGCTTCAAAGGTGCTTAGTTTATCATTGAGTGTATTAACCCTTTTATTAGACATTTCTGATTGAGTTGTTTAACAGTTAATTAGACACTCATTATTAAATTATTGATTGACCTATTGACAGTTGACTAATTAGTTTTTTACAGTGATTAATCTTGTTGCAGAAATGTTCATTATTAGTTGAATTTTATTGAACTGTTTGTTTCTTTATTGATTTTCTGGTGTGATAATTACTGATTAGTTTCTGATTGTGATTGTGACTGATTGTGATTTAATTGTATAAATAAAGTTTGACTATTATTTTCAAGTATGGCCAGCATTATTTTAGTGATAGAACACATAAAAAACTGTTGTCAGAAATTGGTGTTTTTAGTTTAATTAAAAATGGCTGGCAAAATTACATTGTGCGATTTAAAAGTGGCCGATCTGAAACATGATCTAGAGGACTGTGATTTGAAAAGATCTGGATAGAAGTCAATTTTACAAGACCAGCTTCGTGAGGCATTATTTTGGAAAAAGAAGAAGACCCAGCTATCTACCTCTTTGAGACTGCAGACATGAAATTAATTACATCCATGGAAATCAAACTTCAATTAAATATCTGGGATATGCAGGAGAATCCGTTTTTACATCTGTGAAAAACGAACTACAGGTTAATATTCAGAATATTCAGCAAAATATGGCGTCCATAGAGAGCAAATTACTAGAATCCATGGATGAAAAGGTCAAATGACTTTCTGATTCTGTACCGTCGTACATCAGGAAGTCAAAAAGGTGAAAGAAGATTTAAAAACTGAAAGATCTACTACAGGAAGACTTGAAAACCATGGAAAATCGACTTAAGAATAAGCTAGAGTGTCGAGCTGGAGTTAATTGTGTAAATAAACTTTGAGTGTTACTTTCAAGTGCTGCCAGCATTATTTTGAGATAGAACCCATTACAATATTGATGTCTCAACCCTCAACCACTTCAATTAATAGCACATCATGCGATAGTATAGTTTGATATAGAGATTGAAAATGACAAGACAGTCGAAACTATATAGTACAGAATCTGACATTAATTGAAGTGGTTGAGACACCATACAGTATTATTTTTATTCGATATGAACTGATTGTATTACACAATAGTAGTTCATAACTACTGTACTATGTTGTGTCTTGAAACTCAAGATGATTTATCAACAAAAGATGATCTATCTAAGGTCTCGGCCATGAGTAGCAAAACTTACAAGATACTTTTTGTATTTGAGTTTTAAAAATATGTTAATATGAGAATAACTAAACATTTTGTCTGGAGCTATGTTTGAAAAAGGTTCAACAAATTGATCAAAGTGGGGCTTATTTTTGCAAGGTTTTAAAATTTAAATATTTTGTATTGATTTAACTCTTTTTGAGAAACAAATTCGAATCGATAATTCATAAAATGAGACCAACGCTTCAAAACTTGATAATTGTGATCAGGAGACATAATTCTACAATTTGCTAGTAATACTAGTTATTTAGTTACATAATACTACATATATTCTAATTACCTTGATATATTTATGTTGCTATGAAAAACGATTAGCTTTTTAAATTTGCCGGTTACATCATTTTGAACACCAACATATAAGTGTACTTACTTTACAAAAGTTAATATACTTAGTTGCGATAAAATATAGGGATTTTTTCATGAAAAGTTATTCTTACAATTTTAGAATTAGAAGTATCATATTAAATCCGAAAATTAAATATACCCGCTGTCTAGTCACTAGAATGAAAAGGTTGAGACGACTGCACAACTCATAACAGACAACAAACTATCCTAACCTAAAAGACTAGGGTTTAAATAGAAACAGTGGAACTTGTGGTAATATAAAATATTTTCTTTTCTACCAATAACCTTAGAATGGGAATGATATTGTACTATGATTAAAAAAGCGTCAGATACTAAAGATTAACAACTATTATATAATTACCACAACTTTAATAGCATCTATATTTCAATCTTATAAACTATCATGTCACCAAACTCACAGCTTGGAGAAATTGCATTCCAGTATTCATTGGTTTGTATTATGATTTGGAAAGCTTTTTAATCACGTTTTCAACCTGCAATTATGTCTAAATGTGCTAAAGTGATAAAAAGATCACAAAATGATATAATCAAGACTGCTGTCGGATCGTATTTGAGACGCCGCAACTACATTGTAAGTACTACTTATAAGTTAAGTAATGGAAATTGATTTATGAAATGTATACATGTATACTGGGCGTGTTGAATATGCTTTCCCAGTGCAGCATTTCTATGATAATCATAAATACTCTATGAAATCAAATACATGCTGTGGAATGTTGATATTTACGGTGCACCTTCTCAGCATGTTTTTGCCTTGCCCTTATAAAACGAAAGTTTGGCTTTGGATAACATTTATTGTGGAAATTACTCAAGATTTTGTGACGACCATTTTGCACAGGCATTACGCTTTATCCGAAGCTCTTTTTGAGTACAGTTCAAGAAAATACAACACTGGAACTGTGATCACTGTGTACTTCATGGATAAATTTTTACATGATTCCTAAGGCGAGATTGTCAGTACTTGAATAATCACAAGTTTTTGCTCTTTGCGGATGTTACTACCATAATTATGCCCAATGTTGAAGGACACAATTGTAGCAGTGCAGTGATTCGGCACTTGACATAGCCTCACCTACATTATGGGGTTAGTGACTGGGGATCTTCCTCGCAAAGTTGCCTGGACAGAATTCTCCGAATAAAAAAAAGACGATTAGAACAATACTAAAAACATTGTAAGGAACAATTGGGCATTGTAAGGCTATTTTTTTAGTTTGCAAGGTGTTCACAGTAATTTCCACCTACATCCTGGAAACCATAATCCTTACTATGTAATCAAATCCTCCTCTGAGGTGCAACCAACATTGCTGCAATAAAAGGCACAGATATGATATAGATCTTCCAATAATACACCTATATATTCAGGATCATATTTCTTTAATATCCTTCAAACTCTGGAAATACTCAGAAACATGAACATAAGACCCACAGCCTTAATAAATATTTTATCACCAGACCGTACTACATTGTTTCTGAATTTATTGATGGCCTCACGTTCCAACACCTGAGACAACATATGAGCTCATTTCACGGAATCAATTTCTAGAGGGAAAAAATTTGACGATTCTCCGATCCATGAACCGAGATAAAGGCACCAAATGGATTTTATTTTTTCTAGTGTTAATTTTATGGTCCAGATCAATCTTTACGCTGTCTCAAGACAAAACTGAATTACTGACATCAAATGGCTGTGGAAAACGCTCATCAATGTGTGGTACCCCAACACATTCAGCAAGATGTTGTGTGTGAGTCACTTTTGGTCTATTTGCATATAAAAGGCATTGCATTTTAGGACTCATTCCATTGGGCATTTTAGGACTCATTCCATTGGGCATTTTAGGACTCATTCCATTGGGCATTTTAGGACTCATTCCATTGGGCATTTTAGGACTCATTCCATTGGGCATTTCCGCTTGTCCAAACTTTCAAAAACCAAGCCAAGTTGTATTGATTTTGAAGATTCCTTTCTATAAAATATCTGTACAGTTCATTTAAATGTTATTGTTTTGAAAATCTTTGAGTATATTGACGCATTGCTATTGGACGATAGTTTTTAACATTGTTTGGTACCCTTTCTTGAATAGGCCTATTGCATATTTCAACGTACTTGAAAATTCTTCATTCTTGAATTTATTATATGCGCTAGATGATAGAGGTCTTGCTATCACATACTTCATTGATACTGACGGAGGGAAGCTATTCAATGTTTTTTCTTTATCACACCTTCTTCAGAATGACATAAAAATATAGAAGTAGTTCTCGGTCATACAGTTTTCCTCATGAGACCTGCAAATGCATCATGACCTTAGTTTCATAAGACTATGAGGGTGACGGTATAAAAATCTGTTGAATATGCCCTTCTGCTTGGGATTATTAATGTTTTTTTTCAGGCATATTCATCTCTGTCATCAAGACAAATTGCTTCCTGGGCCACTTTCCATGTTGCTTTATTAATGTTGCTGAACTTGGCAAAAAATTATCATTTACCTTCATTTTTGCTTGGCTTACCCCCGGCTGCAGAAACGCGCTACTTGATGATGGTTCATTTTCCGTACTACTTTTATACCAAGCTGCTATGTGAAAGCATATACTTACTAGTATTCGTCTGATCTATTTATCTTATATGGGAGGACAGTTACCTAGTATAAAAATAATGTATGAAGGTAGTTCCATTTTTCACGCGCATGCGTACTATTGCACAGGCTTCCCAAAATGCAACATTTCTTGTAGATTACGTCTTGGAGACTCCAGTTAAGGAGTATAAGACAAGTCAGATCAGCAATTATACAATCTTATACACTAGTTACCATAATTACTATATCAATTAGTTGCGGTGTGGCTTAATTTTGATGTGAAAGGAACTCTTGTATACTATAAAAAGCTTTATCAACTAAATATTTTTTCAGTTTTTAAAATATTTCTATATTTTCAAGACTTTAAAAACTGCGGTAGCTTGTTGTAGAGTTTCCTACCAATATAACTTGGTTTTTGTTTGAATAAGCTACTATTGTGACTCACCAAGTGATAATCTCCTCGGTTTCTTGTATTATAATCGTGTACAACGGCCTACATGAATCTAATCTATTTACTATTTCCATACACCTAACAGCTTCAACATTGGTTGCATAATATAAATTGTAACCTCACTGGAATGTGTGTACACAAGAATTAAGTTGTTTTGATTCATGAGGGAAGAATTGATGTGAGAAGATTTAAGAGATATATATATTCAACACGGAAGGAGATGAGAGAAAAAAGAAGACATTCCAAAGATATAGAAAAAGAGAAACTTCTTCACTTAGTTTTTTAACATGAAGAGGTGCGATAATTTAGTAGACGTATAAGAAATACCGGCATTACAAATTTTTCTTCAAGTTATTAATAATTTTATTTTGTGGGGAAATATTATAATTTAGTCTGAACAGTGAACATTTTCTGGTACTAACAATTGGAATTTGATTTGAGATTTGAATTTATTTGTGTGCTGTGTAAATGCTTCTTATCTGTAAATTTGTAATTCCCAGATTATTTTAGAATCATGATCAAGTCAACATTTTTGCTGTTGTTCGAAATATAATAGTACACTTAATATAATAGTAAATTTACACTTTTATACCAAATAATGGCTCACTTTTATACTAAATGATGTGATGGTTAGTAGCCTGGTGTAAAAGTAGCACGGATAATAACTATCATTGAAGTAATACGTTTCTGCAACCGGGGGTTATTATTATTTTTTTAAACAAACTATCATATCTTACTATCATACCTTTAAGGTGCTGATCCACCGGAGTGCGGCACAGTGATCTTGGAGTGATCTGTTACACAGAAGTTCGTTTCGGTGTAGCAGCCAACTGTGTGCAGAAAAAATGTTCGCGCTTCCAGCCGTTGTGCGCAAACTATTGGGCTGTACTCGACTCGCCGGTGGTTCAGCCTCGATGTGTGCGCACACGTGTTGCGCACATTGTTTCTTGCTTCCCCTACCCGACCATAGCACGGTTCTTGTTCACTGTTGGGCTCTGACTACATTTCAGATAGTCGCTTCGTTTTCTAGAACAATGTTCTGTACATGACTTCAACTTTCTGCGTCTACAAATCTCGCTAGTTCGTCGTTGCTTTTATTGATTTATATTTAATAGATGATTTTAGTTCTCAGTCATAAAGTTTCCTGTCAGCAGTTTAGTTTTCAGTAAGTAGTTTAGTTTTCAGTCATTAGTTCTGTTTACAGTCATTAGCTCTGTTTTCAGTCATTAATTTAGATTTGAGTCGTTTAATTATGTGGTTTTATAGCAAAAATTCTCACCCATTTGTTCAGGAGTGGACAAAAGCGAATATTGTAAGTTCAATCAATGAAATTGAAGCTAGACCCATTATTTGGGATGGGTTTTTTTTTAAATAACGTCTTGAAGACTCCGGTTATGGAGTACCGTATAAGACAGGTCAAGTCAGATCAACAATTATATACAATGTTACCATTCTTATTTAATAGTTACATACTTAATTACTTATTTTTTTATAATTACTAATAGTTACTTCTTATTTAATAAAAATTAGTAGAGGTGAGGCTCAATTTTGATCTGAAAGTAACTCTTATACACTATAAAAAGCTTTATCAACTAAACATTTTCTTAATCGTTTATTAAATATTTTGATATTTCCAAGATTCTTTAGAAACTGCAGTAGCTTGTTATAAAATTTCCTACCAATATAACTAGGTTTTTGGTCTAATAGCCTACTATTGTGACTCACCAAGTGATAATCTCCTCGGCTTCGTGTATCATGTACGTTGAGATTTTGTTTTATATCACTCTTTTTCTACTTATAATGTAACATATTACTTATAATATTACATACTAAGATAGTATAACATTTAATCTAGCACGCTGTCACAGGACACATACCCCAGATGAAATTTGATAGCATATTTATTTCTCAATGTAAGGAGCAAAGGTCCAACACAACTAGAAAACTAGAAACAATCTAATATTAAAACTGACACTGTATTTCACTTTTAAATAATGTTTTACTCACATATATTGGAGATGCTTGAGGAATGCATTTCACTTCTGAAAAGAAGCTTCGTCAGCTTCTTTTCAGAAGTGAAATGCATTTCTCAAGCACCTCCAATATATGTAAGTAAAATATTATTTAAAAGTGAAATACGGTGTCAGTTTTAATGTTAGATTGTTCATTAAGTATTTCGTCATGGAAAACATCACAGACTTCTAGAAATGCTATGTTTTCTTCCTAGTAAACACGTTTATAGCCCTATTTTTATTTGAGTTATGTTTTTTTTTCATTGAAAATTGCTCACATGAGTCCGAGACTTGTGCGTGGGTAATGAGGTGAATGAATACACATAGATGCCAGACGGAGGAGCGGTATTCGAACTCACGACAGCTGACAAACTGCACTAAGCGGCCCGCCGCTAATATAATAATTTCTAAATTATCTAGAACGGAATCGCTGAAAATGAGTGATAGCTCACATAGGAAGGCACTAATTAATCCCTTAGGTAGTCGGTTGACTTATAGCAAAACAAGCAATGTACCTAGTATTGAACCCTGAGGCACTCCAGCTTAGACCTTCCAATTTATCAGATTTATTCTTTACCATACTATGTGAGTCATATTTAGTCAATAGCATGTGAGTCATGAAGACTATTTAAATGGGAATGAATCGCATTACGCATTCAGCAATCTTGCCGAAATATTTTTATGTGAAGTTGTTTGCTTTATTATCACTGGGATACATATTACCTCATTTTGCATTTCCTGTTGATATCAGTTTTGTTTATTTCATTCTAATATCGTAGCCTAATACAAAATAACTTATTTTATCCACTCTAATGAACATTTGAATAACAATACTCAGAATGTCCAATTTGAATAAGAATTCTGAGGATATCCTTCGGCCTTGTTTCATCATTCAAATATAAACATTAACATCCATATAAGGCGTGTTAAGAACAAATTATTGACTAGCTTATCCCATGAATTTATCAACAACATGTACTCAAATATATTGAGAGCCAATAATGAATAAGACAATGCTATCAGAAACACATTTATTATAAAAAATGAGAAAGTATAGTTTTGTCAGTTATGCTATTAGCAATTTCAAATTAAATTTGGGCCGCTTAGCGCAGTTTGTTAGGGCGTTGCAACTTCAGCTTGCTGTCGTTTAAGTGGTCGTGGGTTCAAATCCCGCTCCACCGTCAGGCATTTATGTGTAATCATTCACCTCATTACCCACGCACAAGTCTCGGACTCATGTGGGCATCATCAGCAATTAAAAAAAATGTTTGAGATAAATAATAGTTTTAAACTAATGTTAAAACTATATGTTATGGATATCTACCCAATATCCGATTCATTTAAATTGATATTTTGTTTGATCAATGTTATATCTGTAGTGCTTTCCATGATCAAATACTGGATGAACATTCTAATATTTGAACTGACTGTGTATTTCTAGTTGAATATGTATATATATACTGGAAGGATGTATTTCACTTCTGAGAAGAAGCGACATTAATCCCTCCAGTTTCAGTGAGTAAAAGTTATATTCAACTAGTAATACAGCGTCAGTTTTAATATATATTTAGAATGTTGTATAATTCGTGTATATTACAGTAATACTTATAATTCTTGTAAAACACATATACAGTGCATATTCTATTGGTTATTACAGCCTCGGTCTTGATGTCAGCACGAATATAATGTCACTATTTCATCATTTTACAATATTTCAGTAATCCTCTTTTTATGTATTTTTGACAGCAATATAAATTGTGTGGTCCCTTGAATGACTTGAGTTGTAGCGGAGTTATACACTGTATTATATATGTCAGCATACAGGGACAGGATAAGATTCTTTTTGCTAATAAAATAAAATATAGTATTTTTGCTCATTTATTAGATTCCACTGAATGTAGGAATGATATTGTAATAACCCCCAATAAATATTTTGTTTTAAAATATTATTTTCTGCGCTTTCAAAGAGACATTTTTGGAGGAATAGAAGTAGAAGAAGCAGTGCACTGGCATGGCGGTGGTTCGGAACCCACCTAAAACTTTAGGTCCAACTCATAAATCACCATCATCCAACTCATTACCCACGCACATGTCTCAGACCTATGTGGGCTTCATCCTCAAAAAAAAAAAATTGTGTGTTATTGATCATGTATGACCTTCCTGTAGACTCATTCCCGCGCACAGGCAGTAATGCCTATGTAGGAATTAATTATTTTGTATTTGTTTTCATTTTGTAGTGGCAGTAGTTTGTATTGTATTTATTTTTTATATTAGTGATCCTTTTTTAAATTTTACACTAAAAGATTGTTGTACATATTATTTGTTGTTTGAAATAAACCTGAATTTGAATTGAATTGAACTGCTACTTGTAAACTATTTCTTTTTAATATTTCCTCTATTTTGCAACTATTTCTTTACTTTTTAACTTTCAAAAACGCTCACCTCTACAAGGTCGTTTGAGAATTAGGTGACACACATAGCCTAGTTTGCACAAATTGTAAATTTTCTATCTAGCATCAATGCCACTTTTTTCATCATTTTTTGTAGTCTAGCACGGTTTGTTTTTCCAGAGATAATATTTTCAAATTCAGTCCTAATATTATGTTCCTTGTGGTTTCTTTCGAGAGGCGGTCCCTGGTTTGATTTCTGATCCAGTCTGGCATTTTTGAGTCATTATTTATCTCATTACTCACGCACACAAACCTCATACTCATGTGAGCATCATCAGTGATATAGAAATGATCAAAGTCCACAAAAACAGGTACAATGCACCGAGGCTGTGAAGTTTTTCATTGACTACACCTTGTTCTGCGGATATACCTAATTTGAGATAAAGCGATTCAAGTTATTATGTCTGTGCCATCAAGATTTATTATTAGTGTCAGATATAATTTTTTGAAATGAAACCATGCAACAAAATTACCTGTATAGTAGACCTAGCTATTTTGTAAAATTCACGTTCATTTTTGTAGATTACGTCTTACGTCTTACGACTCCAGTTAAGTCTTATACTCCAGTTAAGGAGTATAAGACACGTCAGATCAACAATTATACAATCTGATACACTAGTTACTGTACTATAATTTATTACTGTATCAATTAGTTGAGGCGAGGCTTAATTTTGATGTGAAAGGAACTCTTGTACGCTATAAAAAGCTTTATCAACTAAATATTTTTTCAGTTGTTTTTTAAATATTTCTATATTTTCAAGACTTTAAAAACTGCGTTAACTTGTTGAAGAGTTTCCTACCAATATTACTTGTGGTTTAGTGATTTTATTATTAATATTAATAGTGATTTTGGTTAATATCACATTTTTACATATAAAGTAGCTTCATACACATACAGTGTAAGCAGGGTGCAGTTAGGAGACCTAGTCTCTTGAACAACGGCCTACATTAATCTAATCTATTTACTCTTTCTATACACCTAACCGCTTTCTTTTGGATCTTAAACGCCCTATCAAGGGTTTGTTTTGATGAATTACCCCATTCTAAGATAGCATACCTAATATGTGACATTAAGAGACCATGGTAAGCTGTAAAAGGTAGCTTTTTGTCCTTTAATTTAGCGAGGCGTCGCAGGACAAATACCCCAGATGAAATTTTACAGCATATTTTCTCAATGTATGGAGCCCAGGTCAATCGTCTATCCATCAAAACTCCTAGAAATGCAATATTTTCTTCCTGGTCTAGTTGATTATCGTTTACAAACACGTTTATAGCCCTATGTTTGTTTTTGAATTAAAGGTATTGGAATTTTTTACTATTTTTTGTTTATTTCAACTAATTTAAGAATTGGACAATGGTCTGCACATTTATATGGGCACTTATTTCTAAATTATCTAGAATTGTTCAATCACAACTTTCTATTCCAGGATGTAACGGAACGTTTTAAAAAATCTGAACTGAACTTGAGTCAATCACGTGAAGAAATGGTTTTACATACAGCTATAGAAAAAGATGTTTCAAATTTGAACTCTGCAACGTTTAATTCAGTCGTAAAAGATGCTAATCAGGCTGAGCAGCAGTTTTCCAAGTAAGTTAGTAAGATTTTTTTATTTGTTCAATTATTATTACTAGTAGTTCTGTGAACAGTAGACCTCACGCCCAAGAATAAGGGTGCTTGCACAGAGGAACATACTCGTTGTACTCAATGATAATCACAATGGAAAAATTAAACACAGTCATCAGACCTAACCCTTGATTCAATTCGTTTAGTCTATTTTAGCTCTCACTGTACGAAGTACATAGGAAGAGAGCATTATGCGTAGGCTCTGTCCGTCCGTACGCATAAAACTTCAGAGCAAAAACTACAAGGGGTACAGGTACTAAATTTTCAGGAGGTAGTAGGCACCTCATAAGAAGAAACCATAAGTTTATATGACTATTTGTCATTAAAATTTAAGTTTTCCAGTGGTACTATTTTTCTGAGGCGGAAGATCACATTTCCATGTGTAAAAAATTGTGACGTTCTTCAAGTCTGAGAATCAGCTGACTCTCTGATAGAGAACTCTTGTTGGGGCACGGTTTTGAGGCATGCCTTCTCCCAGCTCTAGTGAATTGGAAAATTTGTATTGATCTGTATCAACTGTTTCACTATTGGGACAGTGAGAGCGTCCCCTTTGAATTTACCGTAATTCATTCCACTTTTTTAACCGACTTCCAAAAAGAACAAGGTTCTATATTCGACCTGTTTTTCATGTATGATTTTCATAAAAGGTCACTCTGTATCACATCAACAAAGCTGTGTTTTCTATTTGCGAGACATCTGATAGCACAAAACATTACATTTCAGATATATGTGATGAATGATTTTATAAAACAATATTAATTAAATTTGTATATAATTTACTTACTAATCACTTGTTATTATACTTAATTTAAATATTAGAAATGAAACAAACAAATATGAATGATATCTTTATTCGTATGAATAAGGCTCAACGAAATTAATAACCACTTAACCAGATGTTACGGCCCAAGGGATTCTGATTCCAGTTACTGTATTACATAAGATGGAGCTCATTTTAAAAATCATATGTTTCTATAGAAGAAGGCTTGGTTGTCTTTCCTTTTTTTCTTCATAATTATCCTTTAAATGCAACAAAATTTCGAAAATCCTTACACATACATCGCTGCGCATTACTAAAAGGAACATTCATGCCAAATTTCAAAGAAATCGGTTCACGCTTTCAGCCGTAAATGTGTTACAAACAGACGAACAGACAAATGCAAAACGGTGGACTCGATACAGAGACCTCTCTTCGTTCGGTCAATTATATGCGTGTGGCTTTTATTGATGGGGGGACCATTACGGGTAGTTTCACCTCGCCGTGTTTGTTGGTAAACAGATGAAATGCTTTTTTGTATCATAGCTACAAAATTATAACGTGGTATATTACTTATTCCTCTGCCTCGAAACTCAGCTGCTGAACTAATCAAATTATTTTTAAGATGAATTATACATATTAATATCTATTTGCAGAGTGTTTCGCATTGTTTCCAATAATGAGTGGGCTTGTTGCATTCACCAAAATAATTTTAAAAGTTTTTATAAACATAGTTCCGGAAAAGCTTTGTTACAGAGTTGAAGACGGCGAAAGTTCGCGGTTAGCCATCAATTTACTCATTCAGAAATTTGTAGTGGCTTTATTTTACTTCTGATTTGATCAATTTGATGGAAAATGAGCTGAAAGATTAATAAAAATAGAATTTTGTAACTACAGTAATTTTTGGAATTTTCAACGAAATATGCGAAAAGGCCCAAAATTACGTTTTTCAAGTTTGAAGTGAATTATTTTAGTTAATTGTACAATAAATTTGTAGTTTTCCCCAAAATTTGTAAATAATTTAATTCTCAGCAGAGAATTGAAATAGCCGTAAACACCTAAATTCGATAAAAATCAGCTTTTATTGAATCAAAAAGACTAATTCTGCACAGCTTGCTCCGTTTATGTGATTTGATTAATTAAAATCTTAGTTTTATGAAGCTTAGGTGTGTTTTCGGCTATTAAGTTAGTATTATTTTTTTGTTCACAATTAAATTCTCTTATAGTTATATTTATATAAGTTTCTTTGTAGTGGCGAAGGTGATATTTTGGAAGGTATCCATAATGAATAATAAGACGAAATTGTCACAACCACATTTATTAAAAATATTGAGATACTAGTTTCAGTTGTTATACCATCATCAATCTCAAACAACCTGGAGTTTGTTTGAGATTGATAATGGTATAACAACTGAAACTAGTTTCTCAATATTTTTAATAAATGTGGTTGTGACAATTTCGTCTTATTATTCATTATTTATATAAGTAATGTAAAAGTTGAATAATGTATTTTCAGGCTGCGAGTTTGGGTTGCTACAGTCAACGATGAAAACTGCCGTAATGAGATATCTGCTTTGCTGCTGCCCATTTTATGTCATCTGTATCTAGACTATATTGAGAGCGGACATCGTTTAACACATTACAACAGCATTAGAGAATCTCTATGCGTTGTTAGCCAACAACAAAAGATTCTCTCACTGGCTGATGAGTTGCACAATGTTGCAACAACCCAAGATATTGCGTCAATCCAAAAAGTGAAAAGTTTCAGGTAGGTACCAGCAATTTCTTTGACCTTGTACATTGATCTTCAAAGAAAGAAAATTGTTGAAGTGGTCAACTTGAAAATAATATAAAAATATGAAGTGATCAAAACTGCATCCAAACATTTTTAACCTTGTTTCAAGTTAGTGTAAACGCATAAATTGAATAAAATAAATGTGTCATAGTAAATAAATTCAATAAACGCTCTTATTTGTAGGTCAGGGAAATATGAAACGAAAATCACCCACAAAGGTTTTGCAGCCTTGAAGAAATTCCTAGTTGACAGCGGCTCTGTGCTGATTCTCCAGGTTGGTACAGCAATATTCATATTCAATTCTTTAATCATCTCTTCTGCGAGCAAGATCAAGGACTTGGATCAAGGACATGTCCCAACAGTTCCGAACTTAACTTCGAGATTATAGTTTACCCAAGTTTACAGAACTTAACTTCGAGATTATAGTTTACCCAAGTTTTGTGAATAATAATGAATCAGTTGAGTAATTTAATTATTTTTACATTATTTTCACACATGAGTCTGGAGACTTGTGCGTGGGTAATGAGGTGAATGATGAGAAACATCCATGACTGAATGAGATTCTAAATGAAGCCAGCAACAGCCTTATCTAATCACAGACTTGCGCTACGAGAGCCGCTAAAGATTATTATACTAAGATAAGTTTTTATAATCTAAATTATAACTGATATAAATTAATGCTGTAAAAATAGAAGCTCTGTCTTACAATTAAAGTTTTTTGTGATGTCATCGCCACAGTAATCTCCATTATCCCAAGTAAAGTAGTAGTTTCATTAATAAAATAATTCAATTTTACTAATTTTTGTAGTTTCTCGTGAAATAATGAAATCAGATAAATCACCAATGTAGACTACTATTTGTTTCAGATTCTCCAGACATGGTTTGAATTGGACGTTCTTGCAGATGGAGGAAGCTCAGTGACTGAAGATGACGGAACCGCAAGTGATATACAACTACCTTATCCAACATGTGATGTTCCTGCAATCTCACTGCAAGTAAGTCGGACCTTATTATATAGATCGCATTATTGCCATCATTATCAATATTATTTATTGTCTTCTTTCCATCGATACTTGACTTTATGGCATACAACATAGATCGCGTTATTGCCATCAATGTAATAGTTATTTATGCATTAAGAGCGTGAAGCGCGACTTTATCGCTCGAGCCAAAACATTAATTTTAACAGTAATTTTGCGAGAGCGATAAAGAAGCTTCACGCGCGAATTGCATACAATATTTTTCCTAAAACTGCAGTTCTGGATTCCAACACAATAGAAGCTTGTAGTTTGTAACATCACAGACCATGCGCGGATTTGTTTAGCATACGCCATTGTTGAGGTTATGTGAATTTCACGGATTCTGTGATCCACCAATGAGAAGGCATCAAAATCAAAACAGAAGCGTAAAGAAAACAGCTGGCGAGCGTAAAGTACTTTACCGCTTGCAGAGCAGTAAAGAGGTATTTTACAATTAGTTTTCAGTACGTAAAGAACTGCTTTACGAGCAGTTGTAGGAAAATATTATTTATTGTCTTTTCCCATCAATATTTGACTACACAATCTATCGCACTGTTTGTTTTTTTCTGTGTTAATGTTTTGACTGCTATGCTTTGCATGCTAAAGTTTCTGTGTGCGTTGTTTTATATGATTGACGTGTCCGTGCGTGGGTAAATCAAATGTACTCAGTAGGCTTGGCAATAATGACTCTTCTCAATGAGTCGTTCAATCGCGCTCACTCTTATAAGTGAGTCATTCATTCGAATTAGTTGAAAAATGAGTCATCAGCAATGCACGTGCTCATTCACTACCATAGCTTGCTCAGCGTTCACTCTCTCACCGAGCGAGCACTCAAACACACACAACAATAAATAGCCTTGTCTGGCGCCTCAATAGAAACAATTCTCAGAATCTGAGTCATCAGTTTAATATTCCAGAGCACAGAGCACAGAGTCAATGAGCTTTCTGAGCCAGCAGTAGTTTGTTCAGTTGACAGTTCAAAAAGCTCATGGAGCAGAGAGAGGTGAGTAAGTGGGCCAGATGTTATTGTAGTTCGTTCACTATTGTAGATCGTTCACTTCACAGTTCAAAATGCTCGTGGAGTGGGGAGGTGAGTGCTCTTAGCAGTTCCTATAGCTGGCCGCTGCGCTGCTCTGCTAATTCAAAGAATGCTCACTAGATGGTGTGTTGACTGTATTTCGTGAAAAACACAAACGCAGCTCATAAATGAACGAACTACTTTCTGAATTTGAACTACTAGTTTGTAGTTCATTTTAAAGAGTCAGTTACTTTGAACGACTCGCTCAATCTGGTCACATCTCTAGACTCACTGTATGTACTTGATAATTTAAAAAAAATATTTTTTAAAAAATTATAATTTTTTAAATAGCTTAATTTTTTCTTTAAATATACATTTCATGATATATATACGTATTTCAGTTGAATATAGAGAAGATGTATTCTCCATTTGGACATAAGCATGTGTACAAATAAATAATAGCGAAAGTAGTAACAGTGCTCATTAAATGGTTTCTTGGTGGCAGTCCCATGAAACTAATATTAGCTTATAATAGGCTGGTTAAGGTCTAATTTTTATTTTACAATTATTAAAATCAATTTAGGTCTAAACTATGCGGTCTCCACACATGATAATAATAGCAAAACTAATAATAAATAAATATGTTGTAATACAAACATAGTCTTGTCATAAATAATGCTAATTTGTCAATAACTCAAAATAAATATCAGTCTTTCAATTTTCAATATCACAGTATTTAAAATATAAGAGTCAGTCTCTACTCAGTAACACAGAAAATCAGAATCATCAACAACACAGAACAACAATAAAAACACAAATTCACAACAGCTATATCACAGTCAAGTCAAAAAAAGGAAGAAAAATACAATAATCTCATTTCAACTTCCTAGCTTATAGGTCAATATCACAGCCCGTAGATAAAAACTCACGAACAGAATAGACTCAATATCTGACTTACCAGCTTTTTAACTCGGCTAAACTCGCGTAATGTAGTCGAGACAAGGCACTGTTCTACTTTTCCTAGATTTGTATTATTTTCAAACTAGCGGTGTAATTTGATATAGATAATAAATCGATAATTTCTTATCAGTGAGTGTTTCTTTTACAGAGTAGCCCAGCAATCGCCAGCCAAGTTAGAAATTTTATGGGACTTACTCTGAGCGAAAAGAAAATGAAACTACTACAGGATTCGATAAGGGTGGTGCGACAAATGGCTCCTGTTCCCAATCCATATATAGTATTCACATTACAAAACTTTGAAAAGTGAGTGTGTCACTAATCACAGCCTACTTAACAGTCTTCTTGAAACTGAGGGCCGTATTTATGAAAGTATCTTACCAAAGAAAGACTTGGTCATGTCTTAGCGGCAATAAGTCTTACTAGTTTATGAAGTGACAAGCCAGCGAGTAGCTGTAAGTCTGAAAGACAATCCAGCTCCCCCAACAAAAGCCTGACTCCTGATAATAATTTATCACCAATAATTCACATTATCACCAATTTATACTAATATAAGAATTTATATTTCATAAATACGGTAGGGACAGCTGAGTTGTCAGCTAGTAAACCCGCCAAGTATAATCAACGCTTTAAATTAATTTCGTATTTAAGAAGCTTACTAGATGATCTTCTTTACTTAAAAGTCAAGACTTTCTTGAAATCGGTATCTCAGATCCGTTCTTAGCCAAGTCAGGTAGTATCTTGAACCCGTTTTTAAAATAATTTTTCATCATATTTTGACTGTTTTTTATCACATTCACTGTGTATTTTACCTATTAAAACTATTTTTATTTTACATAATATTATAAAATGAATGTTTGTACTGTATGTGTGTTTGTGCCCTTTATGCCAGCCTAAACTATTCACCGATTGCGATGACATTTTGGGGATGTTTGGTGGCATGCGTGGGAGTATTTCTGAGTTAGTAAGATCCACTTAAAAAGGGCGGGTCACAGGGGTAAATATTGATTTAGGGTATTTTCATCTATATAACTAAACCATTCATATGATTACGATAAAACTTTGTGGGATGTTTGTTGGCATTCTTAGGAGGGTTTCTGACTTAGTGAAATCCACCCCCAAAAAGGGGGGCTCAGGGGGGGGGGGGTGCAAATAACGATTTTGAGCATTTCTAGCCAATGTCTAAATCGTTCATTTGATTGCAATGAAATTCTGATGGATGTTTGGAGGCATGCTTGGGATGGTTTATTTGTAAAAATCCCCCCCCTTAAGGGGGCTTAGGGGGGGATATTGATTGCAGGCATTTTCAGCAAATTCATTGTTCATTGAACTGCGATGAAACTTTGGGGAATGTTTAGTGGAATGCCTGAGAGGGTTTCTCACTTGGTAAAATCCACCCCCAAAAAAGGGAGCTCAGGTGATTTTGAGCATTTCTACCCAATGTCTAAATCGTTCATTCGATTGCAGTTCAATTTTGGGAGTTGTTATTTATTTGTATATTTATTTATTTGAGAATAAACTTTCTATCTATCTATCTATCTAACTTTGTTTAGTGGCATGCCTGGGTAACTGAGCCTTAACTGGTTAACTGAGTTTTACTCAAATTGCATTTAAACATTAGTTTAAACTAAACGACTAGTGAAATTAAATTGATGATACGATGCTAAGTTTAAACTTGTTTTAACTTGAACAGGCGTTTAAGTTAAACTAAGCTTAAACCGAGAATAAGAATACGGCCGTTAGTGTATGAAATCTCGTTTCGAGGTTAGGTAAGCTTGTGTTCAATGTAATAGAGTCTTTTCAAGTCGTACTTGAATAAAAAAAAAGCCTCATGTTACATTCATAAATACAGCCCTGAATTTTTGTTGAATATTTTGCATTTGGTTGCAATTCAATGTGAGCAAGGATTTTAGTGAACCAAACTTCACTATTAAACTATGATAATTTTTAAATTCTTGAGAAACCCATATCACTAATATCCGTTTTTCTTGCAGCTTATGTTGTGCAAGCATGCATCGTTCAAAGAAGCTCCTGGCAACCGGTGATCTAGCTAGTGAAATAAGATTGTGGAATCTTTCGGAAACAAAATGTGCTCCAAGGCGATCTGTTTGCATTCCATTGGGATGCGATGTTCAAACTCTCGTTAACGTGACGTTGTAAGTGGTCAACTGTGTACTATCTTGTTTGTACTGTTAGTTCTGGAATCGGTATTCGGCTAGGACTGGCATTTTTGTGTCATTTTCTCTCTTGTACGCACGCTCATGCGTAGGTTATAGTAATAGTCATCTGCAATAAAGAAAGTTAATATAATCTAGCTAGCCAAGTACTAAAAAGATATTAATACTGGGTTATTTTTAGAAAAATCATTAAAAATGAATGCAACAAAGGTATTTTGACAAATTACAAGGTGACTTTTCAAGTTACTTCACTAAAAAATATTAATTTCGATATTCCTTTTTGTGCTATAAACTATGCTGAAGACCTCCGCTAATGTGGACATTGGCAACTGCATTAAATAGCTAATGGAAATCGATGAATGCCACAACACAAAAATATTCAGTGAATGCCGAGAATCGAACGGCGGATCTTCCAATTGCCAATCAGACGCCTGAATCACTAGACCACACTGACAACCTGTTTCGATTCTTGGCATTGACTGAATATTTTTGTGTTGTGTGGCATTTATCGATTTTGATTTTTCTTGTCTAAGGTCAAATGCACTTGTCAATGATCGCAGTATCGGTCTTCAGCATAATTTGTAGCATCAAAAGGAATATAGAAATTAATATCTTGTTATCATCCAGCAATTGAATAAAATTGCAACATCTTTCTTATAACTCGTGGTTAACTCCATTAAAATCCGACTACTCTGAAAGCATGTAACTGATTTTTGAGGAGTTGGACAGGTGTGAAGCATTATATCCCTCGGATGTTAATATATTCACATTCAATATCCAGTAACGTCATTTGATTTATTGTCTATTGTTGTAGGGATAATCGATTGGCAGTGTTAAGAGGACATTGCGGCCCAATTAATAGTGTTTGTTTCATGCCGGAAGCTGAGGTCATATTGTCAGCCTCCTCTGATTGCACAATGCGCGCATGGAGGATAAACGACTATTCATGTGCTGCAGCCTACAGGTGAGTTGTGAGTTCAAAAGGGTTCATTTATCTCAAACATCTTTTTGAAGTAGCCCAACTGAATCGACAGTTCTTAATTTGTTGTTCTTAATGTGTGATCGCATGTCACTTTCAGTTGCACAGCTGATATTCATTGCGAATTGTAATATTCAAAGTGTGTACGTTTGCATCGTCGTTTAATGTTTTTGGTCATTCGGTTCAAAACCCACCTACTAAAACTAGGTCCATCTCATCAATCACTATCATCTAACTCATTGCCCACGCACGGTCTCAGACCTTGGGCTTCATCATCACAAAAAATTTATATATTTGAAATTCCAGGCGGTTATAAATAAATATCTCATTTTAAAGGGCTTTATCTACAATACTTTTAAAATGTGTTGACCATTGAACCATTGCTATAAAAATTATATTTTGAATTTTAATAAATTTTCAATGTTTCCACCATCAGCTCGAATACCAATCTTATTTCACACTTCTAGTGTTTGTTCTGAAGTATTACAAGGCCTCCTCTTGTCTGAGGCCCTTATACAGACCCACTGCAGTCGCAGTCACTTGCTACAATTTTGGTCTCACTCACACCAGCCGTGTGAATTTGATAAAAAAATTGACTGATGACTTTAAAAAGTGTATGTCTTTGTGTACTTTGAAATTATTGAGCAAGCGACCGTGACTTCAGTGGCTCTGTATAATAAGGCTCTGAGAAAAACTTCTTCACAGACCAATCTTTAAGAAAAGCTCATCAGTTGAATATTCAAATGAAATATAATGTAATATAATTTTTTAATCATAGTACAGTAGAACTCCAATTATCCGAACTCCGACTATCCGAATCGCCAATTATCCGAATCACTTTCAGAAAAAAATTTGTCCAAAAAAAGTCTAAGTGCGCTATTATTCTTCCCCCCGCGAAGCCAGTGTTTGCGCGTTCGCTCACTATTGTCCTTCCCTCCGCGAAGTCAGTGTAGGCACAACACGTGGTATGAGTCCCCACTCCAGTTCCGGCGCATTGCAGTCACGGCGCACCTGTCATTGTTTGTTTTGATTGTAGTCAGTGTGCTATTGACCTTGCTCGAGGACGCTACTCTTTCGCTACGGCTTACTTTTGTTTGTGCGTGTACAATACTGTATTGTTTTTTACCATGGCTTCGAAAAGAAAACGTGTTGTGCTATCGTTAGCGGACAAACTGAAAATTATAGAGCAACTCGATAAAGGTGTAACGGGTAAGAAGTTGTCTGAGATTTATGGTGTTGGACAAGCAATAATTTGTGACATTAAAAACAGTAAGTCAACACTTTTAAACTTTGTTTCGGTGCTTGAAAATGAAGATGGAAGTTCCTCCAGGAAAACAATGAAGACAGCAACCAACAAAAATTTGGAAGATGCCGTGTTTAAATGGTTTTTGCAGCAACGTTCTATGGGAAATCTGATTTCAGGTCCAATCCTTTGTGAAAAAGCCAAAATCTTAGCAGAAAAGCTTGGTTATTCATCTTTTAAGGCTAGTAACGGCTGGCTAAGGAACTTTAAATTCAGGCATGGTGTACGCGAGTTAGATTTGGCTGGTGAGAAGCTTTCAGCAGACTCTGCAGCTGCTAAAAATTTTATTGAAAAATTTAAAACTGCAGCAGAATCCTATGATCCGGAGTTTGTTTATAATGCCGATGAAACTGGCCTTGTTTGGAAAGCATTACCAAAAACCACTTTGGCTTCTAAAAGGGAATCTAGTGCCCCTGGACATAAGGTCAGTAAAGAACGTGTTACAGTGCTTAACTGTGCCAACTCCACTGGAAATCATAAACTACCACTTCTTTTGATAGGAAAATCAAAAAATCCAAGAGCATTTAAAAACGTAAAAAAACTTCCACTCTTCTACAAAAGTCAACCCAAGGCCTGGATGACTGCAGCTTTGTTTACCGAATGGTATGATGAAGTGTTTATTCCTGAAGTGAAAAAGCACCAAAAATCGGTGGGAAAAGAAGGCAGTAAGGTGCTTTTAATTGTTGATAACGCACCCACTCATCCTACAGCAGAACTGTTGGAAAGAGAGAATGGGCAGTTTAAAACGACGTTTTTGCCTCCCAATGTTACAAGTTTGCTGCAACCCATGGACCAGTCTGTTATTGAAACAATGAAGCGCCATTACAGAAGGCAACTGCTGAGAAAACTGCTGATCGAAGGTGCTGAAGATGAAGAATTGGTTTTGGCAAATCATAGCAAAATAAATTTAAAGGACTGCTGTTACATGGTAGCGGAAGCTTGGAGTTTGGTTACGGCAGTGACGCTAAGACGTGCATGGAATAAACTGAAAGGCCTACCATCTGAGAAGAACAAAAAAAAAAGAATCTGAAGAAAATGAGAAACAAGAAAATGGAGAGGATGAAGATGATGAAGATGCGTTGCCACTAGAGGAAATAAGAAAAATGATTGTAAAAATTCCTGGTTGTACAGAAGTAAGTGCTGAAGATGTAGGAGAGTGGATGGCTTGTGACACGTCTGACCCTGGTTTTCAAATTCTCAATGACGATGAAATTGTTGAAAGTGTGAGAGAAGATGTTGAAGTGGAAGTGGAAGAAGAACTTTCTGCTGATGTTGAAGTAGACGCTGGACCATCAGCTAGTGAAGCATTTGCCGGCCTCGAGACTGCTTTGAAGTGGATGGAGCGTCAGCCCGAGTGTGACCACTTGCAACTGCTCACCGTCAAGCGAATGCGTGACCTGGCTGCCCGAAAACGGATGAAGACCGCAAAACAGCTTACATTGACGGAGATGTTTGAAAAACAATGATTTTTATTTCTAAACTTGTACATAAGTACATTTTATTTATATTTAAAACATGTGAAAATATCATGTTTCTTTCATTTAATTCAATAAAAAAATAGTGCAATATCAAAACGTAGCTTTTTTTCTCTCCAATAGCAATTTTTTTAAAAAAACTCCGATTATCCGAATATTTGATTATCCGAATGGGTCCCGGTCCCCATTAATTCGGATAATTGGAGTTCTACTGTACTGTATTATTTTTAACATTGTAGTAAAAAAATATTAAAAAATATTAAATAATACTGAATAGAGCAGTTTAAACTAATTAATGTAAAAATTATTTCAACAGAAGTTAAATATCCTCTGAATTGATATGAATTTCTTATTCATCTCAGCTACAAAAAAGTTACATTGAATTATTTTATTAATTTCCAATTATCTGTCGAATTAATGGCTACAAAGGAAGTAACCCAGAGGAGAGCTAGAAAGTAGCCAGACTAAGTAATGAGGGTAGGCTATCAAGCATAAAGCTTCATAATTGTTGCATAAAGCTTCAGAATTGTTGCATAAAGCTACAGAATTGTTGCATAAAACTTCATAATTGTTGCATAAAGCTTCAGAATTGTTGCATAAAGCTTCAAAATTGTTGCATAAAGCTTCAGAATTATTTCAGTGGGAGACTGACAGATATTGATTTAATTGTGTCAGGTCAGTGAGGAAAGTGCGCATAATTATTTTTAGTGAAATAAATTTTTGTTTAAATATGGTAAACGTTTGATATAAGACTAAATTAACATTGAATTTCCACTCAATCTATTGCAACTGTCTGTGAACAAATTTTAGAGGGCACAATTATCCTGTATGGAGCCTGGCTGTCAGTCCATTGGGAATGCACATTGCTACTGGCTCTCAAGATCGGACAACTCGACTGTGGAATCTAGATCGCACGTATCCTCTTCGCATGTTCGCTGGCCACACTGCTGATGTCAATGTAAGTGTCAACGCATGCAATGCCTTTTTTTATTTAGCAGCCCCTAAAAGCGCAACTTTGTTTGCGTTCATGGGAGTCTTACCGTTTACCGGTAAATGGAATTTCGCCGGAAAATAAGGTGTCAAATTGGTCTTTTTAAATTCATAGAAGTTGAAAAATTTGAATAGACCAATGAGACGCCTTAGTTTTCAGTGAAATTCCATTTATAGGTAAACGGTAAGGCTCCCTTGAACTCAAGCAATATAATTAATCACGTGCAGAGTACACTACAGTATTACACAAAATATTGAAGGTGTGTGGGCTAATTTGATTTAAATAGGTAACATTTTATTTTTAATATCAATAAAAAATAACATTAACACGGGAAGTGATAACCGTGAGCCGTAGCAGGTATCTGTTCAATCAGATAGAGATAAGCTACGATCTCCTGGGCCCTCTTTGTAAGGGTGGCCGATTGGATTGGCCAGCAAAAAAAGACTGTTCTCTGTTGTAAAATCACTTCCCGGTGGTTCGGAACCCACCTTAAACTGGTGATCCAGCTCATCAATCACAATCATTCAATTCATTGTTAAGTATTTTTCATTGTTAAGTACTGACATATTCTAGTTATTAAGTTACTGAATTTCGAAGTGTTCTTATTATTTGATGTGCATATTCTTATACATACAATATATTCTGTTGTATTATGGTGTGGAAATAAGTTTGAATTGAATTTGAATTCATTACCCACGCACAGGTCTCAAACCTATGTGGGATTCATCCTCAAAAGAAGCTTAAAATGAAATTCAATTGTAACTAGTTAACATATAAAAAGTATCGAAATAAATTATTATTGTACAGTATACAGTAGTGTATACAGTAGTGTACTACCCACACACCAAAGCGCCAAACTGGTTATTAACTTTTATATTTAGACCAAAAGTAGTTTCATTACAATACATTTTGAGAATAATGAGAAACTGTTTTAAAATTATTCTCGTATTAAATATAATTCTTTAACTAACTTTTATAACTCCAGCGAATAATATGATAGGTTTGTTGCTTGAATACATTTGTTTAATGTCTGTATTATATAAGTTGAGCCCTGATCAAAAAAGCATCGTTGCTAAATTGGGTAAAATTTCGATTTCAACACATGTGTAATTGAATGTCTGAATTCATGTGTTTTCAGAGAAATTGGCCTCACTGTTATTTCACTGAATAAAAGATGAGATCAGGCGGAACTTATACTTATATGAAACAGGCCATAGATTACTCATAAAAAGAATCAATGGGCTTCTAACTTTTTTGTATTCTTCTCGATTTCAGTGTTTGGGTTTTCATCCCAACAGCTGTTACATTGCTTCAGGATCAGTTGACAAATCAGTGCGTCTATGGTCTGTGACGTCTGGAAGTCTGGTGCGAGTTTTTGTTGGACATACTGGTTCAGTACAGACCTTGGGCTTTTCTCCAAACGGGAAGTATTTAGCTTCTGCAGGTAAATACCATCATTGCAACCTTGGAAGTTTTCCTTAATTTCAATTTTTATTATAAGCTTATATACTCTGTTCACGGAAAGGAGAGACAAACGTTTGTGTGAGTGAAAAAGTGATGACTCATGTCTGCTGTAGACTGCTCAATTAATTTCTACCAGTTCACACTGAGTTTTTTTTTCGGAGGATAAAGCCCACATAGGTGCGTGGGTAATGGTGATTGATGAGTTGGACCTACAGTTTTAGGTGGTTTCCGAACCACGGAGAAGTGATTTTACAGCAGAGAATATAGTCTTTTTTGCTGGCCAATCCAATCGGCCACCCTTACAAAGAGATCCCAGGAGTTTTGTAGCTTATCTCTGATTGAACAGATACCTGCTACGGCACTCGGCTATCACTTCCCTAAGCTCAGTGAAACAGTCGCATATCACCGTCCAATCGAATTAAAAAAAAAGCATTTTTTATAATAACTGACGGATCATCATCATTTTTAGAAGGTTTTTATAACGCTGATTCTGAATCTGCAATCAGATTTCTGATATCTTGTTCCAATACAGAGATAGGAACTTGCAAGTATATCAACTGATAACAATGGATTTTCGGCGGCTACTGTGAATCGGTCTTGTTGTTCGAAGATACACTCTCGCACGCGCATATTTTACATCGTCACTCCTTTCCATGAACGTCCATAGTTACAATTTTTTCCTGAGGATGACGCCCACATAGGTTTGAGACCTGTGTGTGGGTAATGAATTGGATTATGGTGATTAATGAGATGGACCTACGGTTTTAAGTGTATTCCGTACCACCGGGAAACACATTAATTTGATAACTAAAATTGATTGAAAATCGACTTTGAAAGAGAAAGGAGAAAAAGAGCATGAAATTTAGGCTCTAAAACTGTAACGTTTTTGTATAACAAAAATGGAGAAGGCTATGAGTTTCGTTTCATTCAATATATAGGCTAATATAGTAAATAATAATTTTTTTACAGCTATGGCCTGAGGGCCGTCTGCCAGGAGTTGGCTTCTGAATAATACTGTCGTACAATTTTTTCTTTTTTTGTAAACTATTTTTTTTCTTGTGATAACCTGTTAAAGAATTCCAAAGAAAAATAGAATTGAAAAATACAAACAAATTGAATATGAATTAAATCTTATCTTATCATCATCTTATATATTAAATTCCTCTATTAGCTGCGAGCGATATCTTCCAGCTATTCTCACATATTTTATCAATTTTTCCCAGCTCTCACCATTCAACCGTTCTAATACTTGCCGCTCTGTCAATTCCCGTTTACCCCAAATACTCCATCTAACTTCTGATAAAATAGAACATCTCCCTATGAAATGAAATATGTCTTCTTTCAATCTGTCATTACACATTGAACAAAGTAATTGGACTCCCTCTCTGCCCACTCTACAGTTAAGGGACAACAACGCCGCTCTCGTCTTGAGTATGATGGCTATTTCCGTTCTATTGAAATTCCCATTTATGTAGGCCCTGTTGCCCAAATCCTGCTTCAATTTTGCATAAATCATGATACATAGCCTACTCGCCCTCTCCCTGCACTTCTCACGAAATTCCTTTATCATACAGTCAAGAAGTCGTTCATGTTGAGCAGCTTGATTGACAATACTTATTGGGCTCACGCCTAATTCACATTGATATATGTCGCTCAGATGCTTCCATTCTTTGAACCAACCCATATTTTTTTCTATCA
Source organism: Conomelus anceps (assembly GCA_948455865.1). Lineage (NCBI taxonomy): Eukaryota > Metazoa > Arthropoda > Insecta > Hemiptera > Delphacidae > Conomelus > Conomelus anceps. The sequence continues at coordinate 42,644,658 of OX418222.1, forward strand.
TGACCAGCCAGAAAACGAGGCAAACGCGATGTTGGCTGCCTTAATACTTTAATTATATACTTATAGTGCATTCTATAGCTATGATAAAATAAAAGATTTTTCCCTGTTTCTAAGTACAATATGTAGTTGGGCGTACAACGAGGCAAAGAAAATATCTTCTTCATAAAAAATCTTTGAAACATTTCTAGTTCTTCAAACCTCTTATACCCCCAGACCTGTCCACTATAGCTCACAATCGCTCTAATTGCTGCTTTGAATATCTCCCATTTAGCCTTAACAGGAATCGTGTTGTTGTTAATTACACTACTCCATACCGTATGAGTCCACACTTGGCGGCTGACACTCTTTCTTTTATGTGTGTTCCAAACCTCATGGTGGGCGTAAACGTGACCCCAGATATTTATATGTTCTAACTACCTTAATCCTCTCCCCACCCCAAAACCATTCTTCATGCCTAGCCAATTTCCCACCCTTTCTGAACACCATTATTTTAGATTTATCCATGTTGATATTTATTCCCCATTCCTCACAATACGATTTCAGTTTATTTATCATTCTTTGAAGAGCTTTGGGTGTATCGGACAACAACACCAAATCATCAGCGTAAAGTAATCCTCTGATATTCCTATCCCGAATACATAACCCCTTCCCTAAATAGTCCAATAGATCATTAATGAATAAGGAGAAGAGAATTGGAGATAATAAACATCCTTGTCTTAAACCGCTGTGCGTTTCAAATTCCTGGGTCAACCCTTTAGTGGTCCACACGGCTGATTGCGTGCATTTATATAACTCCTGCATCATTTTAATTAATTTATATGGTATTCCTATGTTATATAACTTAACCAGAGTGCCTTTCGATCAATAACATCGAACGCGGCCTTAAAATCTACATACATTCGTTTCATTCATATTTAAAGTGAGCCATCAAGTGATCCTGAAACCATTTCCAAACTAATATAAGCATTTTCAAATGAATCCTCCTAGCCAATTAATAGCATATTGCATAATAGTATATCCATTGTAATAAACAGCTGCTTGCTGTTATCTGTCGACGAAACTCTAACGCTGGAGAATAAGGATTAAAAGAGGAGTGGAAGAAGAATGAGAAAAAAGGAAGGAAAGAAGAAGAAGAAAATGGAAAGGAAGTAGTAGTAATAGAAGGAAGGATGGTGGAGAAGAAGAAGGAAGGAAAAAAAGAAAGATAGATATAATTAGGAAGAGGAGGAGGAGCAGAATAAGACGTAGCGGGAGGATGAGGAGGAGGAGGAGAAGAAGAAGAAGGTGTAGAAGAAGAGGCATAAGAAAAAAGAGACTATTAAATTAAATGTATAGTTAGGTTAACTTATTACACATTCTAGAAACCCAGTTTCAACTGAATCGGGCAGCCTGCTCTTAGCATATGCTTATTTTGGATTAGGTTATTATTTTAAAAGGATAATAGTACTATAAAAGTAGGCTTCCTCAACTGTTTGCTATTTTTTAGAAGTAATTTAAAACTAAAAATGCAAACTACAGTACTAGAAAATCTCTTGTAAAATTCTTTGAATAAAAATAATTATATGTTCGAAGGAATTGTAAATATATATAAATTTATAGATGTATCTCTTGTAAAATTCTTTGAATAAAAATAATTATATGTTCGAAGGAATTGTAAATATATATAAATTTATAGATGTATATATATAAATAATAGTCATTTTATGAACTTCTGGAGATATGAATAATACAATAATAATCATATCAATAATCGTAACAATATGATACATAATAATAGATGATAATAAATGAGAATTTGCTATGATATATATGACTACAGCCCGATATAGGCTTTGGTATCCTCCTCTAGAGCCCTCCAAGCTTCTCTATCCTCCTCCATCCTCTATATTCCATTTTGAGTCCTTGGCTTATCCTCCCACCTTATCCAAAGCCTGCCTTTTGCCTTTTTTCCTTCTCGAGTGGTTTTCTTTAACATAAAGCTTCTATAAAGCAGGTTCATTAGTAAACATACGAAATTAAAAGTATATGAGAGCTTAATACGACCCATAGTAACATATGGCTCTGAATCTTGGACGTTAAGGCTGTGTGCAGGGTTTTTGGCCATAATTTTTTTTGAAGTTTCTTGTATTCACTATTATTAGAGCTTTGAAGTGTTACCTATTGCTGTGAGAAAAATGTTTTTTATTAAATTATCTTGTGAAATATGGGGGTTCAAAGTTGAAATTTTTCGGTTTTTGGGGGCAATTGATCTCACCTATGAGTGATCTTGAATTTTTGATAAATTTTTCATAACTGAAAGACACCTTGAGGAATAGAATGACATATATTTTATTTCAATCTAGGGTTTTCAAGATAATTTTTTGAAAATTTGAAATGTTTTACAGATTTTTAAAAACGTATGTTTAAAAACCTAATTGGTTGATTGGAGTAAAAAATATGTCATTCTATTCCTCAAGGTGTCTTTCAAGAACAGAAAATTTATTAAAATTTTAAAATCACTAATAAGTGAGATAATTTACCCCCAAAAAAAACAAAATATTTCAACTGTGAACCCCCATATTTCACAAAATAATTTAATTAGAAACTTTTTTCTCACAGCAATAGATTAAATTTCAAAGCCCTAATAATATTCAATACAAAGAAATTCGAAAAAAAATTATGACCAAAACCCCTGCGCACAGCCTTAACGTCCAAGATTCAGAGCCGTATGTTACTATGGGTCGTATTAAGCTCTCATATACTTTTAATTTCGTATGTTTACTAATGAGCCTGCTTTATAGAAGCTTTATGTTACTAAAGTACGCTCTATTCCCAGATATTATTATTTATTTTATATTGAAATGCATCATATTCTCATTACTCATTTAATACTTTACTCATACATTACTCATATTCTCATTACTCAAAGACTCATCAACACCCAAGTAACTGAAATATTTCACTCCTTGAAATATTTTTTGACCTACTCTAAGATGCTGTGGTACTCTTCTTGTGAAGGTGATGGTGGTCGAGTAAAAATATGGGATTTGGCTGGCGGAGGCGTGTTGGCAAATTTGAAGGGGAATAGTAGCCGTGCCATTGCATTGGATTGGAGTAAATGCGGTTCGCTTGTCGCTACAGCATCTGAAGATGGCAAATTGCAAATGTGGCATGTCGAGAAAGCTATAAAAGCCGCTGAGTAAGTATATTGTTTCATTATTTGCTAACCCCCGGTTGCAGAAACACACTACTTCGATTATGTATCATAATCTGTGCTATTATTATACCAGGCTACTATCATAACATCACATCATTGAGTATAATGGGTTGATTACATTGGGATAGTTACTCGCTAAGCGAGTAGCGAGTAGGACGTTACTGACCGACCGTGCTACAGCAACTCGGCATACCAAGCCGAATTATATTAAAAATTTATCTTCCAGAATCATCCCCATACTATGGAATTTCTAAGACAATAAATAATATTTCAACACAAAATTAAAATATGAAGTTTACCAACAATTATTCAATGAAATTTCATCATAACAATATACAATATATCTCTGAAGTGTTATGCTCTAAAGTAGACAGGCTCTCAACTTTGAATATGGTCACATTTATACACGCTGGCAGAGTAGCCAACACCAAAATACAATATTATTATGGCCAAAGCCTACACTTAATCAAGCAGGCTGCCAGCATAACACTTCAGATGAGATATATTGTATAATGTTTTGATGAAATTTCATTGAATAATTGTTGGTAAACTTCATATTTTAATTTTGTGTTGCAATATTATTTATTTTCTTAGAAATTCCATAGTATGGGGGTGATTCTAGAAATAATTTTTTTTATATAATTTGGCTTGGTATGCTGAGCTGCTGTAGTAGGCTACGGTCAGTCAGTAACGTTCTACTCGCTACTCGCTTAGCGAGTAACTATCCCAATGTAATTAACCCTTAAATATTATTATCATTGAGTGCTGTTATTAGGAAAATGATAGCTAGATTACAATGCAATCAACAGAGCCAAATAAAAATTTCAAATTCCGAGATCAACTGAGCTTGAAATATAGTTTTTAAATTAGTTAAATAATTCAATATAAATAGATTATTGTGGAAAAATAATATTATTTTATAGTCTGAAGAGTAAATTAGCTTATAAAATGCTTGTATTAGTGACTAGTATTGGCCAATAATTTTAAGCTTGTTTTAGGTTATAGCAATTGGGTTATAACAAAGTGGGGCAAGTGCATGAATGAAGTTACCATCTTTATACATGTTATACCCTGGTATCTGTTTCACCATTCAATTTACATAGATCATACGAATGCTAGCATATACCCTGAAAGCATATTATGCTTTCATATGGTAGCTTGGTATAAAACTATTATGGATAATGATACATCATTAAAGTATTGCGTTTCTGTAACTGGGGGTAATTACTGTATGTAGAGGCCTGCCTACTTTCACTGTACAGTATACAGTTTTGTGAGACTTGTTGATTCCAATCAGTAGGTTACAAACGTTATTAATAATGAAAAAGTGGACGAGTCATAATTTTTTTAAAAATTAAACAAATTTAATATTTGTTTGATCTCATTAGTATTGGTTATGGTGATATTGTGGTAGCTATCCATCTTTATAATAAGAGAGTGTGTGTGTATGATTGTTTAACTTTCTTTGTAGTGGTGAAGGTGAATTGTGGAAGATATTTATAATGAATAATAAGACTTGAAGTTGTCACATCAACATTTATTAAAAATAGTGAGAAAATGGTTTCGGTTGTTACACCATTACCAATCTCAAACATAATAAAACTAAAGTACAGAGTAACTGAATGTATACTTAACACGGAATGATACTATTGGCTAAGGGATAGGATGTCCTTCATTGACGGTTGTGATTAGCTGAAGACCATAACATGTCACGCCCACTGGTGGGAGAAGCAACAAGCAAAAATAAGAATCAAATCAAGAACTAAAAACCGTGAACATCTAGAAAGTAACAAAGAAGAACAATACACAAGTAGGCTAGAATTGAATCATTTTTAAATTAAAAAATTGAAGCTCACTGAAATGCAGTCAAGGTCAACCGAGAAATACACGAAAGTGCCTTTATTAAAATGTTGGCCAGAATTATGATGAAACCAAGTTTCATCATAATCATCAAAAAACCAAGTTATTTATTATAAAACAAATGCTACTTTTGTACTGTATGACTTTGTAAAAGATTGTCATACTGGAAATTCTTCTGTTACAATAGGCTCTAGCATATTTCAAAGTCTAATAATCAGTCTATCTATCAATTATGCAGCGGGACTCACGGTTTGATAACGGGAAGTCACAATTTTTTTTCAAATCTGTGTCGAAATGAGAATTATCAAATTCTCCTCACATTCAACTAATTTGAACATTTCAAAATCAAATCCATTTGTTTAAAGTATCTAGTTCTAAATTGACGGCTAACAATTAAACACTCTAGGTTATGTTAGCTTGAGTAAATTATCCAAAATGAAAATGTAAATTTATATTACCTGTACGCAACGATTGTATCCAGCCTGTAGGCATTTCGTGAGACGTTTAGGATACTTTCTTCACTCGTGTCCTAACTTATATCTCACTTATTATTTAAAAGCAGTCATAATACAATCGTTTGCATGATAGTAATTTATGCAAATTTTATTTATTTTATTTTTATATATCATATAATTTCACATAAAACCACATATCAGAGCAAAGCTCTAGTGATGTATGAAATGTCACCTTAATTATAATAAATGAAAGCAATGAATACGAAATGAATGAATGAAAATGAATGAATCATGATATCATGGTACCCTATTTAAAGTTTTATTAAAGACGTCGATATCAGCTAATTACAGAGGCAATTTTCTCAAAAAACTCATCAGTTTTATAGGGGCAAAGATTTTATTATGACTGCCTTTAAGCGAAAATTGAGATGTCAGTTAGAGCATGAGCGAAGCGAGTGTTCTAAACGTTTTTCAAGTGGGTTTTTGGTGATATAAAATTATTGCATACAAAATTTTATCTCACCAATAAGTTACTTTTATTTAACTTACCAATTAATCGGATAGCTGACCCAAACTATAACATAACCTACAATGTGTGATTCTTGTCGACGGTTCCAATTAAAAATCCAGTTTGATTTCGAAATATTTATATCATCTGATTTGACTATTAGATAATATTCATTTTGAAACTGTTTTGAAGAAATTCAAATTGGTCCAGACTCCTGTACTGAAAAGTGACAGAAGTGTTAAAATGGGTTCATTGTATAACTAGTTTGATAAAACGTGGAATAAAGTAATCTTTATTGACATCACTTTCTTAACTCTTATATCTACTTAATAGCGTAGCCGTAGGTAAACTATTTTATGTATTTTAAAAATGTAATTCTTCATTTTTTGGGGGGTTTACGTGCTCAAATGGAAGAGCCACCACTTGTCTATTAAATGGGAGCCATTTCTCCATTCACGAATTTATTCGAATTTGTTGTTTTTTCTAGCGATCCTTCCGCTGTCGAACCAGTGTGCCAATATGAAAGCAAGTGCAGTCAAATCTTGTCGTTGCAATTTTCAGTTCGAAACACGTGTGTTTTGGTTGGTAATAATTATCCAGGTGAAACTCCTTCATAATTATTCATATACCAATGACCTTTGTATTCAAATCATCCATGACAAACTTCCAAGCTGTGAGTGTTTCCACAGAAAGTGAAGATGCAGTTGAACATTTGGCATAATGATATTATAAGCAATCCAATAAGTAAGAATTGTCGATAAAATAGAGTTTAATTTTTGAGCCATATATGATAATATTGTAATTCTGTAAGTTATTTGCGAATAATTGTAACAATCCTAATAAATTTTCAATAAAATTTAATTTAGTCGAATCTTAGCAGTAAAGAAAAAATATTGATTTACCGAGCCCTTTGAATCTTAAAATATTAGGATTTATTGAGTTTGCTAATGAAATGGATAAGTAATTGTATCCTATTTTAATTAAAATTTCTGTTCAATTAAAGCCAACAAGTCAATTCCAATAAGATATTTATTTTGTACTTTATTACACACAAACCTGTGGAAACATAACTGTGGAAAATAATATGGAATTTCATCAACAAACTCATTATTTTTGAGAATTTTTTATAAGTAATTTTATAGGTTATAAGATAATATACTTAGGTAAAATAGCTTGATCAGTTAATGATAACTGAATAGTTTTGTTGGATACAATGAAAAACTTCTGCTCCAATCCTCCAAAGTCAAAATTTTATGCCAAAAGATATTATGTACCTTTTGAATAAAAAAGATTACATTGTAAAACTTAATTTATTGTATCTTTTAATATAAGCTATTGATTTATTGTTATATAAATATAAGGTTTTATATTGGTGCAAAAACTATTTGAAAAGCGTAAACAATTCTTAATACGTTAGGACTAGACGCTTCGTTTTCAACAATATAACTTTCAACTTTAACCTGACAAGGTTTCTAAGATTGGAAAACGTACGAGTGTGAATGCGTACCATAATAGGGTACGTCCACAAAGAAAGCTGGTTTCCGGCGCCAGCAAACAAGCGTCTGGAAGCGCATCCAGGCGAAAGAACTTTGCAGGGTGCTATGTGTGTCCGTACACAGTAATCGCTGATGCCGGTTTAATAAGCACAAGCTGCCAGCACTAACCGGCTGACAGATATGATAACAGATATGATTTGTCTGATATGAGGGAAACATTCTTATCGGCGCTTGTTCAATCTCATTCAGCGGGCGGTAGTTGTGCAGCTGGTTATTTTATTATATTAGTAGCAGCAATGATTAATATCGTTAATTTGATTACCAGCGTTTTTCAAAGAAACGAAATTCTTGAAAATGCCATCCCCAAATTATATAAATTGAATTCGTATTCGTTTTTTCCAAATCTAATCAATTTTCCCGAAATCTAAAATTGAAATTGAAATTTATTGCAAAAAAATTCTTACAACAATCTTAAAAAAATGTACAGTAGAGTAACAATGTAGAGTACATTTATACAAAACTCCTACATACGCTAAATTGTATTAAAAAAAGAAAAATTCTGGCACTGCCAACAAAAGCTTAGCTTGAGTGTTGGCAGTGAGTTGCAGAAAAGAAAAAGAAACAATTTTAAATAAATACAATCATTATAGTATTTAAATATATGAGCATTTTCAAGTATTTAAATATTTATTAATAAGTCTGCTAAGATGATTAGTAGTGAGCTTCAATATAAAGCCAATATGGATAAATTCATTTTTAAATCTGCAGAATATAAAGCATATTTACTTTAATTTTCTTTTACCTGGTAATTATATGAAGTACACACTTTTGCAAAACGTTGAGCTATTTCTCCATAATAGGCTAGTGTATTCATCATTGGTATGGAGGGGTAGGGCTTCGCCACTAATCCCGTTTTTTAATTCTTGTGAAATAAAACCTTTACAGCTATTTAGGAACGTGAAAGTCAATTACCAATTTAAACTTCAACATTTGTAAAACGTGTTGAAATGTCTCTATATAATAGACCTATCTAGTGTAGGCTAATCTCAATCAGTCCGGGGGTTAAGGCGCAAGCCCCTACGCCTCTCCCTTGGATTATCTTCTGAATTATTTATGAATTAAACTCAATCAATGCAATGATACAACAGGCTATCGGCCAGAACTGCTTTCTTTACACATTTACAACTACTAGTCCAAATTCATAAGCGAGAGAATAGAGTCTTGCCAGCTTTCTTTGTGTGTGCACCAAGATAGGATATAAAATATCCTACTATTTCCCTAGTTGAGGCTATGCACTGGGTTTTTGGTATAATTTTTTCGAAGTTTCTCGTTTTGGATGTTATAAAGGTATTCAAATTTTATGCATTGCCTTGAGAATTTTTTTCGTCAATTATTTTGTGAAATATGGGGGTTCAAAGTTGATTTTTTCGGATTTGGGGGCAACTCACCTATGAGTTATTTTAAACTTTTGATAATTTTTTCATAACTAAAGGACACCTTGGGGAACAAATGTACTTATTATTCATTATGGATGTCTTCCACAATATCACCTTCACCACTACAAAGAATGTTAAAAAAACAAAATGGCATTTTTTATCTCGATCAAACTATTTTTTGGCATAACATTTCGAAAGAAATCAACTGTTTCAAAAAATATGCAATTTGATTCCACAATGTGTCTTTACATTATAAAAAAATAATTAAAACATGAAAATAACTCATAGGTGAGATCAGTTACCTCCAAAACCGGAAAAATTCAGCTTTGAACCCCCATATTTCACAAAATAATTGATGAAAGAAGTTTTCTCGCACGGCAATATGGCATTAAATACCTTAATAATATCCAATACAAGAAGCTTCGAAAACAAATTATGACCAAAAACCCTGCGCACTGCCTTAATCGTTGGTGGTATATCTGAGTGAATGCCAGATTACACTTGGCTCGGCTTTGCGTGAATTGTGTCGGTCCACTTTGACGAGAATCCAATTTGCTACAATGCTTAGGTAGGCATAACAAATATTATTGGTGTTGAATCACTATAATTAATGCTATTCAAGACGGACGGTGTATAATTCAGGACGGATTAATACGGAGATACAAATACATTTATTTCTGTCACAAAATATAACAATTTTCAAAAATAAGAAGGCTACTGTGTGTGGAAACCAGTAATGAAAGGAACTTTGGAAAATGAGGAGGAGTCTTCAATGCATGATTGAATCGCATACAAAGTACAGTCAGAAGAATGAGGTTTAACCAGCTTTCTGGGGATTCTGAAGTGCTGTTTCAGCAAAAATGCCTAATTGTACTGTAGTGTACTATAATTATGTAGAAGCATTTGTAGAATTATTTAGAAGCATTTATAAGTGATTAAGAAGGTTTGCTCTCAAACATTTTATATTAGGAAATCGAGTTTCAATGGAATCGAAGTCAAATAAGTTATCTGCATCTCGATTTAGAAAGTTTAAGTTCAATATTTTTTTATTTAATTTAATATTAGGAAATAGACGAGTTTGAATGGAAGGAAAGCCAGATCAGCTATCTGCACCTGAACAATACTGAAAAATGGCATCGATATTCTACAAGATATAGGCCATCATATAGAACATCATAAGGTGCGAGACTAGTTAAACTATTATTCGGGTTGGAAAAATGTATTATTTGATGAGAACATTGAGTGACTTGTTCAAAAATGCAATAGATAGTTGGCGAAGTTTATTTTTCAGATATTCTATGTGGTGTAACCAATTTATTTCAATAAAAAATTAGCCTACACACAAATATCTGTATTTTTCTACAAGTTATATCAGTATGAGAACTTGAGCACACATATTATATAGATTGTCTTATAATATCTGATTTTATTTTGATTGGAATAATTTTAGTTAAATCAATGTTCATGGAAATCATAAATACCAGAAAACCCATTGTATTTCCTTCAGTAAAACCATAATCTCCCGCACTAAGATAGCTTTGTTTTGGTTTTAAAGCTGCTTTGGTTACTCTGTTTTTGATAACATACGGTAAATGGCAGAAGAAACCATTTTAATTCAATGTTTCTTATTCATGTGTATTTTAATTTATTTATTAATTTTCCTCTGCAGAGTTGAAAGCTTTTAGAGATTTAGCAAAAACGATTAAACATTTAGCATTTGAGCATTTCGCAGCCTTCAGCTTTTGGAACATGGAATCTCAAATGTGGATCAATCAGGTAATCAACTAACTGCGGTAGGCATTCTACAAAATCTCGATACTTTAAAGCGACGAAGTATAAATCACTATGAATTACTTTATTCATAACTTGGAACAAAATCGGTTTCAAATTGTTGCAAACTTTTAAATGAGGAGATGAATTTTGAATTAATTAATGTAGATTTTTTGTGCATGTGACATAGATATGGTACGGAATTTCAAAACTATATGGTTTTAACAAAAAAACGCCAAGAAAATTTGAAAATTTGCCAACTCAAATCCTCTGAAACTCAAAACCTATGGACTTGGAAAATTGCAATTTGGGTCAAATTATTATAGCGTTAAAATCATAGATCTGGTCGACTTTGATGCTATGTAACTTTGTACATCAAGTAGCCTTTCTCAGTATGAGAACTGAGACACATAAATATAATATACAGATTTCCTTATATCTGATTTTCTTTTGATTGGAATCAAAAGATTACTACTTTGTAAATGTAGCATTCAAATCAATAATTAATGTTTTGATGTTTCCTTTAACATGGCTCAAGCGGCAAGGTGGAACTACCCATAAAAAAATCCATAAGTATGACCATGATCATTCCTGGAGTTATTTGGAGCTGAGAAAAAATAAAACCAGCAACAGGCTATCCGCAGTTCCTGTGTAATTTTAAGTTTGTAAGGAACACAGTCTTTGGACCTACGGAGCCCAGTGCTGGAACAAAACTTCATGGTGGCAAGCACAATTAAGGCTGTGCGCAGGGTTTTTGGTCATAATTTTTTTTCGAAGTTCATTGTATTAGCCTAAAAAAAATATAAAATTAGCCATAAAAAATCAAGAAAGATTTCAGTTTCTATGCTACGAAGGTCAGAAAATGTTAAAATTTATTCAGATTAAAATTATTCTGATCCTTTGAACTACTGGTACTTCTATAATTTTAATGTTACATAAATGGTGTTTCATAAATTGATTATTATTGAATATTTAAAAAAACTAACAATATTGTTATTTTTCTGATAACTACTTCCACTGCAACTATTTGTAGTTGAAAACTACTTTTTAAATGCATCATTCATATCAATTATAATTATTTTGATGTTTCCAATAACATGGCTCAAGCTGCGAGGTGGAACTACCCATAAGGGTCTCCCCACCATTAAAAGCCATACACATTTATATTCACTTTTATTGTTTTTATAATAATTAAACCAATTAAAAATGTTTTTTATTAGAAATTAATCATTAAAATTATTATCAATAACATCATTGTTCAGTAGGAGGATTATTACCAAAGCCAACTGTGCTCAGATAATAAAAATAATGATAATGACAATATAATTGTCATTATATTTGGCCAAAAATGAGTAGAAATATTATTTATTCACAATTAAAATTGACTACAAGTCATTAAATTTTCAATAAAAAGTTAATATTAACAACGCAGATCGTTATGGAACAAGAAATACAGGAATTTAAATCATTATTATCATTGTTAAACCCAGACCTGACTGGAAATCAAACCTGGTTCAAACAAGAAAATTATTTTTATGGTAAATGATTCCTCTATAATGTTCAAGACTTGTGTATTAAGGATGTATTCACCTTGTATTTGTATTAAGAATATTGTTATACTTGACTCTTCAAGTGCATATGGCAAAGTAAATGAAATCTTTCTTGATTTCTTGTTGCTAATTTTGATGACAGAAAAAATCAAGTTGTTCCAGAATCAGGAACTCAAGTAGAATAGAATAGAATTTTTTAAATTGAAATATCTTAAATTCTATGTAATTTGAGAGTGGAAATGAATCGGCGATGACTCAGCCGGTCTTGCCTGGAAATGTATGAAAACGTCAGTGAGGAATTTCAATCAATCAATTTATTTCACAAAACAAAATCAAATGAATACAGTACATAGTAACCAATCTGGTCATCTCAATTTATACAATACACTTAAAACTAACTATTATACTAATTCAATACTAACTAAAAAACTAAAAACATTAGTTTTTTTAAACCTTCATCAATCTGTATCATAACTATCATTCGTTAATGAATGTGAAATAAAAATGGACACTCCTAGGCATATGCCCGATTGGAGTGCACTTCTCCTAATAAAATAAAATAAATAAACTCAGAGGATTAGGACCGCCCCCGCTCAATGCATGAATTTAACTTATAAATAATGTAAAGTAAAAAAATAAAATATTAAACTTATAGTGTTACGGTTTTTTCAACTAAAAACCCAATATAAATGATATAAAATAATAATATAATGATGAAATTTCATTGAAAATAGATCATCCAGTAGGAATTGAAAGAAATTGAAGGAATAGAAAGAGAGACAGAAAAAACCATACTGCATCAAGAATAATTAGTGATTAGGCTAATTCATACTACCCTACAATCTTCAAGAACGTCTCACACTCATTTAAAGTGAAAAGATATAGTTTCAAATTTTTGAGGAATAAATGCAAAGGTAAGTTACTGAGATATTGATTTTTTGAGAAATTAGATTAAACAGTCTTGGAGCATTGAAAGAATAAGAATGTTGAAATATTGTTAAATTAGATTGAAGAACCTGAAATAAAACCCGTCTAAAATTATATCTTACATCTCGAGTGAGATTTGCACTTGGACTCCTTAGAAAAAAAAGCTTTGAAACTTTATAAACATAGAGATTTCGGATAGGAAGTATTTTGAGAAGAACAAACAGAACGATCAGTTCTTAGAGATCTAGTCATTAAACGGACAAATGACTTCTGAAATATAATTATAGGATACAGTGTTGAGACATAGGTCCCACCCCACAATACAATTCCATAACTCATCCGGGAGTTGATAAGTGCATGGTATGCATTCAATAATACATGAGTAGGACACAATTCACGTAAAATGTAAAAACTCCTAATTCCTCTAAAAAACTCCTTTTTCAACTTACCCACATGACTCTTCCAGGACAGTGACGAATCAATAATTAAACCAAGGTATTTGAAAGTGTTCACTAAGTTAATTTTTAGACAACTGCAGTTTTCAATTAAAGGGCATGAATAACTGTGATAAAACAAATCTTTATCAAAAAATAAATCTCCTCTCAAGTTGAATATCATATATTTTGTCTTTTCACTTAACACCATGAAATTTCTACTGAACCAGTAGTTCAACACTCTCAAGTCAGAACTCATTTGAGTATATATTGCTTCACAATCCATACCTGAATAAGTAAGTGCAGTATCATCTGCAAAAGCAGTTAATATCCCATTCAATTTTGCATCACATAAGTCGTTAATGTACACAAGAAATAGAATGGGTCCTAAAACAGAACGCTGAGGCACACCGTGTTCTATGTTCACAAATGTACTACAACATCCCCCAACTCTAACACACTGCTTTCTGTTTCCAAGATAACTATGGAACCACTTAAGAGGTAAACCCCGAACACCGGCTGCAAATAACTTCCTCAATAATATTGAGTGATCCACAGTATCAAATGCCTTTGTGATATCTATATATAATGATGAACATTTTTTACCTTCATTAATACTGCTATAAATATCATCAAAAAATGTAACAAGAGCATCTTCGGTGCTTGATTGCTCTCTAAAACCAAATTGATTTTTACTAAAAAAATCGAATTTTTTGAAAAAACTAATTAATCTTATCTTAATAATCTTTTCAAAAATCTTAGCAAAAACAGGCAAGAGAGAGATCGGTCGGTAACAATTTGGTTTATTCCTACTACCCTGCTTGAAAAGAGGAATCACAATTGCAATCTTCAAGCATTCAGGAAATTCTCCAGTCAACATGCTCCAGTTAAAAAGTTCAACCAACACACCGGCAATGTGAATAGCAATCTTCTTAACAATATAAGTACTAATGTTGTCAAATCCGGGTGCTTTATTGTTTTTCAGACCAGCTATTACCTCTAGAATTTCAGTTTGATTAGTCGGATTGAAAAACAAGGAATGTGGCATATTTTTAGATATGAAACAGGAATTTAAATCTTCATTATCTTCCGCATTAACAATAGATTCTCGCAAAAATTGAGGGTATTGTAATGAAAAATGAATTAAACTCTTTAGCAATACGTGCCTTTTATCAGTGATTGTCTCCGAATCAACCTCCAAACTAGTAACATCTTCCTTGGATTTCCGATCTCCTATCAAACTATTTACTATTCTCCATTGACTCTTTAAATTTCCAGAGCAGTCATCAAATTTCTTTAAGTAGTATTCCTCTTTAGCTGTTCTTAAACCTGATTTCAACCTATTCCTAAATGATCTATAATACTCCTTCATGTTTTCATCAAACGGTCTTGAAATCATAAGCTTGTAAAGCTTTTTCCTTCTATTGATACCCCTACATAGATAATCAGAAATCCATGGAGTTAATTTATCAGATGACCTATTATTATTTCCTGACCTACTGTATTTACATTTATCTATTGCTTCTGATAACAGCTCAGTAAACGATTCGAAGGCAGCCGAGACAGAAATCTTATCTAATACTCTCTCCCATTGCAGCCTTTGTAATTCTCGTTCTAATCTGAGGAAGTCAATCACTGGGCTATCTGGTTTAGTAGAATCTTTGATACTCGAGCTTTTTCTTATTTCTAATTCAAGAAGTACCATTGAATGGTCAGTAATGCCAAGGTGCAATACATGAGCATTGTATTTAAGTAAATATTTCATCTGGTTGAATCGAACAAAGCAGTGATCCAAACAACTCTTACTATCGCTAACTATTCTTGTCGGTTCATTAATAAGGCAGTTTAATCCATGACTAGCCATCTGACTAAGATAAGAATCAGACACTCTATCATCAAGCAATATATTACAGTTTATATATCTCCGGTGAAAACTAGATTCTTCCCCTTAAAAGAAGCTATCAAGCAATCGATATCATCGAGAAACTCTGCTATCGGAATACTGTGTAATCGGTATACTGCCAAAACAATGAATTCAATGTTATCAGAAGAGCAGCAAAGCTGCAAAAAATCAGCTGACCGCTTATCTGATCTAGCCACAATGCTATATCTATATTGAGATTTGGCGTACACTATCACTCCTCCGGCTCGATAAGTATCATTACAACAACCATAAGCATTGTAACCATCAATGCGAAACAAGTTAATCTCATCGGTAGATATCCAAACTTCAGTCAGTATTATGAAGTCAGGAGACATTTCTAAATTATACAATTCACTTAAAAACAAATCAAAGTTCTGCCTTAGACTACGAATATTTTGATTTAAAAACACTAAAACATCACTAGTATCGGACATTGGAAAAATATGACAAATGAATTGTTAAATAAACTGATAATATGAATACAGTAAAACTGAAAACACACCTTCTTCTCACTGGAATTCATACTAATTACAGGAATATCATTAATCATTAAATTATAATTATGAACTTCATCTTCTTGTCTTATTCTATTATTTGCCATTCCAATAATATTAGCAAAAATTAGTATCAATTGCAATTCAATAATAACAAGATTAAATATTAAATAATAAAGAGAGTAATCATAAAAGAGGTAAAATAAGCATAATTGCTTATAACATAAGTATGTAATAATTCTGGGCTATTATACAAAATATACAAGGATAAAACTTCGACTTTAATGTGGCAATAAAAGTAAAAGTAATGACAAGAAAATGGGTATGGCAAGAATAAAATAATTTTTTATCTAGGTACGTGAAATTTGCCCAAAAAATCAATGGAAAAAAGACAAAACAAAACAAAAAGATCATTAAAAGACTTACAATTTTTTCAGTTCTTCCATTTTTCTAACAATGATCACATTTGATCCCTGGCTTTTTCTTAGGAAAATTTTGCCACTTCTGACCCAAAGATATTGATAGTTCTTATCTTTTTTCACTTGCCGAGCCGCACTGTACAGGCCACGCCGAGCAGGTGACAAGCTCTCATTGACATAGACCGGCTCCGCTGGTCTCGCAGTGAGACCAATGTCGTATGTGTTGAGATTCCGCTTTACCCGTCGTTTCTGAAGTAGCTCTTCCGCATCCAGTCTCCGGACCATCTTAACGATAATACCAGGATGCCTCATCTCGGACCCCACCCTGGAACGCAGGCGCGGTGACAGGCGTTTATCATCGGATCACTTATGGTAAACCCAAGCGATCGGCCCACATCCTTGACGATGGTGATAACATTTTCTCCCTTCTCCATGGGGACTCCATGGATTTCCACCGTGTTGCGGCGCGAGTACTGTTCACACTCCTCGACTCTCAACTGAAGATCAGTCATCTGCTTAAGATCAGTGATGACTCGGAGCTGGACGGACGCTTACCGCTGCCGCTCTCGTTATCATTTGTAGAACGAGTTTCGATAAAAGTGCTTGTTACGGTCTGCTTGAAAGTTTACTCTATAGATACAGCTATAGATTTTGTAATTTTCGTTTCAAGTTGTCAATTTTTTTTACTATAATGTCTGATAGCTGTAACTCGTGTTTGAAATCGCTAAAGAACGTTAAAGTTAAGGTGTCGTGCATCGACTGCAAGAAGAACTTTCATGGAAAGTGCGTTAGCATGTCCGTCGAGGACGTCAACTACTTGACGGAGCAGGGCGACGTGTGGCGATGTACGGTGTGCTCCCAGCTACGGCGCAGGAGTATGGCGCTCGAATCCAAGGGCAGTGTAACGTTTGACGACATTCTTAAACTTATTAATGAGCTTAGGGATGACTTTAAGCGCGTGGAAACTAATCTTGGCAGTTCGTTAGAATTCTGTCATAATGAAATTGCAGAGACTAAAAAGATAATTATATAGTGAGCAAAAGGGAGAAATTTCCAAGTTAGTAAATACAGTGGATGAACTGAGAAGTGAAAATCATGGGCTTCGTAAGCAGCCCGTGATTTATCACGGATCTGTCCTTCACTGCGAAGCCGTCAACGCCAGCAGTTTTGTCTAATATATGGCTTGTGCAATAAAATAGTTTCTCTCCATATTGTCTAGTTAATCTTTTCTGGTTCACAAAAAAAATTATTTGAAACAATGTCTGCTGAATAATGGAAATATCGTGCTGAAAACATAATCTAAAAGCGAACCTCTCAAAAATCTTGCCTGTCACAATCAAAAACTGCGTCAGTACGACTGCGCTTCCAGACACGCAGAGTCTCAATTGTGCGACTCTAAGTCGTGGTTCTAATTTATATTTTGAAGTGATACTGTGGGTGTAAATTATATGGAATGAAATTGATTGAATTGAATCAATCGCACATCTGATTAAATTTCTATGGTGTCATAGAAAACTGTACAACTCACGCTCTGAAGACTGCGTTCAAATACGCCGGGCCAAGCGTGTACCGTAAAGTCAAATGACCATCCCTTGGAACGGTACGTTTTACAGTACATTAGTAATGGCAGCATTACAGTAACTGATAAAGTAGCTCATTTTTATTTCCAATAGATATTATTTATGCTATTCTTTTCTTTTTTAAGTAGATTGCAGGATCTGATATAATCGATATTTGTATTTAAATTATTGCCTACTGTCACCATTAATTTAGTTCACTAGTAGCCAACAGTGGTACTAGCATTGTGGTGTGTAGTTGTTTGTAGTTGGTAGCCTACATTCTATTTTGGATTTGTAGGTACAATTATTATTGTTAAATTGTCAGAGCGTTTTTGATCTTATTACTTATTACTGCAAATTACTTCCGGTGTAAGTGGTATTAGTGTATTTCGCCATCGCAGCATCACTGTATCAGTAATCACGTATCTTATTCAGTCATTATCGAGTGTAAACATTGATGTCAGTTCGGTTATGTTCCAATCAGCTTTTTCCAATAATATAAAGATATGTTAGATGATTTTATGCGTCGGCGTGTTTACTCGATTTACTGGTTGTTATTGTGTGATAAGGAATTCTGGTCTCAGTGTTTCTTTAAAATCATTGGAGATTCTGAATTTCAGTAAGTTTTCATCTATTATTTGATAGGTTAGTCGTAGACCTACTTTTTACAACTACGGACAAAACATTACACGAAGTGACCGACGTTCTAGTAATGTGCAATTATTTGATAGGTTAGATGTAGATCTACTTTATACAACTACGAATAAAAGAATATTGAGTTGAATGAAATGACAGGATGTTATGGTAGTAAGAGAAAACCCCTACAGAAATGTGTGTAAATGTCAAGTCGAACTTCGGTATAAACTAGAAGCTATAAGTTAATCCTATACTGTACTACAGCTCCTACTAGATAATATTGGGAACGTAGTTTCAGAAAAGTATTCAACAGAAGACAATTTAGAGCTAAAGTGAAGAATATTGGAAACTGTATTTTTCAAATTTATTGTTTTAATCTATCTGTCATGTTGTTTTGATGATTGGCAGTGAACATCTTTTGGCGCTCACGTACTGTAGTTGATTTTTTAAAATGTAGAATAGCCTCTTTTCATAATTCCTCAATATAGTAAAACTCATCATTCAATACACAAGACAAATATCATAATTCATATACACAATCAGTTATCTTGATTCATTTGACATTGATGTCAAATTGACAATCATGGAAGATGTAAAGGATAAAAGTATAAAGTTTTTGTTGACTTGAAAAATTATCAATTAATACGGTAGATTCAAACTATATTGCGTGAGTTCACATTTGGTACACCAAGGGCGTAGCATGAGGGGGGCAAAAATAAGGTGACCTTTTTTTAGAAGAATCCTAAATAAGAGCCTATTAGGCAATAAAAAATGAGAACATTCGAGTTATTTAAAATACCAGTACATGCCGTAATATTTCAACTTTCCATAGTTGTAATTCATCTATTTTAGAAACATAACATTTTATATCAATTTTTCAAATGTTTGGAATTTGTATGGACATTATTTCACTCTAGCCACTGTAAAGTAGGTAATTGAACTGATTGTTGGCAATGAAGAAATATATAATATACTGTAGTATGTTTTGTAGTTATTATTCGAATATTCTCGATTAAGAATGCATCCACCAATCGAGGACCTATGCCGGTGCATAAAATTTAAAAGAAAGGCAAAATTCATTGTTTGTATTATCTCTTAAAACAATGATGAGCAAAATAAATCAACTGGTTTTAAGGTAGAAGTGACAAAAAGATTTTTTTTTTCAATATGATCATTGTTTGGAATGATAATAAGAAGTAAAAAGTGGGTTCCCCCGAGGAAAATTTCAAAGGGATATAGACTACACACTACATTTTCACTTATCCTACTACTAAGGAATCTTATTAGCAAGATAACACTAGTTAAATAATGGTTTTTTCGTTTTGTGCCTCCGCACCAACCCTCCATTATCTAGAGCTTGTTTACCTCGATTTTACTCCCAGCTCTTTATGAATATCGTAATTCTACTCATAGCAAGTAGCTTCCAGTTCTCCGTGGAAATTGTAATTTTGCTCATACCAAGTTGTATGAACGATGTTTCTGAATTTGTCTCCTGTGCTGGAAGCGTTTTTGAACAGTGTCGTTACTTAGTATGGAACACTCATAACTGCATACCTTGGGTGCATAGCAGTTTGAATACTTATTACTTTGTTGCAGATTAAAAGTGATAAGCTTCGTCCAATGAGCCAGTAGAATTTCTTATACTTTATTCCAAATTCATTTCTGTACATCATTTTAGCATGGACCTTCCAGCGAAGCCATGTC
Source organism: Conomelus anceps (assembly GCA_948455865.1). Taxonomy (NCBI): domain Eukaryota; kingdom Metazoa; phylum Arthropoda; class Insecta; order Hemiptera; family Delphacidae; genus Conomelus; species Conomelus anceps. Next base: position 42,665,026 of record OX418222.1, read on the forward strand.
AAAGTAGTTGGCATTAATTTATTGAAAAATGTTAGATTCTTATTCATTAATAGATCTAGATCCGTCTTATCTGTAGATGAATGAAGTTATACTTGTCACTAAGAAGTTTATTTTTTTGTAATTGGTTACAATACTGAAGAGAGTGAGCGTACTATTGGAAAGCCTCAGAGTCATATAGTTGGCGCACTTTGATAATGGCATCGGCTGACAAGTAGTGTGAAGGGAGAGGACTCCAGTGCGCATACGTAAGGTTATGAATTTATGGTTTAGAATACTGTATCCTACTGTAGATGCGGTGAAGTCTAAATTGAACATTAGTAGGTTGGCATCACCGTTTGCTTCTCCCTTTCCAAGTAACTGCTCCACTTGTTGGCCGATGCCAATCTCGTGATGAACCAACTATAGCAAATCTTTTTCGTGTAATCTCCGTGAGCCTTTTACTGTGAGTTGCATAAATTTGAAGGTCACTAGAGAGAAGCAAATATGACTAAAAATACGATAATCAGTTTCAATCTAATTGTAAACATTTTCGGCTACAAAAAATTAATATGGCCGTTATGCTTCCCATATTTGAGTGAGATGAAATATATTTTGGCATTTACCAGCTATTATAAGTTTCTCTTTGCCATAATAAAGTAGCTGGTAGGCCAAAATGTACAAGGCATGAGTAAATATCGATATCTAATCTTGATATTTGCATTATATCCATTACAAAGCTTCCGCACTCGCTCCCTCTCTCACGCACAAACACACACTCACCAATTCATTCTATCACTCTTTCCCTGTAAATTTAGGTTAGGTAAGGAGACCAACTCCAATTTCAAACTTCGCAAATTCAAGTCACCCACAGCTGATATTTCAAGAATGGCCGATCCAGCGTAGAGGTTGCAATGCTTTTTTTTATTGCTGATGATGCCCACATGAGTCCGAGACTTGTGCGTCGGTAATGAGGTAAATGATAACATATAGATGCCAGACGGAGGAACGGGATTCGAACCGCTGAAACGACAGCAAGCTGAAGTTGCGACGCCCCAACCAACAGCTAAGCGGCCCGCCAAATGCTGCAGTAGCATTCAAATAAGTCCAAAGATATCGCACATAAATTTAATTTTCCATAGTCATTTTCGAATATTTCATTCATTTATCGAATTGACTGCATCATTCCATAACCTTATATACTGTTTCAAATCCCTATGAAATTCGATCATTCTAACCTCTTTGCTGTATGATTGCACCACATTCTCTGGCTTGAAACTGATTATCGTAGATTTGCGCAACCTCTCTACTGCCATTACTTATAGAGATAGAACTCCTTTAAATTACTATTATTGAACCTTTCACCATGTGAGTTGTGATCAACTGCGACTCCCTGCCAACACACAAGTTATCTTATGTTGGCAGTGCCAAAAATTGTTTCGATAAATTTTAAGACACTTAGATATATATATATATATTATGTATATTATTATTTCTGTTTGTTTTATTGTGCATATGTATGTCTGATTTTTGGCAATAAATTCAAAAATTCAAAATAGTGTTGGTCTCAGTTTCTAATTTAGCTTTTTATTTTTGACAGGTGTCGTGATGTGAATCGATGAACTCTAGATGGGAGATCTGGATTTCTGTAATGAAGGAGTACTTAGAAGTGTATATACTATGTCATAATGCAGAACGCTGGCCAAAAGGGGCCGAATGCGAACGTGTCTAGCTCTAGGTCAGAGGCAGGCTGGCAGGTGTGTGAAGTGACTCTCGCCCCGCTTCCTGACACCGGCTTGAACTTTACTGTTGGTGGCGGCTCAGATAACGGCCAATTCGCTTATGTTAGCAACGTGAATGATGCAAAAGTAGAATATCTGAGTGGTAAATTAGCCGAAGGCGATATTTTACTCAACATCCAAGGACAAAAGGTTGCTGGCTATACACGGAAAGATACTGTTGCCTGGCTCAACCATTGCTGCAGGAGTGGCAATCCTGTTACTTTGAAAGTTGCTCCAGCTGGTGAGTAAACTATTCATATAAATTTTCAGTCTGTGTTAACCTCAATGTTTTGGGCGATGTAACATATTCAAAATTTGTGAAGGAAGCAGTTTTGGACTTGAGTATGTTGCACACTCCTTGTAAATTTGTCACAGTAAATAAATATAAGTTTATTATAAACTAGTAGTTCTGTGACAGTAGACTCTACGCCCAAGAATGAGGATGCTTGCACAGGAACATACTCGATGTACTCAATGATAATAATGATAATTTTTTTATCAATGTACTCAATGATAATTTTTCATTACCATCGAAAATGTAAACACAATCCATCAGACCTTACCCTTGATCAGACTTTCGTAGTCTATTTCATGTCTGTTTTGCACAAGAGTCACTCTGTATCACCTCACCAAGGCTGCGTTTCTATTTTCATCCAGCCTTTTACTTTTACTTAAGTTGTCTTAGCCGACAGTCAGATGAGTGGGGAATTGTCATATTTCATCCCTTCAATGGGGTTGCGCGTCGATGAACTTGTCTGCATTTCCTTATCTTATATGCCCATGTGTATGTTCCTCCACATATTCAGCCACCGTATAATATGGTCTGGGCAGGGCTTTTTTTCAGCCGGAAGTTATCATTTACTTGGTAATCACTTATTATACTCAATTGAAATATTAGAAATGATTTTTTCTCTCAAACAATACTCTATTGTTATGAATGATAACTAAAATCATTTGAAGACTCAACCAAATGGATAAGTGGGCCAGAGAGCTATCTTGATTACAATATTCCATATGATGGAGAAGCTCATTTTAAAAATCATGTTTTCTATTGAAGAAGGCCTGAGTGCCTTTATTTTTTCCTCATGAATATCCTTCAAATGCAAGCGAATTTCGAAAATCCTTATACATACATCGCTGGACATTCCTAAAATGAATACCCTTGCAAAATGTCATAGAATTTGGTCCACACGTATGGCCGTGTCTGGCAAAAATCACTCTGTATCACGTTACCAAGGCTGCGTTTCTATTTTCTTTCAGCCTATACTTGTGTTATTCAATTGAATACATAATTGTTATTATTGAATATATAATTGAAATTAATTATAAATTATACCTACTGTGACGTTGAAGATCCATCTTGTTTCCACTAATACTGTAGTATCATGGCGTCCGCAACTCGAACAGGTTTCTGGCTCTGCAAGGCAAGAAAAATTTGACCCTATTCAACAATAATTTACCCCGAAGTACTCGAACAATGCTTACAATGTTTTTACTAAGATTAATTAATTGATAGGAGGCTGGCTGCGCCTTAACTTCTCCCAAGGAAATGATAACAGCCATTCAATTTTATATTGAGCACAGTTTCCAAATCTTCTAAAAACTCTGTTATACTGTAGTGCGAAGGGGATCTGTAGATTGCTAATATATTATATTTCTCTTTTGAAGTTTGCAATTGTAGATGGAGAACGTTGGCCTGCCTTATATTTAACTCCACTGACTGCACATTTAGAGAATTTCTTGCATATACGATTACTCCATCATTCTGTGTACGGTTATTTAAAGAGTAAAAATTATTGTAATCTTTCATTTCCTTAGGTGTATAATCATTTTTGATCCAGCATTCTGTTAATACTATAATATCGAAATCATAAGACATATCCTGTAGTTGAACCATCAGATCATCAAATTTTTTCTTAACACTCCTTATGTTCAGACAAAATACAGTCAAGCTACAGCTGCTAAGAGCAGCATGGAGCTGCTGTTTATTCCCAACCACCCTGTCCTCTAGCTCATCCATTGAATCGAGTTCATTTGCTACAGACAACACATCATTATTACTCATCATTTTGCTTTTTTAGAAGCATCCCTCCTTGCATGTTTTTTGCGATTTTCTTCTGCCATCTCATTATATTCATCATTGTAATCTTTTATATGCCTCCCTCCTGGCATGCTGTTCATCATCTTCTCATGCCATTTCATAATATATGCATCTTCACAGCTCATAATATTTTTTGTGAGCGTTGACATAAGATCATTCATTCCTGTTGTTAGGTAGTTAAAATTATGAGTGTGTCTACTAAGAGCTACTATTGCATGATTAACTCTATTGTAGATTTCTAACTGCTCTGTATTCAACCTTACAAGAACAACGTTTTTATAAGTAAGGCCTTGAGCTTCATGAATGGTGTGTATCTTTATTGCTTTTTCTAATTTCCTATCTAATGTTTCTTGAATCCGTTTCTTCTCGTTTTGTGTAAGAGTCTCTGGTTCAAGTTGAAGAGATTCTGAATTGAAAATTGTCCGTCTAATTGATCGTACTACTTTGCTTGTTGTTCCTATTTCATCATAAAACTTAGAGAGTACAACGCACATATCGATTGGACATCTTTGAGTCACTGAAATTTTCTGGGTGGGCTCACAAAAAACGGAAGGGTGGGACCATCTGACTCGCAGTTTACTCCTCTCAATATAGGGAATCTGTTTTGAATCACCAAATAAGAGAATTTCGGTGGATCCTGACAATGCTGCAATAAAACCTTCATAACCAGCATGCATTAATACCGCTTCATCAATGAGGACTCGATCGTATTTCTTTCCAGTTTCATTTATGATGAATGATGAAACCGTCCTGTAATCAGATGTGATTATTTTACTGCAGTATGCCTCGCCGTACTTGTGAATTACAGCATCCCTGACTTCTTTGATGCCTGCTCTAGTTTGACATAGGACTAAGTCGATTCCTGGTCTATGTTGATTGAGAATTTGAAACGTTTTACCACAGCCAGGCACACCATCTATCCACTTGACCACAAGATGATTGCAAGCAGCAACATCAACTGTCGATATCTTTTGATGTAGTTCACCATTCAGCATGAGTTGAGTATCTCTACTTACAAGAATATATCTCTCTCTGGACGAGAATCCTCTCAAACTTTCGTTGAATGGCACGTAAGTTCCTCCTCCCTCCAGACAAAATCCCATTCTGTAATTCGTTTCAGACGGCCACAGGAACTTCTTCAAAACATTATCGTAAATATTCATTTTATTTCGTCTAATTTCTTGTAAATATGAATGCGAGCCTAATAAGTTTTTCCCTGTGATATTTATCAAAATATCTCTGTATATCACAGCATTAGTCTGATCATACTGGCTCAAAAGGTTTCTAAGCTCCAACATACTGTTGATATGTCCATGATCTGGTGACATTTCCGGTAGATGTCCATGATCTGGTGACATTTCCGGTAGGTATCCTGTTGGACAACATTTTTCATTAATTTTCTTCTCTGGAATATCTAAAAATGTCAAATTATTTATGCCCTGGTAGTAAAATACATATTTAACATTTTTTGTTGACAACACTAAACTCAACAGATCAATACATGACATGTTGGCCATAGTTCCAAAGAAATCAATTCCAACAGTTATAGATTGTTTACCTGCTGCCCAGTTATCAATAATAAACAACAACTCTTCTAGTTTATTGAACAAGTTCAAACTATCTGATAATAACAATAAATTCACGATTTTCAATGTCGCATCAAATTTCACAGACAAATCAATTTGCTTAGTCCGTGAAAAAACTGTTGCTAGACGTTCATATTCATCTCAGAATATTGCCTTCTTGTTTACAACAGTAGAAATACCTCCAGAAATGTTTACTCTATCTTTATCATAGCAAGCGAACGAAATATTTAGGTCAGTGTAATCACCAAAATTAAAAACTAGAGATGTCCTACTTTTAGATGTTTGTTTTATCCTATGTGACTTATCCGCTAAATTCAGAATTTCATCAATATCAATAGAAATATTACTGTAATTACTTTTAAATTTCTTAGTAGAATCTTTGTTACTGAACAATCCCATAATCAGTCTTATCAATCAGTTGTTGTAATGCTTTCTGGGTGCAAGGGCATTTTGGGTCACTGGCTTTATGACTGGCAGGTTTCTTATTCTTTTTACAATTGCTGCAACTCGGCTGTTTGGCTGTATTGGGGCAGTTTTTTACGTTATGACCCTCCCCAGCACAGTGACCGCACACATCCTTTTCTCTTTTGCAGTATTTAGTAACATGCCCAAAGCCCTGACACTTGAAGCATCTCTGAACTGAAATAAAATCGTTCAATCTGCAAGAAGTCCAATCAACAAATACTCTTTTCTTATTAATTAAAGCTCTTCTTATATCGGGCTCACATTCCATAACCCAATGTACCACTTCTTTATTCTTCGGTCCCAACTTGAATAGAGGCTTACATCCTTTCAAAAACTCTGATTTTACTATTCCAGAGTTACTAAAATTCTTGTTATAGATTACTTCGGCCAGTTCTTCATTATTCAATTCCGTAGGTACATCATAAATAATCAGACGCGGCTTTTTATTCTGCGGCTCACTTATTCTTAGACAATTCTTCATACTCTGTTTTGAAAACCTCATTTTCGACTATTTTCTTCTTATCTTCTTCCGAGTTTAAAACTATCATTAATCCACCCCCTCTAACATTAACCGTCTTCTTTACTTTAATGCTGTCTTTATCCTTGATATTTTCCCTAAGAACGTTTCTAATGGTTTTACTATTTTCTAATTCATTCGAGACAGGATTGATGGGCTGTAAAACAACAATATGCTCCTGGGTATATATGCTAGTTAAATTACGATTAGTGAGCTATCTGGAAAGGAATCATATATTATCTCCAAACCAGTTTGGTTTTCGTAAAGGAATAAGCACAGAGTTAGCAGTTCTGGAGTTATCTAAATTTGTTACTCAGAATCTAGAGGAGAAAAATAAATGCCTAGCAGTATTTTTAGACTTAGCAAAGGCCTTTGACTCAGTATCCCATGATTTATTAATAAAAAAACTTGAGGCAATAGGCATAAGGGGGGTATCACTTGAATGGTTCAAATCCTACCTCAATAACCGACAACAAAGGACAAAAGTTGGGAGCCATATGAGTGCAGAAGGGTCCATGAAGTTTGGAATACCACAAGGGACTGTTCTGGGTCCAATTTTATATTCAATTTTTGCAAATGAGCTGTGCTCCATTCAAATCCAAGGTAGGGTGATAGCCTTTGCAGATGACACAGCACTCCTCTTTAAAGGAAATAACTGGGAAGAAGTATTTCAAATAGTCGAAACAGAACTTTCAAAAATCACTAGATGGCTGGGAAATAATTTACTCTCATTGAATGCAGAAAAAAACAAATTTTTAACATTTTCTTTAACTGATAGTACCAAACCACGTAAGACATCAATAAAACTTCATTATTGTGTTAGAATTAATAACAATTGTAATTGTCCACTTATAGAACGCTCAGATAGTATTAAATATCTTGGGATAATAGTAGACGACTTATTAAAATGGGATAAGCACATATCATATACAACTACAAAAATAAGGAAGCTAATATATAAATTTCATCAGCTGAGGCATATTCTTAATAAAGAAATGATAAAAACAGTGTATTTTACATTAGTTGAATCTCTTATAAGATATGGTCTGTTAGTTTGGGGGGCCGCAAATTATAGTCTTGTGGATCCAGTTTTCAAAATCCAAAAACGTATTTTAAAGATAATGGGGAATAGGGAAATAGGGAAGCCCGCTTCCCAACCAACGAACTATTCATGGAAAATAGAGCACTTAGTGTTAGGCAATTGTATATTTTGTTGTTAATTACTTATATAAAGAAAAATGAAAATGAAAATAATATTATAACTCATAGCCACAATACTAGAATAAGAAGCCTCAATTATCAGGATGTACCCAGAATGAACACAGCTTTTGGACAAAGATCAATAGGATATTTAGGGCCAACAATTTACAATAGAATTCCACTGGAAATAAAAGAAGAAGGCAATGTTAATAGATTTAAAAAAAAAATTAGGGATTGGTTGTATAATATTGGAGTCAACCGTAGTGAGGAGCTCATAGTAAATAGGATGTGAATAGAAATACGATTATGCATACTTAGGTAGTTTTAGGTAGTAAATAGTTTTTATTATTGTATTAGTTATAATGGCTAGTTAGGAATAGTATAAGCTTGATTAAATTTAAGGTTTATATTGATGATCACCCCGACACATAGTTTTATAGTGGGGTATCATATTTTTTTACATTTAGGAATCAAATTAGCAATCAGTTTTTTCTATTGAATAATATATTATTGTAATGTTTTGAGCTTATATTAATAAACTCCTCTGGATATGTTTTCCATCATCCAGAGAAATTATTATTATTATTATTATATTGATAGTTTGTAAAAATAGTAGTTTAAATTAGGTGGATTGCCACAAAATCCAAATTTTTAGTAAGGTATCTCATCCCATTTGGACCCTTTAATAACAGACAAATCTCTTCTCATCCAATGACTGCTCTGCTCCGATAAGTTATAGAGTATCTCACAATCGATCAACCATTTATTAAAAATAAATACGACCACTCATAGGTCTCGCTCAACCTCATAAGGTTTTTTCAGCAGGTGTCTGTTTACAAAAAATTAAATAGTATAATAAGTACAATAAATCATTTCAAAGGGGTTAGAAATCATTTTTGACCCCATTTGAAATCATTTGACCCCAATCAAGGGGTCATAAATCATTTCAAAGGGGTTTTCTTCCGAAATAGAAGAGAGAAAAATCTGTTAAATCTGTATGCGGCGGCGGAGGGTAAAATTACTTGAGATGTAGAAAGTACCATCAATAAAAGAAAAAGCCATGATTATTGTGTTAAATTAGTAGACGTAATATTATACAAAATTAGAAAACTGAAGAGACCAGTCGAGTAAATCAGGTGATTATGCTAAAAAAATTGTATACTTCCACATATGGATAATATGGGAAATGATATAATAAAAAATATCTTCTTTGGAGTAATCACAAATGATTATTGGTAATGAATTGAATAGTTTTGTTAGAAAATATCTCAATGAATTTTTTCCAAGTAACTTATTAAATCTGGGAATAGAGTAGGTACTATTAATTTGTTCGCAAGTTATAGTGAGGCACTGGTGCAAGTTCTCTGAACGAATAGTTATTTTTAAACATTAATATGAATTGACATATATAAAAGTTGTTTGGAGTGAGGGTATGGAAGAAAACTTGAACTGTCTGTTTATCATCAATAGAAAAGTTAATTCTGTTGAATCTGGACATGACAATGAAAATGGTAAATCAAATCTTTGTCAATAGTAGTTTGTCCTTCCTTTGTCAATCATTCCTCGGCAATCAACTAGGAAGCATTAGAGAATGTCGTGTCTTCTGCTGATTCAATGTAGTAAAAGATCTTGCAAAATTGGTAGTTTGGGCTCTATAACCTTGTTTAATCAGTGGTTCCTTGCGTCGTATTCTAGGGTGAACAATATTACAGAGCTCTGGGAGCCAAGGGGTTGGGTTGGTCATGAGAGTCATATGATGTGTCACATGCCGCTGGGGAATTGCTCCCTTGTTCCGGCTGTATGTGATAAACAAAAAACTAAACTAGAGTACCACTGATAGTGCTCATACCCCTGTTTAGCTCTACATCAATACTTATTAATATTGTAACTATGGTAATGAGTGTAACTAGTGAAGATTTTTGGCTTAAAAATGTAAAAATTCCAAATTATGTCATCTTTTTTTTGACTGTGATAGTGCTTTGTTTGAAATATTGAAGTGCTTTGATTGTGAATAATTATTGTGCTTCAAGGCGAAATTTCAAGTGAAACAGCGACCTAACCTAAGATTTTGATCCTACTTTAAAATTTTGTGAAAAGCAGTTTTGGGCAATAGCTTGTTGTATTCACATTGACTGTATTTTAGTTAAATGAATGAACAAATAAATAAATACTAGAGCACAATCTCCAGGGATAATGCAGAAGTGCACAGAACTCTATAGTCTACCCCCCCCCCTTTATGAGCCAGCAAGATGTTAGTCTTCTTTCCTTTGCTGCAGTCTTTACTAAGTGGCTATAGTTTCCAAGTTCTACAATTACCATTTTTCAACCCCTGATAGGCCAGAAATAAAAGACCAGTGAAAAGAGAAAAAATTATTGTCAGAATGCATCTACACTCATGCTTACTTTTCAACATAACCACCTTGTGGATTGAGGCATTTGTCGTACATGTGGACAAGCTTTTCAATGCTATCTGCATAAAATGTTGCCGCTAGTGAATGTAAATGAGTCTTGACCTTGTCTTGGAGCTCCTCAGTAGTTGGAAAGTGCTGACCTCCAAGCCATTTCTACAGTTCAGGAGAAAGAAGGAATTCGCTTGGTGCTAGGTCGGGAATGTATGGTGGATAGTGATGTGGGCCGGGTAAATACCCAGTGGGTAGGTATTTATAAATTGGGTATTTAGCCTAGGCCCGGGTACATACCCAAAAACTGGGTATTTATAATTTTTATTGAATTTAGAGAAGATTGAGTTGTCTTTTTGGAATTACTATCCTGTAAGGATAGTGAAATGATGACAAAATGTGTTTTACAATTTTTCATATGGTCCCCATTAGCATTTTACTTCTAAGCATGACTGACATACATACTCAGGATGGGGTATTTATGATTTTCTTCGTTTTTTGTGGGGATTTCATGAAAAATGAAAAAAAACGAGTTTTTAAAAGTAATAATTGTTATTTAGAGAAAGGAAAATTTGACCTAGTATGTGTAAACTAACCCAAGGAAATAATAATAACTTATTAATTCACAATAATAAGTTAATATTAGCAATGCAGATCGTTATGGAACAAGAAATCCAAGAATTCAATAATAATTTTAAAATGATTTTGTTCCATGATCTTTTGTTTAGTACTAAAATGAAACATACTTAAATTCATACAAAACCTAACTTAAACAAACATAAACTCTATGACACAAAGCTTTAAAATTTAAATTAGATCAAGACAGAAGGAATTTTTCAAAATAGGTTTTGTTTGTAGCTAAGAATACCTGCATATTTATCTACATTGAACATTTTTATTACTTTTAATATTATCCCTACTTGTCAGTTAGGCCTACTTCCAATCCATTTTCTAAAATAAAAATCATAACATAACTTAATAACTGAAGAAATATTTTTCTAATGAGGTGCTGTCTTGATTTCATATCAGGGAATTGTTAGTTTTGGGCATTCCAGGGTTGCATCACTGCACACCTGGCCTACCCACCTCCACAGTACCAACCCACAAGTCTTGTGTTGCGTGTTGCACTCTCACCAGTAGAATTACTCTTAATTACCCAGTTTCTTCTCTTTATGACGATTTTAGACAAAAAAAAATCCTGTTTATTTACAAACTTTGGGTAATATTTAAAAATAATTATTTAGTCATTGAAAAAATAAGTTGTTATAGACTAACTAAATATATCATACAATGATAATAATAACATATTCAGGGGTCAACATCAATTAATCTTGCTCAATTTCATAAATACCCAAAATACCCAGGTATTTATGAATTTTGGGTATTTACCCTGAGTTTTAAATACCCGGGTATTTTACATCACTAATGGTGGGTGGTCGAAAATTTCCCAATGAAATTGTTAAAATAGTTGTTGGATTACACCGGCACTGTGAGAGTGGGTGATGCCTTGCAGCAGAACAATATTCCAGGTATTTTTCCCAGCAGGTGGAAAATCTCCAAAATAATTCCTATTTTCAAGTCAGGAAAGAGGAATCTGATAAAAAATTATTGGCCAATTTGCTTACTCTTGGTATTCTCTAAAATATTTGAAAAATTACTTCATAAGAAAATGTTGTGGCATGTGTTTCCCGTTATTTCAGACTGTCAGCATGGTTTTATGAAAGGGAGATCTGTGCAAACTAATCTCCTTGATTTCACAATGTACATTTCGAATGTCTTGGGTGCAGGTTGGGAGGTTGATGTTGTTTATACCGATTTTTCTAAGGCATTTGATCGGGTAAACCATGGTGTGTTGTTGAACCGGCTCTCAAAACTTGGTTTCAGTGATGGCTTGGTTGGGTTCTTGCTTCATAGGCCTAACATTGTCTCATTAAAGGGTATGGAGTCCTCTGTTTTCTATAGTACCTCTGGGGTTCCCCAGGGAAGTAACTTGGGACCTCTGTTATTTTTGTTGTTAATTAATGAACTTCCACTTCAGTTATCTTCAAGATGTTTGGTCTTTGCTGATGACATGAAAATTTATTGAGAGGTCAGAAGCCAGGAGGATAGTGATCTATTGCAGTTGGATATTGACTGCATAGTGGCATGGTGTCAGGTAAACAGTCTTGAAATTAATGTTGGTAAATGTAAATGTATCACCTATTCTAGAAAGCGCCTTCCTTCTGCCTACACATATAAGATTGGGAATCTTGCTCTGGAAAGAGTTGAAGTTTGCAAGGATTTGGGAATAATCTTCGACAGTGCATTGACATTCTCTTCTCATATTAAATCTATATCCAACAGAGCAAATAAGTTATTGGGATTTGTTTTGAGGAATGCGGCTGACTTCAGCAATGTTGATGCCATTGTGAATGTTTATCAGGCTCTGGTGAGAAGCGTCTTGGAATATGGGTCCATGGTTTGGAGTCCTCATACAAACCATGATATACAGGTTATTGAGAGAGTGCAGAACAGGTTGCTGAGATTTTTGTATTACAAAAGGTTTGGAAGGTCTTGTCCTTTAGGGTTTCCCAGTAATAGATTGAGAGATCTGTTCTTAATGGACTCTTTGCGGTGGCGTCGGGATAGGGCTTCAATGGTCTTTGTTTGGGCTTTGCTTGACGGTTCTGTTCATTCTCCTTCACTGCTTTCAATGCTCAATATCTGTGTTCCATCATTCAATGTGTGTAATGCAAACATGTTTTTGGTTCCTAGATGTAGAACAACCCATCATTATTTCTTGCCTTTTGTAAGAGTTCAGCGACTTTTCAATAGGTTGAGGTTGGGGATTCAGTTTGATGGATCTGAATCAGAGGTTAGAAGTGATAGTATGTTTGACTGGTATTATTATTTTTTTGTGTAATTTGCTACCAATATTTTTTCTGTATAAATCATATTAGTTTATTATTCTCCTTATCACTCTTGTTGAAGCAATTACTCTCATTTTATATTACTTTCTTTTATAATACTATGTATATCTTTTCTTTCCTATTTCATATTCTGTATTGACATAGTGTTGATTTCCAATTTTATATTACTTTAAGACTTTTTTTTTAGTTCATAGGCTAATTATTCTCCTTACTACTTTTGTTGAAGCAAGAACTCTAATTTTAGATTACTTTCTTTTATAATACTATATATCTTTCTTTTTTTATTTCACTTCATTACAATTTGTATACTCTGTATTGTCATTGTGTTAAGAGGGCAAGCATGGGAGTCATCCTTGTGCCCTCATCTATGTATTTTTTTTTTAATAAATAAATAAATGCACTGAAGAATTTTGGTATTCAAAGACTCATAGAAATTCGAAAATTCGATGAATACTATTATCCAAAAAATCTTGTCACCACTGTTTAATTAGTATATCCAATTATGTTTTTATTATTACAAGAAGCCTATTTCTCAATTATTTTTAATTAGGCTTCTGTTTATAAACCTTTTTACTAGTTTTGAGTAGAGATTGGAGTACAGAGTTTTGAATAATGAAATTGAAAAAGAAATTAATGGTTTACAGTTGTTTTCATTGAGAATTGGATTGATGATGAGCAGGAGCGGTCCCAGCTCGAGAGTTTGAAGGCCCCCTTCAAAAAATGGGGGGGATAACAAATTGGTATTTTGGCTTTTTTGCGAAATTGCCCTTCCTTCCTACCCCTTCTCCAGTTAATTTCCGATTTGGGAGGGAGGTTTATGACCGTGATGGAATTGCCCTTGATGAAGAGTCTAATATTGATTGATAGGTTTTGTTATGTGACAGAACTGTTTCCAGGCTTTAAAAAAAGACGATGTAGATGGATTTGGATTTCGAAATTGCAATTAAACTCTATCAAATGCACTGAAGACGTTTGTTTTACGAATATTGTCAACAGTAACAAATAGAAATATTAATCTCATTGTTCTAATTATAGCTTATAGCTGATAGATAGATTTATAGATTAATATTACCCGGTTGGGGTGCTTGCACAATGAGGCTTAGAGCAAAATCATAGCGGCGGAATCTTACACATTCTGTGTACTGGAAAGCTGTAATATTAGAGTGTGGATAACCACACTCCTTCCCTCTACTCTGTCTTGTAAATTCAGAAGTTTGCCTACGTTCATATCAGCCAGCAGTCAGCGGTACATGCTGGATGAATTTTAAATCTGAAGCTCCACCACCCTCAAAACTTATGATTTTTTATTCATTCATTAACCCACTAGCTGATTTACACATATGTAATTTAATGAAACAAATCAGGAAGTAACACTATATCAAAAATAAAAAGACAAAATAAAATCACCGAAGGTGAAACAATAAAAGAAAACATTAATATTTTGACTGCTTAGAGATTAGACAAAGTGCTGGTTTGCTAACCCAAAGATCCCGGGTTCAATCCCAGTTCTGACCGAAAGATTTTCATCAGGCCACTCCTGTTTTTTGGAGTACGCATTAAGCCTGTCAGTCCCGGCTGCCTAAAAAAAGTTGTTAACAGAGGCCCTGAGCTGTGATGTGATAACAACAGATGTGATGTGATAACTCTGACACCAGATCTGAGCCAGCCAGGTCACACGATATTATTTATCTAGTAGAATATAGTTGCTGTATCATTTCTTGAGCAAAACCACCTTCACAAGACATACATAAAAGAAGTGCACTTCAAGAATACAGCAGAAACAGTAAGGAGCTGGTTCTTCCTTCTTGTGCATTTGTTTGCAGCTTTTTTCATTGGCATGTCAAAAATATGATCCGCACATTTGCTTTGTAAATAAATGGCTGAAATTGGCTGAGTAGTCGTCGCATGTGCGTGGATAATGAGGTAATGATACAAAAATTGCATGCTTTAACTGAAATCGAACCCGTGACCGTTGGAGAGCAGACGTGACCTCAGAAGAGGCAGTCACTCATCCATCAAGGGTAATTAAGAGTAATTCTACTGGTGAGCTGAACCATCATATCTAGCTGAACCATATCTAGCATCAACCTCATATCTAGCTGAACCATCTTCTTATGTGGGAGAGCTTGAAACAAAAATGTGTGCTAAAAATCTTGAGAGTTTTAAGAGACAGTAACAATAAAAAATATTTATCATGGTTCAAGCACTACAGTACTTCACTCAAGAACTAAAATAATTAAAATATAATAAGTATTTTGCTTCCTGTAGCAAATGAGTAGTCCAACTGTCTCATTGAAATCTCAAACAATAATTTCAATAGTTTTAGACACAAATTTGATATTGTAGCTATATTACTTTTCACTTTATATTTAAACATGAATAATTATTTTATTTCCCGTGTCCAGGTCAGACTAAACAATATATAAAATTAAAACATATATACAACTTATATGCTGGATTTCCAGTGTGTAGCCACCATTATGGCTTTGTCATTGGCTGCTATTAAGTCATCAGGAGAGCAAGTTTCTTGGAGCATTCCACAAACCAACAAATGCTCTTGATCCTGTCTTTCTCCACATTCACATCGAGTGTCCCTATCAGGAAGAAAGCCCCATTTCAGCAAGTTGATTTTACATCTGGATACTCCATTTCTCATTCTATTGAGAGTCCTCCATACTGTGAAATCCAGATTTAAACGGCTTTCTTCTTTAGATTGAGTGAGTGCCATTGTTCTAGCCATAAAACTATGTCTGGACTTGAGCCGATGGTTCTGCTTTTCATAATCATGTAATGGATGACGAGGATCACTCTCCTGCTTGGTTCTCTCAGCATCTGCCAATACTTCTCTTCTCACTTCAGGAGGAGCTATCCCTGCAATTGGGTAGAGTTTCTCAACAGGGGTGGGCTTCAAGCATCCTGTCACTATCCGCACAGAGTCATTAACTGCTACATCGACCTGCTGTGCATGTGAGGAAGAGTTCCAGACTGGAGATGCATATTCTGCAGCAGAGAAGCACAGAGCCAAGGCTGATATTCTCAGAGTTGTTGGATGTGCACCCCATGAGTAATTGGTCAGCTTGTGGATTATATTATTTCTGGTACTCACCTTGGCCTTTGTGTTAGGGCAGTGCTGTTTGAAAGAGAGCGTCCTATCTAGAGTTACTCCCAGATATTTGGGTGCTTTGCAGAATTCAAGCCTATGTAAAGGCTCCATGTTACATTCAATTCAACACCTGCATCCCGGTTTCTCAGGTGAAATGCACACACTTGTGTTTTGCTAGGGTTTGGCTTAAGATAGTTGTTATCATAGTAGGCTGCTAACTCCTCTAATGCACTGGAAAGTTTTCCAGAGGCCTCTTGAAAACTCGTTTCCTGAACTGCAACTGCTGTATCATCTGCATACATAAAAAGCCTTGCAGCATTAGGGATAGGCACATCATTTGTGTAGATATTGTACAGTATTGGTGACAATACACTTCCCTGAGGCAAACCATTCTTCTGTGTACGCCACCTGCTTTTGCCATTATTGAACTGCACATAAAATCGCCTGTTTTGCAGGAAGCAGCATATCACCTTAATAATTGTGAGAAATAAACTTAAACTTAGTGTTATTCAACACTAACTTATACATGTTTATACAGGAATAAGTGTTGAACTCACTAGAAATTCTATTTCCAATAATTAGTTGTAGTTTTAAACCTTACTCGAGCATAATATTGCATACATTAACATGTCTTGAAAATCCAATTGAATATCTTACTTTACTCATGAGTGCTTAACATGTATAATTATTTAGAATACTTGAACTCTTACATATTCGTGCGATGGTCATTGTTGTAATGCTTCCTTAGACAAAGCTGGAGGCCTATTGGTGCGATCACACAAATAAGTAAGTGCTAAGTTCACTAAAAAAGTATTCTAAACAGTGGCGAGGCGTCCGGTCATCGTTTGATCCGGCGATGAGTAGAGAAATTGGACTGATAATATTGAAATAATCTCAACTCTTAAATAATGGACATTTTTAGGCTTCAACGTCCAAAAATATGTTCAAAAAATGTGAAAATTGTATCAAAAACCAATAAGAATATGACGAGTACACGCTCAATATGGGTATGAAGCGCAAAAGGCTTGCGAATCACTCCAGTCCCCTCCCGCGCCTGGCTCGGAGCCCCCTGCCTTGTGTTTCCAAACCATTCAAATAATGCTCATGGTACATCGCAACCGGCTGCGATGAATAAGGGCTTCGTGCGTTCTCGGCCACTGTCGTGGGTTTTCGGTAGCTGCCTCCTCATGCTAGTCCTCCCTAACTCCCCAGTCCACACTCACTTTCAGTTACAGCATTGTGGAAACAACGGGCATTTCGCATTTATGCTAAATTATTCACCTTTTACAATAATTATTGTTTTGCAAGTTAGTTAATCGTTTTCATATTTTTAGAGTGTGATTTATTATTATACCATTTTTTTATGATTTTAAGGCCACATAGGACCACTTCAATCAATATTTCAGTCTCTTCTACTTCTTTGTGTCAGCTTTAGATTCCAACTTCTTTCTCCAATATTCCTCCATCCTATCAGATCGTTGCTTTCTGATCTCATCTGCAACCTCCATTCTCCTTTGTCTTTCTGGTCTTTCAATGTTAAAATTATTTGTTTGTAAAATTTGACTAATCATGTCTAATCTTCATAGTTAATTGTTACTTTGTCTGGAGCATTTTTGATTTTAGACCAATTTCTTGAAGATCCTTTAGTTTTCGAAACATTCCTTTTTTCCATTAATATTCCTCATGACTAATTGTTTCAAGGTTCTGTTATCGGGCATCGTGAGTACTGTATATTGAAGAAATGGGGAATTCTTCATGACGCTGATAATTGACGCTTTCTATATTACTGTAAAGTCGTAAACTGTTTCATTTGCAGCAATTCTCCAGGCACCGTATTTTTGGTAACTTTTGTTTATGCATGTCCTAATGATTCTTCTTTCGATTTTTAGGTTTGGTCAGTTTTTATTGTACCATTTATTATTCATTGGATGGTTAAATTTATTTTGATTTTCAAATGTATGCCCTCAATTAGATCGAGTGAGTGCATCATATCAGTCCCCATTATGTCGGTTTTTTACGTTTTCTCCTATATTATCCATCGTTGGTCTATGTTAGTGGGGAAGATATAATATTATACAAGAGGTGTAACTGGAGAAAATACTTTTTAGTTCTCTGCCTTTGAATGTGAGTTAGCCTAGTCAGAGGAGAGATTTCAGATGCTCAGAAAGCTTCAAAAGTAATCAATTTGTCTCGAATTTTTAAACATTTTCCTGGGATGGGCCCTTGGAACTCTTTGGGTGGTGGTGGGAGAAACCCCCTGCGATGACCGGTGAAAGATTCCCCGCCTCGCCACTGATTCTAAATGTTTATATATGTTTAAATATCAAGTAATATGGAACTAAAATATCAAATAATAGATGTTTTCTTTAAATGTAGGTTTTCCAATACTGTAGTTCAAATGTTTTCCATTTTCCGGAGGGGACCATTCATCCCTTCCCATTATATGTTGGCGTCCATGTCTATGATAGGGATATTCTAATGATTTCTTCGCAGCTCAGAGTGGTATATATAATAATAATCCAATATCAAAACTTGATATGCATCAAATGCATTCCTCCAGTTTAAGCGATGAAAATCATAATTTAAATATAAATACAGTGTCAACTTTTATATTAGATTGTTCATCGAGTATTTAGTCATGGAAAACATCAAAGATATGATAATTTATGGGTTTTTTGAGCGTATGATTTTTCTATTGCTCTATTTCAACAAATGGCTGTTTTCAAACATGGAAACGAAGTCTGATTCTTGCCATATACTCCAAAAGCTTTCAATGAATTCAACAATAAATCATAGAGGACTCGCAAATTTCTAAAATAATGATATAAAATCACTTCCCGGTGGTTCGGAACCCACCTAAAACTGTAGATCCAACACATCATTCTCCATCATCGAACTCATTACCCACGCCCAGGTCTCAGACCTATGTGGGCTTCATCCTAAAAAAAAATCAACTTCTGAAGTTATATTTATTCTTTTTGGAAAAGAATGGTCTGACAGGTTTTTCTCAATTATCCTTTACCGTAATAAAAATATAACTATTATTTATTTCTGGCCTTCAATGCGTTTAAGTGGTTGATTATTAGCTAGACTACTTTAAATCTATACGGTAACAAGTTATAAAAAGTTCATAAAGTTGCTTTCACTGTGACTGCGAGTGAGAGTGTGAGTTCTACTCTGGTATGGCAATAATAGAACGTTGAATAGTTTGCAACGGAATACGGAACGAATAGGATCGGCTACCTTTCTTTTGGTGAAAGTTTT
Organism: Conomelus anceps; assembly: GCA_948455865.1. Classification (NCBI taxonomy): domain Eukaryota; kingdom Metazoa; phylum Arthropoda; class Insecta; order Hemiptera; family Delphacidae; genus Conomelus; species Conomelus anceps. Next base: position 42,684,327 of record OX418222.1, read on the forward strand.
TGTTATTACATGCATTTGTCAATTACTAAAATACGAAAATGCATGTCAACTACTATTATATTTATACGAAAATACGTTGTGTTTGTTGAATAGGCCTACCATCACATAAACTGTAACAACAGCAACGATATTAGATGTGTATCTTGTATCACCTACCACGCCTCTGTTTTAGTACGAGCTACGCTACGCTACGACTTAGCACGTAGGGCAGGCAAAAGTAGTGTCTTACCTGTAAGCTTGGTAGCCCTGTTCCTGATTTCAGCCATAGTGATAGAACTTAGCGTTTAGCCTATTGCATGAACTTGCGATGAAGTCGTCTCTTGATAGTTGAATATAGTATTATTTTATTTCTTCGTGAAATAATTGTGCCATGTAAACTAATTTTAGTGACCTAACCGTATCCTGAATTTGTGCTCATCTCCATTATTTCATCGTACAGAATGTTTGTAGGATCTTCCAACAACCGTATTTTGAATGTTTGCCATAACCTGGGAGTGAACTATTTCATTTGTTCGATGTATTTACCTTTTATTTCGAAGTAAGTGAATTCATTTAATTTGCTGTGTTGATAATTCTAATTCACTACTGCCATGAACATGTTTGTGTTAGCGATACAACTAGGCCTACAACCTATTTTAACATTGATCTAATCAGCTTCTATTGACGAACGGTAACTCGGTCAGCATTTAAATATTGATCAAGTTTTTCAATGTATTTAATTTCATAACCTTCAGATCTCAATATCTTACTATTTTGGTGACCGTTGAAGTTGACCTAACCTTTTTGTCGAATGATATTAGATTTCAGCTTGAATATTTGTCATTACTTCTAGTTTATCAAAATTTACTTATTGTATAATGTAGTGTTCATTTAATAAGTATGCTATTATAGATTTCAATTGTTGTTCTTCAATTTTTGAAGTATCAAGTAAGTAAGCTGAGGTGGGTCACTCAGATTTTCTTGAAATTTACATAAATATTTTACGAGCTTGTATATAACGTATTTAATTTTCTAATTTGGCTATTTCTAATTATCCGTCAACTAGCTCATAGAAATTTAAACATAACTTATTTGGTGAACATTTATAACGTAACACTGACAATTTCATATAGCCCACCCCAACCAATCAAGAGAGGTTAGGTTAATCTTGTATTCGGAATTCGGGTCGCCCACACTCACTTAACATCATTTTAGGCGACTCACATTAATATAGGCAAATTGATAAGTAGAGTGGGCGCCTCTCAATTTTTGCTAGCTAACCCAATTAATTAAAGCGGCGATTATACGGGGCGAGTTTACACGCTGACAATCCTACGAGTAGCAACACTACAAGCCGACTCAGCTCCCCCCACCAAAGGCCTGATTCCTGAGACTATAAGACCAAGCTCCCCCAACATGTTTGCCTCGTAGCCTAGGGTTGTCGGGGTGGGGGGTGACTGATTTGGGTGTAGTGTAGCTACTTGCTGGCTTGTCCCCTAGTAAACCTGCCCAATGTAATCTAGGTAAGTCGAAGCCAAAGGCAAAAAGAAACTCAGTCTGCGATGTGTTAGTTAATTCAGATAGTAAATCTGGACGGGTTTAACAATTTTTTAAAAATTTCATTCCCCGTCCATGTTTTTATATCTTTAATAAGTTGATTTTTTTATTCTTTCAAATAGCTTAATGTTTCTTCTCTGGTCTAAAAATAGCTTTGTGTTCTTATTACGTGCAAGGTCTCTAAAGCATTACCTAGTTTTAAAAAATGTTGTGGTTAGTTTTAGACCTGTGTCTATATTAGCAAAATCTCAGAGACAGCTTTGTTGATACAAGATACCAGAATTTTTTTAGAATAATCAGAATATTTTATGGGGAACATACAGCATGGTTTCAGGTGGGCTAGGTCAACCACCTCAGGAAAACTTTCTTTGAAATAATTATTGAGAACATTTATCTATTGATTCGGTACTGTGTCACTCAATACATACGAGTTGCCCAGATATGGCGCACAACACAGGGCATGGGACATCGTATGATTTTTTCATACATCCTGTGTACTGGCGAATATTATTAGTTTTTGATGTTGAGATATTGTCCATAGCGTGTTTCGCAAGTCTATTATTTCCAATCAGGTGCATTTAATTTCAAACTCAATCTTGAACCAGTTGCTCTCAACAAACGATCAATTCTCTTAGTTGTCTGACATTTAACAAAGTCAGAAGTTAATGTTTCAATGTAATGAGTTCATCAAAGAAAATCTTGAGGAATCAGTATGGAATCACCGTTCACATTTTTTATTATGTATCAAAATCTCTTGAACGAATTATTATATTTCTGGACGTATGAAAAATTGCTATTTTGTATAAGTTACAAAAACTAACAGTATTTCCCATTAACGGGCCCCAACCATAAAAAGGTATACTTTACTGTGGATGTGAAATTTGCTCTAGTTTTCTGATAAGTTGAGTTTGAGAAGTATGTACTAAAGTTTCTCTGAATTAGAGTTGAAATTATGTGTATATTGCATAACATCAACTAAAATTGCTAGATCCTTGCGTCCAGTTAAACGGAAAGTACTAGCAGGTCGCCCGAATCAATTGAATCTGGATTTCTAGAATGTATAACCTGTGTACAAATTTAATTTAATAATCTCTTTTTTCTTATCTTTCTTCTTTTTCTCCCTTTTCTTCTGTTTTAATTTTTTTCTCAGCATCCTTCTTTTTTGCTCATTTTTTTTCTTTATCTTATTCTTCTTGTCTCCTCCTCTTTTATTTTTCTCCTCATTCTTCTTATTTTTCTCCTCATTCTTCTTCCTCTCCTTGTTCAATCCCCTATTCTCCAGCGTTAGAGTATCGTCGACAGATAACAGCAAGTAGCTGGGTGTTATAAATAGATGAGGGTCTGTCCTGGAAGGATCACATTCAATCTCTCTTGAATAAATAAAACAGAGCATACTTCATAATCCTCACACTGTCTCACATAGTTGATAGAAAAACGCTGCTCACAGTGTATTATGCATATGTTTATTCCCAGTTGAATTATAGTGTTGTGTTCTGGGGAAACTCGAAAGATAGCAACAAGGTGTTCTTGATCCGAAAAAAGATTTTGGGAGTAATATTTGGTTTGAGATCCAGAGACTCATGCAGAACAAGTTTTCAAAGTTCAAAAATCCTAACTTTGCCATCTATATATATTTATCAGTTGTTAGTGTTTGTCAAAAGTAATAATCATAAATTTCAGCACTGTTCGGATAGTCATGAGTACATTACCGAAACCGAGACTTATTCGCATTTCCTTCTCATAGGCATGCAACTTTTGAAAAAATCTCCCTCCTGGAATGCGTTTAATTAATAAACTTCCAATAGCTATCCGTACAATTGAACCCCTTGATTCATTCAAAAGAGTGGTAAAAAACGTATTAATTGAGACGAGCTGCTATGCTGTTTCGGAATTTCAATAACTTGATTTTCAAATCCTTATTTTTTTCTCTTATAATAATTTCGCATCTGCACCTGTCCGTTTCATTTTGTGGACTAATTGTTTGAGGTTGATCTTACAATGTAGAGCATTGTAGATTATGTGTTTTTTTATTGTGATAATTTGACTTGAGCTATCAATTCGTAGCTTTAATTCATCCTTCAGTTTATATACTTTATGTTTGAATCCTAATTTTAGAAATAGAACTTTGACAAATCACATGTCAAATGGGAGACATCCCAGATTATGATGTGCTGTGACGATTTCTTAATAAATGAAAAAAAAAAAATGAAGAAGTTGCGAGTCATAGCAAGTTTGTTGATATTTTGTGTTTTTTTCAGGCTTCCTTACTAGAGATTTGTGCCAGTTCTTGAATACTCGATTTCTCAAAGGTTCTGTTGATCATGATCTTCAGAATACAATTCGAGATAATCTTTACTTGCGAACAGTGCCCGTGACTACTAGAGAACCTCGTGAGGGTGAAGTGAATGGTGTCGATTATACATTCTTGACACTAGAACAATTCCAGCAGCTTGTGGCCAGTGGAAGTCTCCTCGAAAGTGGAATTTATGAAGGTCAGTTGAAATTTATTGCACAATTCTGTATTGATGAATATTCTATAATCACCTTTTTTGATTCATCTTTTTTTATTATAATTCTCAATTTTCAATTTTTTTTTTTGAAATGACTAACTTAGGATCCAAATTCAATACGTAGCCGTCATTAATGGTGGAAATAATCGAAGGATATTGCAATTATTAACAATTATTGTTGAATTAATGTAGAGGGAAATATATTTAGAATTCTCAGTTTAACTATCAAATACATTGAAGACATGAATTTGAAATTCATTTCCATCTTATATGTATCCCATATACAGGATATTGCAGAATAATTTTTTCACTCATACTACCTAGTTTTATATTTCTAGTTTATTATAATTATAATACGAACTATTTGGTTCGTATTCTTATAGATGTAATTAAGGCTTGCCTCATTCGAATGGATTTTTTAAAAATGTTTATGCTTCACAAAAGCCCGTTTACTTGATTTACATTCATCCATATGAACTTATAATAGGGGATATAACTCTTCAATTAGATTTCACTGAACATTTCACGTTTTTTAATTGAAACGCGTACCATTTTCTAACAAGTGATAGATCTAAAAAAGATTATTATTATGGAAGCAAGCAAGGCCCTACTACATGGGATCTGACACCATTTCACTTTAATGTTGAATAAAATGTTTGAACTACGCTTATCGTCTGTGGAAAACGATTTGCTTCTCAAAATAATTTTTTGAAAACATCAAGATTTATCAGTTGTATTGATCACTTTAACCCTAATTATGCCTTTAAACTGCAACAAAGTGTAGAGGGGCGGTCATCTTTAAAATAGGAATAACTTATGATCCAAATACAATACGTAGCCGCCATTAATGGTGGAAATAATCCAAGGATATTACAATTAACAATTGTTGAATTAATGTAGAGGGAAATGGATTTCGAATTCTCAGTTTAACTCTATCAAATGCACTGAAGACTAATGAATTATAAATCCATTTCCATTACTTATTTATATTCATCCCTATGAACTTGTTATAGGGAATATAACTCTTCTATTAGGTTTCACTGAAAATTTCACGTTTTTTTTCAAATTCAGTAGTCTTCAGTGCATTTGATAGAGTTAAACTGAGAATTCGAAATCCATTCCAGGAGCGAATATATAACAACTATAATAACATTGGTGTATAGCTATAGCGAAGTATAGGCTAAGATAGCCGCTTAAGATACAGCCGCTTATGTTCAGCTACACTTTTGTGACTTGATGCTCCCTCCACTTTATTATACTTCCATGGGCCGAACTCATCAGCCTAGTGTCGTTCAACCTGACAAGAGGCTTTGAGACATTTATCGCAGAAAGTCCCATTATTTTCTAGACTGACTTCGTATACGGTATTTTTTTATATTAAAAAAAAAAATGAAATCAATCAATTACAAAATAAAACAAAATCAACTTACCTTTTTCAAATATGTGTTTCCTTATAGGAAAACCTGTGTGGGAACACTTTAATACATACAATTTACAAATATAATCATGTATGCGTATTATTGAATATTTTAAGACGGATTGAGCTACAAGCACACTAATGTTTTCTTTCTAAGTATATAATAGTTGTTAATTTTGCATCTCCAATGTAGTGTATTACATTCTATTCACAGGAAACCACTATGGAACACCTAGACCTTCAAAGGAGCCGCATAGTACTGCATTGCAAAGTCAGGATGATGACTCAAATTTGAATTTATTCCCTGGAGCGCACCCCAGCTCCGAAGGGAAACGTCGCAGAAATCGTTCAAACGTAGAAGCCATGGCTTCAAAGAGTGTCGATGTCATCAATAACAAAGGTAAATAATGTGATGGAAAATCATCGAGTTGCCAAGAAACCCTGCTTGTGTATGAAAGTATATGTTTTTGTTTGTTGTGATTTATTCAAAATACATTTCCAGTACAATAATACAGTTTAAACAAAAACAAATTTATAAAAGAAATCTCGGATGAGAGATGAATTTATTTATGCAATTTGCAATTGATTCAAAAACAAAAATCCTGTTCTGATGTTTGTGAGTTTATCATTATTAGTTCATCTTGCATTAGAATTGAATTTTCGCGAAGTTTTGAGTTGGTTTGTTACCTATTTAACGATGTTGATCCTCTTTAAACCTAAATAACAGGGGTTTGATTTTTATATCAATAATATTATCGTAGTTATAAATGCCGAATAAATTCTTTTGTTGATGTTACTACTTACAAAAAATTACAAAGAAAACTAAAAAATTTATAATGGGTAAATTAATGGATTTTTCGCTATCTTTAACTTAGCAACGAAAAGTTCGCGGCTTTGTGATGGGAGAGCTAAGATATGGATATGATTAATTTGTTCTTTGTTCATTCTCTTTATTTTATTTTTCAAATCTAATATTTCTTCTATTGTTCTAAAGCAATTTAATTATAATTAGGATATAATTTGTTCTTTGTTGATTTTATTTCCCAATTTTTTAAGTAGTTGATTGAAATAGTAATTGCATTATAATAATTAAAATTGGCTACTATTTTGTTGTCAAAGGCTCTAGCATTTGCATTTCAGTGAAATGTGGAGAATCATTGTAAAGTATTCCTTAACTATGTCTGTAACCACGAATGAGGAAGATTGAATTTTTCCCATTTCACCTCAATTCCCACAGTTCATGTTTGTTTGAAATTTATACGTTCGAAAACATTGACTCCTCTTCGGACCCACATTTATAAAAGAACTATTCAAAATAATAATAACCGGTTATTATTTTAATGATTCTCTTTTACAGATGAAATTCGTCAAGATAAACCAGCTCCTCCCAACTACTATTGTGCTGGTGACTCGAACTCAAACTGCTCCGATTCATTACAATTGGATTTAGGACCACTCCCTCCGAAGTGGGAGAAAGCATATACTGATAAGGGTGAAGTTTACTTCATCGAGTGAGTATCATTTATTATATTACGTACCAAAACAGAAAAAAAACTATCGGCGGTTCACATGCATTTTGCATTAGAGTAAAATTTATTCAAGATGTTAAATTCTTGTTGACATGTGTCTTCTATTTTGACTGGTATTTTTACTGTTTTTGCTCAGAAAATGCCAAGTGTCTATGCACTGATGTGTGCATTAAGCGTGTAAAAGATAGAACGTTCTGTCATTCAGCTATGATTATTCAAAATTTCTTCAGATCTGTTCTATTCAATTTATCATTCTCTATTAACTGTCGCATAAAAAATTTCTGTAGTTCAATTTCTTTGAATATCCATTATTGTACATCGCAATCCCTATTGGATCTGAGAATTTCTAATCTTGATAATACTTTAATAAGTATTTTACAGTTTGAATTTTCTCAATTAAAGACATCCGAATATACATGTCTAATTTATCGTAAGGGATCTGAGAGTTTATAATCTTGATAATACTGTAATCTGTAATGCACATTGTAAATTTGCACAATTGAAGCCATCTTAATATACGTGTCTAATTATACGATTTCAACTAATTGTATATTTCAGTATTTCATTCTGTTTTTTGCAGTCATAACTCAAGTACTTCTCATTGGCTTGATCCAAGGCTGTCCAAGTTTCAAAAGAAATCGCTGGAGGATTGTTCAGACGATGAGCTTCCCTATGGCTGGGAAAGAATAGATGATCCATTGTATGGCACTTATTATATTGATCATGTTAACAGACAAACACAATATGAGAATCCTGTAATTCAAGCGAAAAGTGCTAGAGGAAATGGTAAGATTCGGTTCAATAATGTAGCATCAACACTCCTTGCATGTTATGAAATCCCTCAGCACAAGACTGTTCTAAACTTTCTCGGAGTTTTTGGAAAATATTAATCGTACTTATAGGACTGGATTTAATCGACTTTTCTTGAAGCTCAATATTTGTGATCACAGTAGATATGCACGTTGCCATCACCTCATAATTTCATGATGTCCAATAAAATTTTCCAAACTTACCTTCTTCAAAACGTTTTTCTTTTTCATCAGCTCATCTTCTCCGCACTTTCAATGTGAACATGAAGTATCAAATATAGATTTGTTTTATATTTAGATACTGTATGTTGCTTTACAATTAAGTTTCAGACCGATTAAAGTCAATAACATATTGGTTGTTCTTGTTCAGGAGCTGGATCGAGTGAAGCGGATGATTTAGAGAATAGCTCATTCCGTAAAATGAATGAAATGAGCGAAATCGATAACCACACTCTGCAATCTTCCAGCGACAGTGCTTCTAACCTTGCAATGAGGCCGAAGCATTCTAATGGTGAGTTCTAACAGGAATTTAATTGGTATAAATCTTAGCTTAATTTAGTTCCAGATTTCAGAACATTAACCAATGCATTGATTTTCGTTTGCAAAACAGTTCTTCGTTCCAAACGTTGCAGAAACGTATAATGAACTATTAAATACAACTGATCATTGAAGGCTTATTTGTATTTAATTTTCATTAAACGTCATCACATTGTTTACTTCTGAATTGGTGTATACAATATGCGATTTTGTAATTTTCACAATTTATATTTTTTGAGTAGTTATGCTATGATAACTGGACGTTTGTGTAATCTAATCTCAATTAATTTGCCTCATTTGTTCAGTGTGTATTAATATTATTGACATAATACCAAAGATGAGCATAATACCGTATATAAGCATAATAAGTGAAATGAAACAAATTCAATTCAATTCTTTATTTCCAAGTAAAATAACACTTTTATAGTACAACATATGATCAATGGAAAAAACATTTCCCCGCATGGACTATTGATCCGTGCGCGGGAAAAGAGCTCATAATGTAGAAGATATTTAAAAAAAATGTATATATGAACATATAAGTAAGTGCTTAAAATTAACTATTTTGTTCTACACATGATGTCCTGATTCAGAATACCTCATCTTTCGTAACAAGGTCGAATAAATCGACGTTTTTCATACGTGAAAATTTTTTTTTTTTAGTCAAGTTTCAGTGAATTTTAATTTTTCTTGTGACAGCCTAAAAGCTTTGTATAAGGAAGCTAAGTCAAAATTTGCGAAGAGCGCAGTTTTATTTATTTATACAAAATATACATGTGGGAGCACACAGGAAAACCCAAAATTTGCTCCCTAATCGCTTAATCAAACAAAATAAAATTACACATTTCATAACCAGCTAGGCCTATATCTACAAGCTATTTATACAAAATAGATGAAATGGAAAAATGAAATAAATAGAAATATGAAATGAAATAGAAATATGAAATTTTGGACTCTTAGTCTGTTGAATCTTTGTATTCATTGTATTTTTGTCTCAATAAATAAATCATACAAAGATGAGCATGATACAATTTAAAAGTGGAGTAGATAATTATAATTGCCGTTTTGTAATCAATAGTTACTGTATCGTCATTCATTCATTCATTCTTGTAACTGCATTTAATCCTCTAATGACAATTGAAATGTGAAGAATTTTCCAGTTGAATAGTTCATATTTTTGGTTGGTTGTTTAACGTTCAGGTTATTCTTCATAACTTCACTTTATCAATCCTTGACCTTGATTTCTCTTATTTCGTTTCTTCCGAAATCATCAAGTTATTTTATCTCTAAAATGCATCGCATAATTTTTTGTTTTGTGCAGTTTTAATACGAATTATATGACAGACAATATCATATAAATCATTGATGTTCTTTGTGGATTGTTTGTATGTAAATTTATTTGAACGAATCAGCTAGTCTTGAAGAACGTGTGCATGTTATTTTTGCTTGTATATTTTCAGAATTAAATGATAGAGAGTCAAGTCTGTTCACGCTGAATCCAAATGAATTAATCGGCGAGAGGATTCATTCAACATTAGTAAAGTCGATGAGGGGTTTGGGATTCACAATTGTTGGAGGTGATGATTCGAAAGAGGAATTCCTCCAAATAAAATCAGTTGTTCCAAATGGCCCAGCATGGCTTGAAGGCAAACTACAAACTGGTGAGACTATTATAAAGCATTGAATTTGCGCCTTGTATTTTCTATGATAAATTCCAAGTATCAATAGATGATTATAAGGCAGTGGTGACGTATATTGATATGTGAAGTAATTCTTTATTAATTTTTCAAAATGTTCCTACTTCCTGCTATTTCTTCGTAACTAAAAAGCTACTCATCGGATTCAATATACATCTAAAGCTATGTCTAAGGATCTGAATAAGGCACGTCAAGGATAGCTCTAAGGCTATATTTAGGAAACAAACATTATTTTAGTGCATTCATAGTGTAGCTTTATTTCAGTTTGATTATTACAGGTCATTCAAATCTATAAAATTCCTATTTTAATAATCAAACCAATGTTTTTTAATTGGAATTCAAATTTGGCAAGTGTAAATTTTGTCCGCCTCAATCTATATATATATAATCGAAATACCACTGACTGACTCATTCATCACAGTTTCTCAGGAACCACTCGACCAAAAACGATAAAATTTGGTACACGTATTCAGTAGGGGGACTAGACGCGTGCTAAGAAAGGGTTTCAAAATTTACCCCAAAATTGAAGATTTTTGAAAATTTAGGTGACAACAATTTCTAGAGAACCATAAGGTCAAATCAGATAAAATTTGGTATTCATGTTAAGTATCGGCCTTAGATGTACCTTGGAAAAAAAGTTTCAAAATTAGTCCCAAAATGGGCCCAAAATCGACGATTTTTGAAAAGTTTGGTGATAAACAGCCAAATATTTTGAAATTTGCACTTAACAGATGTCATCAATCTGGCATAATAACATTTCATCATACTCAGTCATATGTTTCCCACATATTGCAAGGCTCCGACTGTATGGTAGCCTACATGCAAAGTGCAAAGTCTTTTGCTGTTCAAAGACAGTGTAAATAACGCTGCTAAGGGGTCTGCCATATGATTAAAAACGGTTGACTTCTATCAGCTGTTCCTTTAAGCTGTTTGGCTGGCAAGTTCAGTAGGTTAGGTCTATTAATGAATAATAATTTGTTTCAAACAAAGCAAACTTATCCCGAGCTACCAAAATAATTTCAATAGCTAAAAGCCAACGTTTATGAAAAGTAAAAAAGGAGCCGAGCTGCCTGTTAGGTCAAGTACAATATTGCTCGGTACAGCTTTGCTGGAGCCGATTAATCGCGCATGCATATTATGCATTTCGACTCCCATCCGCATAGTGTATAGTCGTATTCTCGACGTTGCTGTCTCTTTCTAGAAGAATGCTGTCTCTTTCTCCTATGAAGAATGCTCATTGTAGTTGCATATTCCGTTCCGAACCTGACTGTACTGCCGGTAGGCTGACCCCTTCCCACTTCAATTGCGTAGCCTACTACCTCAAACGATCACTCACTTTCACGATCAGATCAGTTTGCAGTTGCACATCAGACTGCTAACATCGTTCTCCGAGTATTTGTGAATTTCAACCAACGCTCAAATCGAATAAATATCAGTTCTTATAAGAACTCTTACCTATCAATACTTAGGTTTACAAAGAAGTATTAAGGAATTAATAAAATACTATTTGTAACAGTACATGAGCCTGAGAATTTTTGTGAAAATAGGTATTGATCAGAAAATCAACAAAAAATTAGTTGTGAAATTAATTTACCATAGATTAACGATTTTGAAAATTTAGGTGATTATAATTTCTCAAGAACCACAAGGCCACATGGAGTGAAATCTATATCTATATAATCGAAATACCACTGTTTGATTAAGACCCTAGATGCATACTAAGTAATGGTATCAAAATTCTCCCCAAAATCACCTATTTCTGTAAATTTATCTAATCACAATGGAAATTAGGCGGAGCCCCCTGGCTAGACGGTTAAGGCGAGCGAAGCGAGTCTGCCGGCTAGTGAGATATAAAAGAAGAATGCCGTTTTTCGTAGATTTACAGATACAGATAGCTTTTTTCGAGTAAAAGTACAATTCATATGACTTCTGACTATTAGGCCTACTTTACAATGAATGGCATCACCTAAATTCATGTAAAATAGATAAAAAATAGATACAAGACAATACGTTACTATTACACTGTTTTGTAAGTTAGATTACTGACATTAATAAGACTATTTGCATAATAAATGAATTGTAATATCAAGGTGATGCATTTACACAAAAGGGCGGAGTTAGGGCAAAATAGCCCTATTTTACCCTCAACCTAGATTTAGGTAGGCTATTTGCGTTCAGATCAACTGAAATACGGTACCAGTTTTTCAGATTTATGGAAATGTCAAGTAATTAAAAAATTGCTGAAGATAAACATTTCAATTTTAATTAAAGTATTCGTCGCATATTTACAGACATTACATTTTTTGTACAAATTTTGTTTACAATTGATTGATCTTTAAATTGTCCCATCAGTTGAACTGATCAAGATTCCTATGTTTAAACCTAGGATGACGCTAAATTATAAATGAATATAGCTGATTATTTTCGATTACACATAATATATGTATATTGTTATTTTGCAGGTGATGTTTTAGTTTATGTGAATGAAAAATGTGTATTGGGCTACACACACCATGATATGGTTACTGTTTTCCAAAACATTTCACCTGGAGAAACTGTAAAGCTGGAAGTCTGTCGGGGGTATCCCTTGCCTTTCGACCCGAATGATCCTAATACCGAAGTTGTGACAACAGTGGCGGTTGGAGCACCAGGTAATCAAATTATTATTCATTCCCAAAGTTGAGTTGCTTCCAAAAACTCATTCTAAACGTAGAACGAAATCTATAACAAAGGAAGAGAGTTTGTGTGGATGTGAGCATAGGCTTAGTCAAGAGGGTGGTCCCCGGGTCCGAACCCTCCCCATTTGTGATGACTCAAGCACTAAATAGAATTTACTTTGACCCATAATGTAGGTTAAAAAAGAAGGGTTTATGTCCAGAAACGCTCAAAGTGCGGTTTTAGATAGGTTATTTTTCTCAATTTCCCCAGGGGAGGACCCCCGGATCCATCACTTTGGTACAAAGGAGTCTTATATTTCGTTAAAATTGACGAAATACAGGCATTTATCCATTATTTATACAACTTTTGTAATGATTGACCTATTACAATCAAGCATAGTTTCATCAGGGCCTGTCACTCAGCGCTGTATTTACCTGCGGTACTGAAGAGTCCTGGGGGGGGGGGGGGGTGTCTGGCTGACGGAGGACCCCCCCCCCCCCTTGAATAATATCTAGCTATACCTATGGGTGAGTCAGTAGTTTGACTTTCAGGTAAGCTAAACCTTCAGAGTTGAACATTTTCTACGTAGATAGTTCTAAATACTGTGCAACTGAAGCGCGTTGCAAATGTGCTTCTGTCAAAACTGTGTCTTAATCAATTTCTTCAACCATAATTCTGTTATTGTCTCCTTGGGTCTATTGGACTATCCAATTTCTTCTCTTTAGCCTTCTTCCCTTCCCAGAAATCTTCGAGCTATCGTATTTTATCGTTCAAAGTCTTGTTCAAATTTATTTTCAACTTGTAGCCCATTATTATCAAATTCTTAATTTGCAGATTGTGAATCGGTTGATGGTCAATTATATATGGATCAAGAGATGTACCTGAAGAACAACAAGTTCCTTGACATAACTGGAAATGATTTAACAAATCATTCGGTTAAATCTTTACCAGATTTATATGATGGCGGCGATCGACCAGCCAGCACTGATCTCATTCTAGATTGCCATCCTCAATTTCTTACCATGTCGATTGTTAAAGGTGCTATGGGATTTGGATTCACTATAGCAGATAGTGCTTATGGACAGAAGGTAGTCTGACATTTTTGATTATATAATTCTTCTTATTTGGTATTTTTCATTTCACATGTCAGGGTGGCCACCTACCGGGAAAACCGGGAGAACCTGGAATTCCTCATGATATTACATAACCGTGAAAAAGTCCGTGAATTCCTCATGAATTTTTCCAGTTACTCATGAATTCTTCATAAATGCCAATTAATTTAGTAAAGTGTACCGTAACAATAAACTCAAAATACTCAAATAAAAAATCACTTGATGGCTAGCAATAATAATTGGCAATGTTTTTGGAACTATCTAAAAACATCGGTTTCCAAACATCGATGTTTATGAAACATTGGTCTCCAAACATCGATGTTTTTTCCTGTTTTGCCATAACTAGTGTTGTTGCGAGTATATTTTTTATCGTTAAGGCGGATTTACATTAGTAGAATTTTCTTCAAGGTTACATTCAAATTTTATTGAATCAAGGGAAATTGAATGAATACATAATACATTTTCAAATATATTGATAACTTTGACACTGCAGTCTATTTTTGTAAGGATTTCTCGTTTTTTAACTAATCACTGAGTGTGTTGAAAATGGACTGTCCGAAAGCGCTCCACACACATGAGTAGTTGAAAAAACGTATTAATTCCTCACAAAAATAGACTGCAGTGTCAAAAATTATCAATATATTTGAAAATTTAAATACACTATTCGCAATTCGTCATGGAAGATCAAACTGAAGATTTTCATAATAAATTCTTTATGAATGTATATATCTTGTTGTTGTTCCTCAAATACCGCAGATACTCTACCTGGAAAATTTAAAATTTTACTCTGGAAAACCGGGAATTACTCATGAATTTTTAATCTTAAAATGGGTGGCCACCCTGCATGTGCTATTTCGTATATGATGATTGAACAACTATTGAAACTTTACAATATATTTTCTAACTTCTTTGCAAATAAATTTATACATTTCCCAATATTTGGCGAATTAAATATTAATATTATTTATCATTATTAATTAGAACCTATGTACGCTCTTTGGACCAAAACATAATGTTGAGGCCTGAAGAGTCACCTAGTCGAAATCGGCTAAGGTACTCATGCATATATTCCAATGTTGAATTCGACCATGCGTATTTTTAATTACGTTCTGATGGTCATTCAACAATTTATATTTCACGGGGTGATAAGCCTACTATATTTTAAAAAAATCGACTGCTTATAAATGTGTAAACTGCTTTAAATGTGTCAATGTGTTATAAATCCAATTAATATCAAGCTATTGTAATCCTATCTTTTGTAGTGAGATAATTTTCTCCCAAATTCCAACAATTTTTCTAACGAATAAATCAATGCCTAAGTCTCATGAAATAAGTAGTAAAAGTGTGAAATTTACTACAAAGTTTCGAAAATCCTTTAATCAATGCTTCCTAGATAATAAACAGCTACTTGTTGATATCTGTCGTCGAAACTCTAATTCTGAAGACTTGATGGATTGAAGGAGGAGAGCAAGAATAATGAGGTGAAAAATGAAGAAGAAAAAGAGAAGAGGTTGAAGGAGAAAGAAAGAAGAAGAGGATTAGATTAGATTACTTTATTCATGGTAAATTTACAACTTTTTTTTCAAATGTGCGCGTACATACAATACTTTAACATCACATAGAAAGTAGACCTGGTTGATACTATTTACATTTTGTTGGAAATATTAAAAGTGATCTAATGGGTAAAGCTAATGAAATGAAATTCTAAGTGATGCATTTACATGAAAAGGCGAAGTTTGGACAAAAATTCGTCCATTCGAGCGCTTAACCTTAAGAACATTTGGTTTCGTTATTATTAAATTCAGCAAAGTATTGAGTTAATTCAATTGACTTCAAATTGTATTGTGATATTACATTATGAATTGCTAATTTAGATTGACAAAATATGATTAAAATATAAATATATATAGAATGATTATGGAGATGATATGAATGATGGTGAGAGAAGATGGGATGGTAATTAAAGATAATGATTTTGTTAATGTGTTAACAAAACAACAGATTTTCTTAATGTATTGAGGTGAATATTGAATCGTGTTTCCAGTATGCTATAGACTACAATAAAGGCATATTATTTACAAAGTTAATGGATAATTTTAAGATTGATATTTCTAGATATTATTGTCATGCAGTTGCTCTAGGGTTGGACGGACGCAGTCATTTTCTCCATAAGTTATTTTTTGAATGACGAGGTAAAGCCCACTCGACTCTCAAGGCACCTAATGAAGTTAGGAAGTGCGTTCCAAGCACGACAGGCACTTACAACAAATGATTTTGTATAAATGGTTGTACGATGATTTGATATCCTACGAGTAAGAGGAGGAGGAGAAGAAGAAGGAGAAAAAGAACGAGAAGGAGCGGGATAAGAAAAGATAGACTGTTAAATTAAAATTGTAGATAGATGTTTTATACATTCTATAAATCCAGATTCAATTGAATCGGGCAACCTGCTAGGAGTTTCATAAAAAGTGAAAAGTAATATATATGTTGACCCTTTATCTATCGAACTTGTTTGATGCTGTATTGTCTTTTACAGGTTAAAAAAATCCTAGATAGGCAAAGGTGTAAAACGTTGATGGAAGGCGATATATTGGTAGAAATAAACAATATTAATGTTAGAAATATGTGTCACAGTGAAGTGGTTCAAGTTCTGAAAGACTGTACCAGGAATGAAGAGGCGACCATAACAGTTCAACGAGGTGGATTGCGACCGCTCAAGAAAGACGATACGAAATTTAGGAGTAAAACGCCCACTACTGAGCTTTATGGTACGAGGCCGAAAGAAGTAATCGCTGGTAGACCCAAAACACCTTTAGTGGATACGCGAAATCGTGTCAAAACGCCTATCCAAGATGGCATCGAGTCAACTGGCATTGATGACAGGTGGAACTACCAGATGGACAACTGTGCACATGCTTCTGAACAACCCTCGTACACTCTTGACGGTCATATGGCATATTATTCTGTTAAGAAAAAAGAGACTACTAGTTTTGAACATGAGCAGCCACATTCGAGTGTTGATACCAGGTAACCTTTCATTTTTTCTAATTGAATACTTGTATCAATCACATAATATACCTATAATACTAACAGTACTATAAATATAATAGAGTGTAATAAATGTAGTATGCAGTAACATTGTAACCCATATACAGTAAAATCTCGATTATCCGTTACTCTTTTAACCATCGCTTTCCCTTATCAGACATTGTAAAATTAATAATATTACGATTTATCGGCATAAAAGAAAGAACGAAATTTATTTACAGGAATAAAACCAAAAAACAAACTACACATAGACTCGCACCTAGTATTTAAAAAATATTTATTTATAAATGAATAGATATTCCATTATATCAATTTAGGAAAAAAATCGGGATCATACATCACCATACATGAAACGGGAAAAAATAATAAAAAAACTTTCTTTTTCAAAGTCTCATTTACATTAAACGGTCCCAAAATACACATAAAATTCATTGACTCACGGGTAGATTCATTCACATGGAAATTCATTGAGAAATATGATTATAGCCAGATAACAATAAATAATTAATCAGGCATGAACTAATCAGGTATTGCTCGAGAGCAGGCATGCTAAAATACACCGGTGACATCACAGCGTCCACATCATCTGCCACAGAATTGAAAAGTACAACAGAGGATATCAAACCTGCATGGTAAGCGGTGCGTGCCAATCCAGGGTACAGAAGTTTACTACTGGCGCGACCCCTATAAGCAGGCATATACCAGTCTATTGAAGACAGTGTATTTGGGTCATCAATACGGCCAGTCAAAACCCCATGTAAAAATGAAAGCTTTATAATTTTCCGACGGGCATAAGTATGGCATATCATTCAACTGCTCTGTACACTAATTGTAGCACATTTCTTCTGTTATAAATATGTATGAATATTGATTGAATTATCCTTTTGTAAACTTTCCCCAAACCATTTCAAGTTTAGATACTGTACTGAGCAGGTTTATATGATGGACTTTCTATCATCCGTCTATTCAACTATCCATCACGGTCCCGGTCCCCTAGATGATGGCTAAAAGAGGTTACACTGTATATACTGTGTAAGTCCAGCCATAAAAAGAGAAAATAACATAAAATATCTAGGAGTAGTGATTGATGAATGTCTTTAATGGGATGCACATATAAATTTTATTTGTAAAAAGTTAAAATATGTATCCTATAAATTTTACATGATAAATAGAATTCTAGACATCAGAGCCATTAGAATGGTGTACTTTGCATTCGTTGAATTTGTATTGAGATATGGAATAGATGTGTGGGGTGGTGCATTTGATTCGCATATGAATAACATATTTGTGGTGCAGAAATTTATAATTAAAACGATTTTACGAAAACCGAGATTGTATAATAGTTTAGACTTGTTCAGAGAATTCAATGTGAAAACAGTGATGCAATTCTATATATCAAGACTAATCAAATATGTAGGACAAAAAAGGAATAATTCATAAAAAATGACAAACTCTTCAATTTTAGAAATAGTAGCACAAATAAATATAAAATTTATGTAACTGACTTGACTTTTATTAGAAGACATCAGTGCTAAATTAATAAACATGTTTCTGGAGAAATATCAGAACCAAACTTTGAACTTTACTAAAAAAATAAGAGCATTCAAAACTGGATAGAGTAATTTTTTCTTTGAAATTGAATTTTTGGAAAGGGAGACAGGTATAATATATTTTGATTCTGGATCAATAGTTGGAAATAACGAAGAACAGAAAAAAAATACTGAAATAGTCTAAATTAGTAACTGGCTTCAGCGGACAAGTTTAACTTATGCTGAAGTCAACCAAATTATATTTTTTAAATATAAATATTGTATATGATAGGTAAGTACTTTAGATAGTTTTTTTACACACTATCATTGTACTGCCGTATTAATTAAAGAAGTATAAATATCTGCTTTATACATCAATTACAATTTTTATAAGGCTTGGCTAGCACATCCCAGCTTCTTTGAGTGGGACGAATCCGGTTATGTAACTAAGCCTAACTTAGCGCAATAATTTTTTTATAAATATTATTATTACTTACATAGACCCAAAAATTTGAGCAGAGCTCTGACGTGTAACACATCATTAGAGTCAATTAAGCCGATTGAAAACGTTCAAACACTCAAACTATGGTGTAGGGACACACGCCCGCCAGAGTTTTAGTCAACAAAAAATATGAAAATTGCTTTTAGCTACCACATTATTTTATATTTTCAGAAAGACAATTGAAAAACTGCTGAACTGTTGTTATCATCCTAACATGTGACCATGGTCCTGTAATCATTCAGTTTATGAAGTGAACTTCTTGATTATTTTCAATTATGGGAAGATTTCATGATTCAACATTGGTTCTAGTAATTCATTAGGACTTGTTTATGTGTAAAACTTGTTTACACATATTAATATTAATGAATATTACGTCCTTTGACACTAGAAATGATTATAGTGAAACACCTAGTTTAAGTATTGATAATGATATCTTGATCAATTTTCAGGTATCCGTACTTACGGGGGCGAGTCAACACCAATGTAGATTTCGCCGAATCTGTTGTTACCCTTCTTCGCCAAGAAACTGGGTTTGGATTCCGTATAGTTGGTGGAACTGAGGAGGGCTCGCAGGTAGGACCTATGGTGAGGCTTCATCTTGCTACTTTCACAGTTCTTTGTTTTTCATGTTATATTGTTTTATTCACTCTGTGTTGTATCTATACTTTCAAGCAACAAACGTTTATGAACAATAATATGTGTAGAATGATATTTTCTACTTTACTCTCGATGTTTAATCAAATATTGCTTTAAAAAATGAGACGGACATTTTCAAAAAAAATTTATTTCTGTAAATACGATACTTTGAAAATCTCACTTTCAGGCACTTGAGTGATGAGGTTCATAGAAATATCTTAATTTATTTTCTTCATTTTTATTGATTGGGATGAATTATTGATCCTTATAAAAATGGATGAACTCTCACAACAATTTTGAATCAACGGTCGATATTCATCCTTATCCTTTTATATTGCATGCTCTGCTATTTATTATTATAGCATACTAAGATAAAAGCACTGAATCACATATCGCTTGAGAAAGTTTCAGAAAAATGCAATTTCCCAAAACCTTTCTCTTTCTCAATATTGTTGGGAACAAAAGTTATATAATTCAGTGATTTTATGTGCTTGTATTTTCTTGTATGTATCTCATGAAAGAATAGACACATCACATTTCATTTGCTTGCTTGAGATCACGAATTGCATTTTCAATTAAATTTTCTTCGAATACTTCAATTCATTTAACTGAAGTGATAGAAATGGTGCCAAATCTTCTATTTTGGCGGCAATACATTTTCAAATTATGCCTTGAACACCATATATATGACAGATATATCAATAAAACTAATATTTCTGTCTAGTTTCATATTTTCAATGACGGAAACATGAAATTCGTTTCTGGCGAAGTGGATAATGAGTGACTTTAGAAAGTTTTATTAGTCTTATTTCTGAAATTTAGTCGTTTTTAAAGTTGAAAATTACTGGAACTGACCCAAAAATTGCAAAACACTCTAGGTCTAATCAACACCATTTGAGTGAGTAGATAAAATTTGTTATTACATTTCATCCTCTTTTATTTTCCAAGCATTTTATGGATAATTGGAATCAGGTAAGCTAATCGGTTTCTTCTAATACAATGACAAGTCTTTCGAATACGTTCTATGTGGGCCATCATTTGTCTCTGGTATTTCTATATTTTGGGATAGATATCAAATGAATTTTATTTCCAGTAATCTTCTAGAGAAAATGTAAAAGTTATTATTTTCAGTTTTTCAACTTATCTATTATTACTTGCATGTATGCAGCACGATATTTCTCTTTCCAAAGCCTCGTTCCCATGATGCGTGGCTCACCGAATCTGATCAATAATCTTACAGATTGTCAACCAAATGTTAATTTTTAAATTATTATTTTCGAGAGTAACTTCCACAGATAATTATTATATAGATATAACAATGATCGGCCATTGCTGACTAGAGGTAATCAACCTATAGATTCTCATCAATGTTCTCTTTTCTGGATCAAACAAATCGAGTATTGTAAATTAATTTTCAAGTCAATGTATTTAATCGTCTCAAAACATGAGAAACGAGTATAATACATTTGAAAGTAGGTTGAATTTAATAGGTACTCGGTTGCAGAAAGTATTATTTTCACCAATATTACAGTAATACCACCAGCGTTAAGTAGATGGAGCTGATGTGATTCAGTGATTTATTTATTCATGACAAATACACAATCAAGCGAGCCGTAGCAGGTATCTGTTCAATCAGAGAGATAAGCTGCGTTCTCGTAGGTCCTGTTTGTAACGGTGGCCGATTAGATCGGCCAGCAAAAAAGACACTGTTCTCTGCTGTAAAATCACTTCCCGGTGGTTCGGAACCCACCTAAAACTGTAGGTCCAACTCATCAATCACCATCATCCAACTCATTACCCACGCACAGGTCTCAGACCTATGTGGGCTTCAAAGATAAAAAGCTATGACAACTGCTTTCTTCACAAATTTTCAACATTGAAAAATCTAAATGTTGTGTTATGTAGAAGTTTACTATTTAAAAGAAGCAATAACACAGTCCAATAGTCCAAAGTAAGTACAGTAGACATAATTTTGAATTTTGTAGAATATTTTAGAGCCAAAATATAGAAGTCAAAACATATTCATTTCAATCACATCCATTATTTTCCAATCTTATAAGCTGGTCTTTGAAAACAGAATGATGGTCAATTAGCAATTAAGGTAACCCTAGGATAATAATATGTTTAGGTTGCACATGCGCACTACTTTAATGATGCATCGTTATCCATGCTGTTATATAACATCGCATCATTCAGTAGTTGGCTGATTACAATACAGCCAACAGAGCCATCTAAAAGTTTCAAATTCTGAGATCAGCTGAGCTTGAAATATAGTAGGCTATATAAATTAGTTGAATGATTATATCTTTACAAATTGAATACATGTTTATATAGTTAGGAGAGTAAACTAGGTTTTTGAATTATAAGATGCCTGTATTTGTGGCTGTTATTGGTCATTAATATTAATATTAGCTTGAGTTATAACTGCAAGGCGCATGTGCGTGAATGAAGGGGTCTTTGTACATTTTATACGCTGATATCTGTCCCACCATTCAAGATAATTGCGTTTCTGCAACCGGGGGTAATAATGTAATTCTAGTATAATAATACGTCTATTAGCCATGTCAGAACTTAAAGTGGTCCCCTGTGGCCGTAAAAGCATAATAATAATACGTCTGTTCTATTATCATAATAAAGATCGAGAATTGAAAAGTGTTGGTCGTTGGTGTCATCGGACGCTAATTATTTGAATGTGTATAAAGGGTCGATTAAATTGGGGTAGTTACTTGCTAAGCGAGTAGAAACGTTACAGACCGACCGTGTTACAGCAGCTCGGCATGCCAAGCCGAATTATAGAAAAAATGAAACTTCCAGAATGATCCCTATAGGCTACTATGGAATTTCAAAGACAATAAATAATAGTGCAACACAAAATTAAAATATGAAGTTTACCAACATTTATTTAATAAAATTTAATCAAAACAGTTCACAGAAAATACAATATATCTCATCTGAAGTGTTATGTTGGCAGCCTGCGCGGTTAAATGTCGAATTTAGCCACAATAATATTGTATTTTGGTGTTGGCTACGCTGCCAGATAGTAGCAATGAGTAGCAAATTCAAAATTGAGAGCCTGTCTACTTTGAAATTGCTTCTCATAGCTGTTATCTGGCAGTGTAGCCAACACCAAAATGCAATATTGTGGCCAACGCCGACATTTAACCGCGCAGGCTGCCAACATAACACTTCAGATGAGATATATTGTATTTTCTGTGAACTGTTTTGATGAAATTTGATTGAATAATTGTTGGTAAACTTCATATTTTAATATTGTGTTGCAACATTATTTATTGTCTTTGAATTTCCATAGTAAACGGAGTTGTCATTTGTGTATGCGGGCAATTCTGAAAGTTTCGTTTTTTCTATAATTCGGCTTGCCATGCCGAGCTTCTGTAGCACGGTCGGTCTGTAACGTTTCTACTCGCTACTCGCTTAGCTAGTAATATCCCAATGTAATCGACCCTTTAGATCGTACTATTAGTGTGTCTACTATCAGTATCGCTTTGTGTCAGGTATCAATTGGACACATAGTGCCGGGAGGTGCAGCTGACTTGGACGGGCGCCTGTGCACTGGTGACGAAATTGTTACTGTCGACTCTCAGTCTGTCATTAACACATCTCATCACCATGTCGTTCAGCTAATGGGCAAAGCAGCTGCGCATGGCAGAGTTACACTAGGAATACGAAGGAGGATACCAGTACAAGGTACTACTAATCCGATTCTCTGCGTTTGCTTGTGCCATTTCTATTTTTACATATTTGGTTAGATTTCTCAGAGTCGTTATTCTCCTCTGCGGTATCAGTATCTGAAGGGTTAAGAGAGGACCTGCGAGTTCTAACTTCGCCCAAATAAAGGCATTTTATCTATCTATCTATCTGCTCTTTGAGTAACAGAAAAATGAATAATTGTCAAAATAAATTATTGTCGAAACAAAACATTTTTGTATAATAACGTAATAAATAAACATAGAATGAAATTTAGGAAGCAGCTCGACTCAAATAGTCAACAAACTCTTTTGCCTCATAAATACAGAGCTCATATAATATATTTGCTTAATATTCTTTTTGAACCCTCTTCTACAATTAATAGAGAGTTAAAAACTTTATACGAATTAAAACGTTATTTTATAATTATAGGTAATTGTCTTGTAATTGAAATTACGTTTCCGCGCCTTTGAAAATGTTGAAATGAAGTCTTGCTCGAATTCTGCAATTAAACCAGGACAAAAATATTAAATTACTGTTGAATTAGACTAGCTGAATGCATAACCACTAAAGAGGCAGTAATAAATGACTTTTTACCAATACGTTCTCAGAACTGTTCAAACATGCTTTCTTGTCTGTTATTTTTAATAAGCATATTTTATTTTATTTTGATTTTATATCAATGCATATCTTTTCCAGATATAACAAATTTTATGCAGTCAGAAATAGGATATCCCTATGATGTGACGGTCAATAGACGAGAAAATGAAGGATTTGGTTTTGTTATCATTTCATCTTTGAACAAAGCAGGTTCAACTATTGGTACGTATTATTATCAATTGATTATAATTCGATGCAGTAGACTCTTTAATCCGGTGTTAGATCGTTCGACCATCGCATTATCCGGCTGTAAGATGTGTGCAATGGCTGCAAAAAAAAAGCACCTGCGCCCAACCCTCAACTTTCAACTCTTTTAACGACTGGGTTATACAAGCTACTTTTGGGAAGTAGGCCTAATTGAAGCATTGTCTCCAATACTGCTGCTTGATTGATATTATCTAAGTTGAGTAGACTGACTTTCAAGCAACGATTTTCATTTACGGAACAGCTCCTTTAAAGTGTAGCCATTTTTTTAGTGGTCCCTTGTTGACCGGATTAGAGTCTACTTTGAAAAAGGGCAGTATTTAATTAATTAAATTAGCTCGGTTATTATATTCAATTTCATTATCTATGTCCTCTGTTATTTATTCTGGATCATGTTTATTATTCTGAATTGATGAACTACTTCCATTATGATTTCTAATTTTATATAATTCCTCCACAAAACCAAAGAATGTGGTATTTAAAAAGAGGTCAATTTAGTTCATGGACTGTGCATTGGATCTTACTTTTGTGAAAAATCTCACAATTTCGGTTCAAATCTCACCTTTTGCCATCATTTTAGTTTTCTCAAATGATGTGTTTAATTTAAAGTTATTTGTTCCATTTAGTGTACAGTATTTGTATTTTTTAGAGTTCAAGTCTCTCATCACGTACTCAATACAATTATATGAATTTGCAATTTCTATAGAAATATGTAATTATATAAAAAGCATTGGCGATAGACCTTCTCCCCCTTCCAAACCTGTTTTAATCAATGATGGTTTTAGAAAAATCGCCTATGTTTTCGAAGAACAGTGAGTCTGAACTCATTGCTTCAGCTTAGACTGGAATTCCAAGAATGCCAATGCTATCTATGAAAAGTCAGACAAAAGAATGTAAGTGAGATTCTGGATCGTGTTTATAAATACGGGCCTCAGAGTTCATTCAGCCCGGCTTTGATAGTTTCTTACCATTTGTAACATAACTACTAAATATTTGAAAGATATTCGGCCGGTTTGCACGAAAGCCAATTAAATAAGGAGTTTAATATCAGTTAACTAACCGTCATAAGTGTAATGGGTTTATTTCTGTTGCACAATGATCCATTAGTTAATTTTCGTTAACCGAACGGGCACAATCTGTACACTGTAATTTGATCAACTGCTGATTCTGAAGTTGAGAAAAAAGATGAATTAGAATCATTTCATTGTGAATTATTTGAATAATTATTTAACTATCGCAATATTATTATATTCTTAATAGATTTTATTCATTTTGAAAGGTTTTTAACAACTATTACCTATTTTGCAGTTCCGTGTTCTGGTACAATAAACATAACCTGTAAAATGTAACTTAACGGGAGTTTGTGAGATTTAATCATCAGTGATCGGGCGTTTAAATATCTTTTACGCCGGTTAACCTAATCTGCGTTATCGCTTGTAATTGTCCTTAGTGACACTAAATTCTCTCCATTAAGTTTAATTTTCGTAGAATGACGTCATTCTACAGGGATTAAATTTAATTGGCTTTCGTGCAACCGGCCGATTAATTGTGAATAGAATTACTGTAGTATAAATGATCATTAATCTGATTCCAGGCCGTATAATTGAAGGCAGCCCAGCTGAACGGTGTGGCCAACTCCGATTAGGGGATCACATCTTAGCTGTCAATCATATTGATATCATGAATCTTTCTCATGGAGATATTGTCAATTTGATTAAGGACTCTGGTTACTCTGTGACTTTAACGATTGGACCTCCTCTGGGTGAGTCACTTCTCCTGGGTGAGTCACTTCTTCTGGGTGGCTCATTTTAAATTGCGTAAATTATGAATGAAAAAATATGACAAGTCCATATGCCCCTTTGAGAGGTGGTCAGTGGCCGCTTGATAAATCTAATCTAATCTCCTTTTCAAAGAGCCCGGATGCTCTAGCTTATTATATGTCGCATTTATTGGTGTGTATGAGCTGAAGATACGAGCTCGTATACACCATATGTTTGGTGAAGAGCTTATTGCTTATACTATGCTTTTTTGGTTAGAAAAGTATATCTCCTTGATCAGGTGAGAAAGAAATATTATTTCATTTCATTGTTGGACATTTTGGTTCATCACTGTAGATGTACTAATTTGTGTCTGTGAGTATATGTGACATATAATTTGCTAGTATGTGCGGCAAGTCATTTATTCTTAGTACAGGTTTATCTGTTGTTATAAGTATCATATAACAACAGATAAACCAAACGGTTCCTTGTTGTTCATCTTAGATCATTGAATTAAACACTTACTTGAACAAAAACTACTATTAATGTTGAAAATGAAACTGAGATATTTCAATTATTGCTAAATCAATATAGATGGAAATAAATGTGGAGTTCTCATTTTAACTCGACCAATTGTACTGAAGAATTCCGATTTACGGATATTGAAAACAGTAAAAAATATTTTGGTGAGAATTTGATGAATTCTATTAGGCCAAGAAATTGGAAAAATTCGTAATTTGTTTACTTGAAAACTTATTTTTCTTTGTGGCGGTACAGCCACAGTTGAGGTCCATCTTATTCATTAATTATTATTATCCACTCTCCTTATATGATTTCTCAAGTCTACCACAACCTCCTTGACTACTATAATTTCTGGCCTGCCCAAACCAAATGAGCCTTCTTATTAAAGAACCACTGCTGTAAAAGTAGAATGTAAAATGATTCATATACTTGAATATTGAAAACTTTGTGTGTTTTTGGACAGCTACTTTTATAGAATGACTTACCTGTTTGAAATAGTCCCCTAGACAGTGACAACAAAGTGGTATAATGATGTTTTTAGAATCACTTTTTGTCAGAGTCTGTTGTATTTCGTAAATGCATTATTTTTTTACTTTAAAATTATTCTATTTTTAACGTATGCATCCCATTGATAAGCGGGTAATCCATCTATTAAAAAATACTTCTTACGACTTTAGTCTTATTTGTTCTGTTCACTTTGTATAGGTTGTAAAACTCGCATAGGCGGTTCAAAATTATAGACATAAGATCTAAACTTTGAAAAGACTGAAGAATAGAATATTCATCCTTTCCACCATGAATCGTTCTAGTTCTTATTTTGCCCATAGAATTATTTTTCTTTTCTGGTATTTTTGTAAAAATATCTTTTGTTACTTTGATTTTGTTTATATGGGTTTACCTCTGATGTGGAATGATTTTGTAAATAAAATTGTTTGTCAGTGATGCAAAATGTTTTGTGCACTGTTCCTAATTCCAAACTAATTTCACCTTTTATTTACATTTCAGATGATACATCTAGCACTGCCTCAATAACTGCTTCACATCGGGTAATTCTTTCAATTGACCATATTTTGTAGTTTGTTCTTCTTGTAGATAAGCCCATTTAATAGGTTAATAAAAAGGCAAAACAAATGAGTATAAACTATTGTTATAGTGCAAAACATGATGATTTCTTGTTATGCAGAACTTTTAAGTAAGCCGCAGATGCGTTCGAAACAGCATCTTCATCTCTTGAGCATTGACTGTCAGTCAGCTCAATCTATTGTTGCTAATATATATATTGGGCACTAAATGGTGGTTTGGAGCCCACCTATAACTGAAAGTACAACTTATCAATCACATCATTCAACTCATCACCCACGGACAGCTCTCACACCTATGTGGTCTTTATCCCCAGAAAAAATTAATAGGACCGGCTTCAGGAATCAAGTGAGCCCTAAAAAGCTAAAACTTGCAAAATAATCTCATCATGAAAAAAGTATTAGGATAGAATAAATAGCTTATTAGTTTCTAACTAGGTGCTAATTCAAATAAGAAAAAAAAATGAAAAAAGTGGGAGGGTCCCCAGATTTTCTTCCTGTCTTTGGGCTCCCAAAGACCTAGTTGTTTGTCAAGAACTACAAAAATACGGAGAAATCAATTCATATTTGACCTATTGAAACTATTTTTAATTTCTTTGTATAGATCGACTTCTAACCTATAAAATAACCTGTTAGATAAAGTACACTGTAGTAAACGCAATGTTCTTTGGTCTGCTGGCAGATAGCGCTCACTACACTAAATCAAAATTCCATATATTTTCTAATTTGAAAACAGAAAGTATTAATAATATTAATGTGATAATAATTACTTTACAGTAACTGTAAGTTTACATACGGTGCATTATCTTTATTTTTTCATCTATGTTAATTTATGTTTGTTAGTATTTGAAATTACGTTTCGAGGTTCGGTCAGTATGTGACCACGTTCAATGTAAAAGAACCTTTCCAAGTCGTACTTATATAAGAACGCTTCAAGTTACGTGTATAAATAAGAATGCTTCAAGTTAAGTGCATAAATACGGCTCTGAGTCGCGTAATTTTATTCTGATTTGGCGTAACTTGATGGCGAGAGATGTCAGGTGTACTTCAATAAATGAATTGCTTCAATTTCCAGGAGGAAGAAAATATTAGCGAATGTATTGGTGGCGAACGAGAAGAGGAGCAATATCATGCTGTGGAATTGAACAGGGGTAATCGGGGCTTCGGCTTCAGCATAAGGGGAGGCCGAGAATTCCAGAATATGGCATTATTTGTGCTACAAATAGCTGACAACGGACCAGCTGCTCTTGATGGAAGGCTGAAAGTAAGGATGACACGCATCAACTGAATCATTTTCGTTTTTTATAAATCATAAAAATCTCTGACCTGATAAAACATGCTTTAAAAGTCTGTGTTATATGCTGACAGATTGGCCTTGACTTTCAAGTCTAGTTTTGATCTATTGAAACTACATATAAAGTTGTTTTAGTAGGAACGAGAAACGACTTGATTATGCTCTCATGTGTCAGAGACTTGTGCGTGTAGATAATGAGGTGAATGGTCAAGTTAAAGGGAGCCTTACCGGTAACCGGTTAATGTAACTGGCGACGTCTGATAAGTTTTTTCAAAATTTTTAACGTCTGAGTTTGAATAGACTAATCAGACAGCACCGGTAACATTTACCGGTTACTGGTAAGTATCCCATGAATTGAACCAATTATGACACAAAATGATGCCCCGGCTGAACGGGGAGTGAACCTGTGACTGCAAGAGTAGCAGATAACAGCCCGACCTACTACACCACTGCGACTTCCACTTGCGAAATGATAGATCCTTATTACTTTTTTACTTGATATTTAAAGATAAATAATTGTTAGAAATACTTTTCAGGGGATTTTAAAACTTGCTTATTTGTGTGATAGCTATGTCGCATTGATGTAATGCTTCCTCAGAGATGGTTGCACGGTTTTGCATTATATTAATGCTAAATAGCTGTCACACAAATAAGTAAGTGTTAAACTTACCAGTAAAGTATTAATTATCAATTGTATATGTTTAATTATCAAGTGAAAAAGTACTACAACATCAAAGTTTATTAATAATGCGCAGTATTTTGAAATCACTAGTTGAATTAACCTTTTTTAAAACAATGTCTTGAACCTCTCTTCTTTTTTATAGTTTTCTTGAAGTTTTTGATTCTCCTCCTATTAAATGAATTTTGTTTGCAGATTGGTGATCAAATTATCGAAATAAATGCGATAAATACGAAAAATATGACACATTCCGAAGCTATTGAAATTATTAGAAATGGAGGACCTGTAGTTAGACTACTTGTCAAAAGAGGAGGTCGGATTCCTTTATTACTTCCTGGTGGTAAGTGCAATCGTTAACTATTATACTTTTTTTGTTGGATGATGCCCACATGAATCTTGAAACTTGTGCGTGGGTAATGAGGTGAATGATAACAAGGTGAAAAGCACCCAAGACTGAACGAGATTCGATCTCAAGACCTCAGGAACAGCAGTCAGCCTAAGTCGTATCTAATCAGAGACAAGCACTCCAACTGACTGAGCTACCGAGGCTGACAAACGTAACCTAACAATAAACCATTGAACTTTACATTCAATTAGAATTAACTTGTTTATTTTACTTTTCTCAACATAAACATTCGATTAGAAGAATTCGGTATTGATAATTATCTCTGCATGGCTAAATTACGAATGGATGCTTTATCTATATAGTTATATACATGTTGTGGTGAGGGGAACGGGCATTTTTCAAATGATTACAATTTCGCCAATTTTATATGAATAATTGAAATTATTTACAGTAAGCTTTAATTACGCCAAAAACATTAGGGGCCGTATTTATGAACTTTCCTCCTGTGTCTTGACTCGAGGGACTCGTAGAGTGTAAAGTATTTATATAGGTGTTTCAAGAATCCTCGAGTCGAGAGACTAAAGGAACGTCCATAAATATGGCAATGGATCTTGAAGGAAAATATTATCCTCCATGTGATAAAAACCATTTTTATTGATGCCATGCTGTAGGCGTTTATGAAAATTCCCCTTTGCTCTCTTCAACTTTGATTAAGCATTAATTAACTCCTTGATACTAGTTCTTTGGAGTGCTAATAAACCACATAGAGCGAAATCAAATTATCAGTCAAATGAGAAAGAGAAACGGACCGGAATTCAGGAAAAGATTGGAACAGAAACAAATTACGATTTTTTGAACATGGAATCTTACATCTATTACTCAGGGAAAGAATGTGAGGTGGTTGATGAGATGGAGAAATATAATTTGAAGATATTAGAACTATCGTAAAACTAAAAAGAAGGAAATGTTGAGATTGTTTTGGACAAGGGATACACGCTTTTGTATTCTGGGGTGGAAATGAACAATAGAGCAAAGGAAGGTGTAAGTATTATACTCAGTGATGTGAACAGTGATCTGGAATGCAGTCAACTCCAGGATTATTCATGCAAACTTGGAGCTAGAAGAAAAAGTATCACTTTTGCAGATTTATACTCCCTCTCGGCTGAATTGGAAAGAGAGGCATTCTATTCAGTTCTACAGGCTACAATCGATAAAGCCCGACAGTATTCAGATTGTATAATAATCATGGGCGACTGGAATGCATGAGTTGGTAACGACATCACAAGAGGCCATGGATGTTTAGGAAAGCATGGAGCTGAGTTAGTCTTAAACGGTAATGGTAAGAGGATGCTGGAATATGCTGGAGGATGCTGCGTGGCTAATGATCTGTTAGTTTGAAATAATACGTTCTACCCTCATAAAATTACTTTTGTATCACCTAGCCGAGGAGTTAGAGGTGCAATTGACTATGTTGTATACATAAGGCAATTTAGATATGCTATAATCGATGTAAGGGTGGTGTATATGAGCACAGAACTCAGCACAGAGCATAAAATGCTGATAATGGGCACAAGAATGAGATCTAAGAAATATAAGCCTGTTAAATATAAGAAAATGAAAGTTATGGAATTGAAAAGGGCAGAGAAAAGAGAGAACATCAGAGAGTGATTACAGATGAGCTCATGATGAGGGAGGAGGAAATTGTTGTTATAGAAGAGAATATTGAAAGAAGATGGTGTTTACTAAAGAAGACACTGCTGAAAGTGGCTTAGAAAGTGTGTGGAATGACAGTAGTGGGAGAGCATATAAAGAGAACAAAATGGTGGAACAATTCTGTAAAAGAGAAGGTTAGACTGAAAAATATGCTTGGAAGAAGTATTGTAGAACAAAAATGCAGATGATTGGAATGAATATGTGCAAATATGGAATGAGTCCAAACAAGAGGTCAGAAAGGATAAGTTGGATTCCTGGGAAGAGTTTGGAAGGGAAATTGAGGATAACTTTCAAGCAAGGAGTAATAACTTCTTGCATACAGTTCGAGATCTACAAGAAAAATATGTAAAGCGAGTGAGGAGTGTTGTGGATGAGGAAGGAAGTGTAAAATCAGAACCAAAAGATGTGCTAGAAGTACGGAGAGAAAAAGGCATTTCTGGTTGAAAGCCTTGCTAATATTAATGACAGGAATGAGGAAGAACAGGAAGAGGATCCGAGACGAATATCCATTCAGGAGGTTCAAAATGCTATTGATGATCTGAAACTAGGTAAAGCAGCCGGTTATGATGACATAGTACTCGAACTCATAAAATTCTGTGGACAAGAGGTTGCTAACTGGATATGGAAACTATGTAAGCATGTTTGGTCCTATGTAAAAATTCCTTTGGAATGGGAAAAGAATGTCATCATTTCCATACATAAGAAAGGATGCACTGTCCATTGTAAAAATTATAAAGCCATCTGCTTATCATCTGTTGTGATGAAAATATATTCCAGAGTCCTGAAAAGAAGACTTAGAGCACAGGTGGAGGAGGGACTCGAGGAGGAACAGGCAGCTTTCAGAAGGGATCATCAGACAAGTGTCCATATGTTGACAATTAGGTAGGTCATAGATAAAAAAAATTGAACTGGGCTGGAGAAATATATATGGCATTCTTGGATCTGAAAGCAGCGTTTGACACCGTTCACAGATAGTGCCTCTGGACAGCCTTAAGAGAGGCAGGTGCATCATTTTCAATTATAATAAGAAAAACAGCCTGTACCGCAGTGTAAAAAGAATAGTAAGAATAAGAGGTTCAACATCGAGAGAATTCAAGATAGATAAGGATGTCAAACAGGGAGACAGCCTAAGCCTACTGCTGTTCGTTGTTCTAATGGACCAAATAATAAAAATGTGTAAGAGAAGAACGAACAGAAGTGGGATCGTGTCCAAGCTTTGATTTATGCTGACATGTCGTGCACTAATATCAACCAATGAAAGAGATCCTCAGAACACAATGATAGAATGGTGCAGTGCAATAAGAGATAAGGGAATGGTGTTCAATGTCGGGAAGAGCATAGTCATGATGATGAGAAAGGATCAGGAAAATACAGAGCTGGAGGTGGAGTGGAATGGAATGGAAAAGCTCTAGAAAGGGCGAATGACTTTGAATATCTGGGAACAGTCATTTCAGCAGATGGAAAGGCTGATGAAGAGATCAATAACAGGGTGAGAAAAGCCAATCAGGCATTTTACCAGTTGAGTAGAAGCATACTAGGAAAAATAGAGATAAACCAGGAAACAAAAATAAAAATCTACTAGGCAGTATATAAACCTGTTCTACTCTACGGAATGGGGTGCATGTTTGGACAAACATGAAAGTAGAATTATTTTATGCAGAAATGAGATACCTAAGGAAAGTTGTTGGGAAAACAAGAAGAGACATAGTAAAAAACAATGTAATTAGACAGACATTGGAAACAGGAAGAACTGATTACTACTCTTGAAAGGACGACATTAGGATGGTATGGACATGTAAATCGTATGAGTGAGGAACGAAAGGCAAGGCTGGTGATGGAGGCGAAACCAGAAGGAAGACGAGGCAGAGGTCGACTGGAATGGAATGAGTATGTAAAGAACATAGCGGTGGGAAGGGGGAAACCGATGCATGAGGTTAAAAGAATGGCACAGGATGACAGAATAAGGTTTAGAGAGTGGTTGAAGGAACCCGACGTTTAACGGCATAAGGGAAGAGAAAGAAGAAGAAAATATATGCCTGAATTGAGAGAGGGTAAAATTTAATAGTATACTTTACAATAAATACGAAAAAATAGATATGAATTGATTCAATAATGCTGTAATATAAGTTCATGAGGTGGCCATCGGGAAGGTTCGATTCCCATGAGTATTTTTTATGTTCGATGATGAATAAATAAAGCAAAGTTATTAATTTTGTTATTCAACTATATACTATAGTGGTTGACTGGATGTCATATTTTCCTTGACTTTCAATGCGTAACATGGGAAATAACAGAGTTTAATCTTATTTTCAGTGCCAGAACAAAATAATATAGTGCAGTCTTCGAGCCTGGTATGTATGAATGGGCCAATGCCAAGTGGCTCAATACCAGGTACAAATGGAGGCTCGTACTGGGAGAACCATTATTCCTCCAGCTGACACTCCTAGGAATAGTCTAGTAATGTCCAAAAGTAACCAAAGTATTCTGACCCAGAAAATTCATTAGATCCAAGAATGTTGTTTGTAAATATTTCCTCGAAATCATTAGTTGAGCCTCTTTCAATACTGTGAGCATTTTATTAGTAATCATTGAAGAATGAATGCCTCTTTTCTTTTGTAAAATGGACATTAGTATTAATGAAAATATATTTAATAGGATTTGAATAACCGTGTTCGTTCTGCAATTTATATTTTTTAATGTTGCCATGTATATATATATATTCTTTTTTATTTACCTTATTTAAAAGTCGTTTGTTATTTGAAGAAATTCTTGTAATCATTGCAGTGTCATCAACATTATTGAAGCTTTAAATCAATTTCAATCTATTGATGTACGATTTGTATTTATTAATAAATTTGTACCATGCATCACACAAAACACACATATACATATTGGGGGTTTCAGGAGGAACTTGCCATACTTGAGTAGCTGATTGTATACCTCAACATAAGAACAACGGTTCATATAAGCATGCATACAGATTTTCTGTAAGAAATAAATGGTAGAAGACCCCAGCTATCTCTTTATTTACAAGGATTTATGCTGTTGGGAAAGGGTTCATAGTTTGTGTAGAAGGTAACTTATAACTTCTGTCAGAAGAAAATTGACTATTTAGTGCCGTTTGCACAGTATGAAGCAATTAATCATTTTATCTTAATCGAGTTAGTTTAACCGAAAGTTAAGATTCAAGTCGGTTTTCACAGTGCGTTTTTCAATCTAGTTTTTAAGTTAAACTAGATTGCTGTTAGGTTGGCATTTAGAATTCCTTCATTGACACTATTGATAAATATTTACAAATGTATGTACAAATCAATGGTTGACTCCATCAACTGTCGACTGTCATGAATAAAATTAACGCTCATTTCATGGTCTCCATGCCACAGAGAAGGCTGTGCAACGTTATCAATTTAAACTGTATTACTTGGTTTTAACCACCAATTTCGGTAGTTTACTCCAAACTTTACTCGAGTTTAAACTCAGACTGAGAAACCAATTTTTAAGTTATTCCTGAGTTTATATAAAAATTGTCATTTTTTGTTTAAACTAAAGGTTAAACTTTCACTGTGCAGACGGTTTAGAATTACTAAACTTGGACATGAAAAATAAGTATATTGGATCAATTTTGTCAATTGTCTTGACAACTACCAAAACACGGCTGTTGTCTTGTAAAATGTTACATTCAATATTTCATTGATTTTACCTATTTACATTCTGAATGGAGTTTATCACACTATCAGAATGTGTGAATTTATATGAATATAAATTAGTCTGCCATCTTCATTCCTGCAATGAAGCAGGAATTCATGAACGTTTTTCTTATTTTGTGCTGTGTAATCAAAATAGTGTATGGTCTGCCCCTTCTAAAATATTACCCTATTACAAATACACATACACAATAAAATAATGTCTTCTAGCTTTATTTATAAGCAGATTAGCACTTTGTTTCATATTTGTTGTTGAATAAGAGTGTTTTAAAGTTTATCTGCTGTTATTTAAATTCGATTTACAAATTATTAAATTATATAA
Source organism: Conomelus anceps (assembly GCA_948455865.1). Lineage (NCBI taxonomy): Eukaryota > Metazoa > Arthropoda > Insecta > Hemiptera > Delphacidae > Conomelus > Conomelus anceps. The sequence continues at coordinate 42,719,832 of OX418222.1, forward strand.
ATTTCAAGGTATTTAAAGGTTTAAAATGTTACCGATGATAGAAGCTATTTATGTGATTAATTTGATATTTTGTATAGCTTTTTATTGCTCTGTTGATAAGATATGTACTGCTTGATTTGTACATCAGAACTGAATAAGTTTAATAATGCTCATATTTTGTATAATGTGCAATGCATATAACTGGGCAGTTTTCTGAATAATTATTATATTTGAAATATGTATATTGTGGTTTTTTTATACCCTGTATTTTGTCTGTGGTATATTATTTTGCTCAAGAAGCATAAGCCTTCTTGTATAGGAAGTACATAAATTTCTTCTTCTTGAGGTTCTATTGTGTTCATGTGTTTCATTATTTCTAGGTCTTATTTCACTCATACTTTCCATACTTTTAGCAAACCATACAATAGACTCAGGGTGTCTAGGAGTTGGGAATGTCGGATAATTCGGGAATTAGCATAGAAATAAAACTGGAAACCCCTAGAAAATCAAGTCGGGAGAATTCCTAGATTATTAAGTTTGAAATTCAGTTAAGCCAATCAACATTTTTCCATAAAGAGTTGCTCATGATTCCATCAGTCATCGGCCAAATTCTTATCTCATAGTAAAAGTAAAAGCTAGCCAAGCATGTGCCAGTACATAAATATATGTACATCAATAATCAATTTCAAGCATTGTAAGTTGAACAGATAATCATATTTATAAAATAAAATATCTAGCTGCAATGTTTAAAAATGAGAAAAGGAACATTGATAAGTCTAAAAAGTGTAGAAAAGGTCTTGCATTTGGTTCATATAATTTTCTCGACATCCTGATGCTGATCCGCCGACTGTATCATGGATTTTGACTTATCAGGAATGATTCCGTTAATGATAAGGAAAGAGATAAATGAACATGGTGGACACTGCTTCTCTTATTTTGAACAAGTCATGTTTTTACATGCAATATAAGGTTCTCTTTGTCATTGTCCTTGTATAGAAGCTGGAGATCAAAATATCTTCTTGTACGCATTTCCTCAATACCAGGTGTTTGAAAAGTATGGTAATGGCCTAATGTCTCTGAATGTACTAGTCATGTGAGATAGAAATAAATACAGTCACACATAGCCATAAGAAAAAAATTTTGGTGAATTTGAAAATGTCTGCTATCTTGAAATGAACTTCATTTTTTTCAAATGGGAAGGTAGTGTGTGACATGATTTTAATGTGAAACTAAGACAAAAATGATGGTGAAATTATTTTTTAAATTATTGTAAGATTAATGATCAAAAGTGCAAAATCATGGGTCCGAATATTGAAAGGAAATTGCATCTCATAAAACCAATAATTATCAAATTCAGAGTACAAAAAGTGAATGTATTTTCAATAATTTATTTAAATATCTATTTAATCATTCGTGGAAAAATTGTATTGTGCTTAAATGAATCTGAAAAAACGTGTTTCATTTTATTATTTTAAATGAATAAGCATTTGACTTTAGAGAGCCTTATATTAGGTCATTCTCATACTTTTCAAATACAAGTATACCTAGTTGAACAAGTTGAAACCATATACACAATATTGTTTTTGCCAACACTGGTTGTCTGTGGCCACCCAGAGGTACCGCCAGTTGTACTTGTGGGAATGCTGGCTTTGTTTTCTCTTTGCCTTTTGTTTTTGGGAGCAGGGCATATTATATTATAAAGGTGCGCACCCATCAACATGGAATCCATTCAATCCAATTCAGTCAAGCAATTCGACTCAGACACTAGTTAAGGAACTGTCAGCCAGCACTTGGGAAATATCAAGGTGAAAACTTTGTGTTCTTTAGTTTTTAAATTATACCTCAATCTAACCTCCCACTCCCCTCCTTTTATATAGAAGATTAGTAGTTTGTAGATTTGTATTGATTGGAGACTAGAAAGTATTGGGAAAGGTAATAAGTATGAGAAGAAAAATTTTGCAATTTATTACTTTTTGCCTAGAAAACTGAATAGAACTGTGCTTTGAATACATTGAAAATGAATGGGATCAAAAAGATTGATTCTAAAATGGGGTTAAGAAATGGATGAATAGTCTAAAAATGATTATAGAATAGTGTCTATTGAGGACAAAAAATAGAACAATAATTAATAACAGTTATGATATAATATGATAAATTTGTAATAATTTCAATATTTTAAAAGCTCATGACTTCAAAACTTTTGCGCAGACAGGCACTCATGGTATGTTGACTGTCTGAGGTGTTGGAAGTTGGTAGCCTTCTCTTAGTAATTGTAGGCTACTCCATGACCAGCTTGTACCTGTATCTCCATGCCAATCTGCAATACTGTGTTATTGCCAACCAATACTTGCCATTGAGAAGAAGCACCAGCTGGGCTCAGCTTGGAGTTGCTCTTCCAAAAACATTTTTTCTGAATTCCTTCAGACAGGACACACTGCTATGAAGTGGTATACATCCTCTTCCTCTCTTAAATTGCACATTGAACAGTAAAAGAATACTTATTGAGGCAAATCAGATCTGTTCTTGCTTTGAACATCCAATTTATGCATGCTGCTTTCTCATTGCTGTTTTCAGTTTTCAAACTCAGTTCTTTATACAGGCAACGAGTCTGGCTGCTTCTCCATTGATTTTCGAATCCCTCTGAGTTTTGCAGAAATTTTGTTCAGAATAGCCTGTGTTGAAACCTGTGAAGAGTGATATTGGAATCTGATACTCTTCTGCCATCTGCTGTCACTGAAGATAGACACTCTTCTGTAAGGATCCTTGAATACCTTTCTTCTGGGAGATTCAAGCATTTTTTAACATGAAGGTGCAGCTTCAGCATGTACAAGAAAATTGGTGACAAACCAGTTTTCAAATATGAAACATAATTTGGGGAGCATTTTGGTAGACTAAAAACTCTTCAGAAAGAAGCATTGCAACATTTAAATTTTCTCATAGCCCCAAGCTTGCTCACCATAGCAAACAATACTTCAACAGGTTGCATTGAAAACACTCAATTTGCTACATAAATTCACATCTTCACTTGCAATGATCTTGGAGCATGAGTTTAGTGCAAACTTTGCCTTAGAAACGCTTGACTTGAAGTGTTCCATCAATGAGAGTGAAGAAGTCATCACCACTCCAAGATATTTGTAGCTATTAACCACTCCTATTCTATGACCCTTAGACCACCACACCTCAAATCTGGCAGGTCTTCCACCATTCTGAAATAACATGATTTTTGATTTGTCCAGATTGACCATCAGATTCCATGCCATGCAGTATTATTCCAGTGCTCCTATCATTTTCTGCAGAGAGTCTATCTTATGCTAGCAGAACTATGTCATCTGCATAGGCCAGTATTGCTATGCAATTGCCACTTATATTAATACCACCACCCTCCATACTCTCATCTATATCATCCATAAACAGGGAAAACAAGATAGGGCTCAATGAGATCGCTTTAATCCAGAGCCTGTTTCAAAATACTGAGAAAGGCCTTTTTGGCTCCATACTGCTGCACTTGTTTCCTGGTACAGACTCCTAACTGCATTTACCATTTTGGTGGACAGGCCATGTGCATATAATTTGTGAAACAGTGCATGCCGGTCAAAAGCAGCTGAAAAATCTACAAAGAAAGCAAATACTTTCTGTTGTGTAATAGAAAGCTTTATTTTCACTAAATTCAGAAGGGTATAAATATGATCAACAGTTGAGTACGTTTTTCTAAAGCCAGCCTGGAAGACTTTCAATTTTCTGTTCCTCTCAACCCAGGTAGTCAGTCTCTCCAGAAGAAGCCCTACAAAGGTTTTACCCTTTGTATTTCCAAAAGTACCTCTGTAGTTTGATACCTCACTTATATCTCCCTTCTTGAAAATAGGGAATATGACTGATTTTTTGTATCCTTCTGGCACCTTACCCAAACCAGAAATGCAGTTATATACTTCAAGAAGCTTTTCAAGAAAACTGTTGGGTGCATTTAAAAAAACTCATTTTATGAGGGGGACTAGAACATTGACCTCAAAAATGGGGGGGGGGGACGAACCCAAATATTCGGGTGGTGGGGGGGGTCGTTTCCCTCCCACCGGTGGTTACGCCCCTGCAAATCATTCCCTATCAGCAGCGTCGGGCCCTCAGATACTCCATGTTGTATCAGGTTTTTTATCAATTGAAACACATAAATATGCAAACAAAAAATATATTAATACTGTACACAAAAAATTGCACAGAAAGGTTGAGGTAGAATGCGATGTTGATAAACCTTCCCAATGGTTACCCAAGCTCTAGGAAAAGTTTATTTATTTTAGGTCATTATTATTATTATTATTATTATTATATTGGCTTGAGGTGGATTCAGTTTTATTTATCTCAGATACAAAAAAGGCTACATGAATTGTGTTGCCTTCCAAACGTCTTTGTCGAATGATGGCTTGGACGCAGGAGTAGCTCAGAGATATGCTAGATAGCATTCACACTCTCCTCAGCAGCCAGACTCTGTGTAAAGGTGGGAGTGGACTGTTAAGCTCAGAGCTTCAGAATTTGTTTCGATGGGTCTGGCATAGATACAGCTCTGTTAGCTCAATGAGGAAAGTAATTGCAACCTACCTCACTCCTCGTTTGCGTAGTACGCTCTTTGGAGCCGAAATCGGCTGTGTTGGTACTATACATACATTATTATTAGATTTCCAACATGATTACAAATTTATTCGAATCAACCAAGTTCGAATTTATAATAAGTTGGGCTACCTTTCAAATATAACCTTTTGTTCTAATTTGCGAAATCAGTTTCTAATAGAAAGAACAATTTTTCAATAACACTTGTTTAAACACTTTTTGTGGCTGCAAAAATCTGGTAAATATTGACATTTTATTTAAAAAAAAATGAAATTATATGGTTTTGATGATGCAGTACTCAAATGGTTTGTATAATACTTTGATGAGAGATACCAGCAGGTTGAAATACAGTCTCACCCTTTTGTATATCATTCGGAATGGGTAAAAACGAGGAGTGGGTCTCTCAGGGATCAGTTCTCGGTCCATTGCTCTTCTTCCTTTACATAAATGACTTGCCTCCATACCTTGAACCAGCACACTGTGTTTTGTACGCTGACGATGTGAGTATTTTATTGATAAGTAATAGTCAACATAACATGAAGACTGAATGTAAAATAGCTTTTAAAAAACTAAAAGAATGACTAGCTTCCAATATGTTGACATTAAATTATAATAAGACTAAGCAAATTCCATTCAGAACGGCCCAAGAAGTAATATTAGAGACAGGAGATGGCAGCATAGGTTCAGTAAACGATGCAAAGTACTTGGGGTGGTGCTGGACTCTGAACTCTCCTGGCGACCTCATCTTTATTATTTAAAAAACAAATTAAACTCGGCAATATTCGTTCTTAGAAGCTTGAAACAATTGATAGATACAGGAGCTCTTAAAAACGTTTATTTTGCTCTGTTCAACTCACTTCTGTCATACGGAGTTGTGTTTTGGGGCAGTTCAAGTCAGGCAGTACAGATATTTAGGATTCAGAAATGGGCAACTAGAGTAATGGTGGGAGAATCCATAGAACAAGTTGTAGACCTTATTTCAAAGATTTAAAGATTCTCCCACTTCCAGGTTTATATATTTTTGAGGCCCTCTGCTTTTATTGATAAAAATAAAGACAAATTTAATACAGGTGAGCTGCTTCACTCGTATATTACCAGAAACAGGTATAACTTAAGGGACGAAATACATCGGACTAGTTTGTAAGAGAGGGGTGTGAAGAGTGCTGGAATTCGCCTGTGCAACTCATTGCCAGCACATCTCAAGACATTCAAAGGTGAAAACTTCAGAAATAAAATGAGGGAAGAACTGTTGAATGTCTGTCCATACTCTAATGAGAAATTCTTTTCTCATTATGAGACGCAGAGAAACATATGATGACTTAAATTACTGACAAATCCATATACCCCTTTTAAAGGCGGTCAAAGGATGCTAATGAATGAATTATGAAAAATTTGAAGTTTTACGGGACCCATTATCTTTTTTAGTGTAATACATGCACCACGACTCAGGGGCACCTGTAAATGATAATTTAATTCTTTACAACAGACAGAATATTTAATTGTATTACTCTGAATTGTCGACTCATCATTTTTATCAATATTATGTTGAAATGTGCCGCTTGACATGCGCACGGTGTCTAAATGAACGCTAAGTGGGATTCGCTGTTATGCGCATTGGCAACTGCGCATGTTTGACAGACGCTGCAGTTTTTTGTGGGCCTTGATTCTTTTCAAATCAGTATTGATAGGTAGACGGGTGATGAGGTCGTCACTTGTTGCTAGGCAACCAGATGCGAGCGACGCTTGCGAAAAATTACCTTACACTACCTACTAAAAATTATATACATATAATATAGGTAGCAGACCTGTGTTTTGTTTCGCTTGGAATAGTATTGAAGGAATCAGCTCAGACTCTTGACTTCCATCTTATCACCCGTCTTATCAGTAGCCACTTATTTAGAAGAGAATCATCAAAACAGTAAAGGTAAGATCAGACCTTATCACACACATCCATATAAAATCATTTATTGTCGGCTATTTCTTTTGCTAATTAATTGGTATCAGTCGAACAAATTAATTGTACTAATTTCCTATATATATACATTCAATTTTATATAATACTCTTTCAGATAGTGTTTTATCATAAATATGGCATCATAGATCGCAATAAAGAATTAACGTAGCATGAATTCGCAAATAAAAAAGCTTTATGTTATAAATGCGCCTTATTATCCAAAAAATGTATGGGTAGTAACTAGCAAATTATTATTAATTAAGCAATATGGTTGCAAGTTGTGTGATACGCACTTAATAAATTATTCTGATTGCTACAGATTATTCAGTCATTTTGAATTTGAATTTGAATTTTTTTTTATTAGATTCCAAAAACAAAAAGCATACAATTGTACAGATACAAAGCATATACTTAAGATAAAATACATTTTTATGAGATAAGGAGTCAATTTTCACATGAACCGCAAGGTTTGTTGGTGAGATTGAGTTCATATAAATATTGTATTAAAATTAAAGTAATATTTAAAAAATAAAATTTAAAGAAGAAGGAAATCTAAAATGTTGTAATACTTGACTGAGTAGATGTAACTACTAAAAATGAATAATAGAAATGCTAAAAAATTAAAGAGCAAAATAACAACTACTTTCGCACTCATTCACACACATGCACACAGGAGGGGGGCACACAACCATTCGCACACACATACACACTCACACAAAACTACACTTGAAAATGATGTTTAATGATATATTGATCTGATGAGACTTGAACACTCATCATCAGTGATGGAGCCTAACCACGATTGCATGGTACTCTTATAGTGTGGTAATGAGAAGTTAAAATCGGGATGGCTTATGCTAGGTGGAGCATTTCGCAAAATTACATGGATTAATCTAATATGATGCATTCCTGTCACAAGCAGCGCGCGAATTGCGCTCTAGCCCTGAGTGGTGGAGGAGAGAGCCTCTAGTGGGATAAGGATGGTTAGAAGCATTGTTAAAATAAATTTTATTTTTAAAAGCAAAAATTAGAATTGATTTTATAAAAAGTTTTTTTATGGTTGGTACCTTGAAAAGAAGAAAAAGGCGATTAGATGAATAAGTTCTGACCAGGCCCAACCCCGCCTTGATTATTGCCTTTTGACTAACATTGTAGAATATTACATCCGTTAAAGATTCCATTTAATAAATATTACAAAATTATCAACATTTATAGTTGTTTTTTTTTTTAATGTCGGAAATTAACTAATAAATTCTGCAATTTACTGTTTGTAAAAAAAACTGATTATCTAATGGCTGAATACCGTACTTCTACTTTATACGATATCGAGCCAAACTATTGAGTTATGTACAGTTACATTAGCTCTGTGTTTTAGGAATGAGTTCGACAGTTTATTAAAGTAATAAGGAAGTATATATATATAAAAGATATATGGAGATGCGATCATAAAAATGAGGTTCAAATGTTAAATATTATGAAAATTGCTGGTTGAAAAATCTTCTATGCTTATTTTTTCTTATTCTCATGGATATTTCTCAAATTGATTTTGATAAATTGTTTTATTCAATTGGTTTTAAAAACCTAAGCTCCCATAAGCAAACATATTTTTTTATTGTGGATGATGCCCACATGAGACCTGTGCGTGGGTAATGGGGTGGATGATGACAAACATCCAAGGCTGCAGGAAACGAAGCCAGCTAGAGTCTTATCTTATCACAGACAAGCACTCCAACCAACAGCGCTACCAGAGCCGCCATAATAAATATATTCATATAACTATACTTCCTACAAGTCAGTGGAAAAATGAGTTTTGTAATCTTTAGCCCTGGAAAGAAAGCAAATTCATAGAAGAGTTAGAAAAACACAGATATATTGTTCATCATCATGAAGGTTGACTAAACAGTAGTCAACGGCTAATAAAAACTTTGCTTCAGCTGATCTTCAAACAAAATTAGTTATAAATGTTATTATTCCGATTCAAAAATGGAGAATCAACTCCAACCTTAAAAGAGTGCTAAACCTTAGAGGCTTTGCTGTACACATAAATATTAATGAAGTAGGTTACTATTTGAAAAATTATATTTCTAAAAAATATAAAAATAATTATTCCTCCGCTAATCATAATTGATAATCTTTGTGATTTTATTAATATTGTATATCGTATGTAACTTATAATTGAAAAATGAATGAATGTGTCTTATTATCAAACATGTGCAAATAATAAGTATCTACGAAAAGTCCGGCATTATGTACTTTTAGATTTCAAGATGAGCTCTCGATCTCGGTTCTATTCAGAATTGAGAGAACCGCAGTTTGAATCTTGGTATTTGTTTTATTTTTGTCTTTCTTCTACACTTCTCAACGAAATGTATGTTTATGCAAATTCTTTCTTATTTATCTTACTTGGTGTTTATGTTATATCCAAACAGTTGTATCTGTGCTTTTGAAGCATACTCTGTGTAGAGCTATAAAGAGGCAGGCGCTTGCTTGCTTATTGGCTGCATAAATCTGTTCTCTGTTCTAAAAATAATGAATATTCTTTAAATTCTTCTGTTTGTATTCTTGCAAAACATTTATTCCATTATTTTCTGTATTTTTATAAATATTCTTCTATGAACTTTATAGAATCAGCAGAGTTCACGTGATTGAAATTAATTAATCTTTTTTTGTTATTCTAGTGAAATTGACATCTTAATCAATTTTAATATTCTTCTAATGTAATTATTTAAAACAAATGTTGAACTTAATTACCTGAAATTCGAGTGATATATCAAACACATTAAATTACACTAAATAATAAAAATTATATATTTAGTCATTTAACTAACATACAATCAATGTGAATACAACAGGCTATTGCCCAAAACTGCTTTGCACAAAATTTCAACTTTTTAGAATCGAAATCTTAGGTCTCAAAATTTCACCTTGAAGCACTATCATTCACGAGTCTTTCTCAGAAAAATAATATTAGTATTGATTTTACTTTTAACAAAACACCATCACAGTTCAAAAAAGATCAATAGAATTTTGAATTTCGAAATTTCTGACATCTACACTAGCAAAAATCACGGTAGGATGATATTATTGAAATTATTAACTAATGAAATTATTAACTGAAGGTTTCCAAGATTTCAAATTCGTTGCTTATTTTCAGATTGTCCTCGCGGCTGTTGTCATGACTGTGTATGCTGTTTTTTCAATTCTAGCCATGTTGGAAATTGCTCAATCCTTTACCCCATATTGCTCCATGGAGGTGAGTATATAATGTTATCACACAGATAGATTCATAATATATCTTAATATCTTATAAGTCATGGTTACCCAAATACGTCCATGGTACATCCAATATTATTTATTTTTCTGAAAAAACATTAACCTATTTAACTAACTTATTTTTTAAATACTTTTTGGTAGAATCTTGGATTGTTGTCTCGAGCATGTTAATCTTCACAAAAATAAATAATAATCCAAATAATAGTTTCTAAATAAATTAATAGTTTCTAATAAAAGTTTAATAGTTTAAAAAATAATATAGTCCCTATATTGTCTCTATAAAAAGTTGTTTATTTGACAATTGAACACTGGAATATGTACAATTTATAAACTGAGCACTGAATGTGCAATTTCAACTTGCTTTCTCGGGTGATGCTACATTTATTTCTGAATTGCTAGAATTTATAATCTATATTTTTATCATTATCTATTGATATTTTTTATTACAGACAAATAAGATCACCTCGTGCTCCATCGCAGAAATGGAAGGTAAGCTATTATTTTAAGCTGGGTAATTGACCGAACGAAGAGAGGACTCTGTAACGAGTCGACCGTTTTGCATTTGTCTGTAACACATTTACGGCTGAACGCGTGAACCGATTTCTTTGAAATTTGGCATGAATGCTCCTTCTAGAAATGCGCAGCGATGTATGTGTAAGGATTTTCGAAATTTTGTTGCATTTAAAATATAATTGTAAAGAAAAAAGGAAAGGCAACCAAGCCTTCTTCTATAGGAACATATGATTTTTAAAATGAGCTCAATCATATGGAATAATTAGAATCAGATCCATAGAAGCCCTCAGGCCGTAACATCTGTGTTCATTCACCTCGTTGAGCCTTATTTATATGAATAAAGATATCATTCATATTTGTTTGTTTCATTTCTAATATTCTTATTAAGTAAAATAACAAGTGATTTGTAAGTAAATTATATACAAATTTAATTAATATTGTTTTATAAACTCATTTATCTCATATATCTGAAATCCAATTTTTTGTGCAATAACCTGTCTTGCAAATAGAAAACATAGCCTTGTTGATGTGATACAGAGTGACTTTTGTGAAAACCATACATGAAAAAAAGTGGAATGAATCTACCTTACGGTAAATTCGAAAGGGACGCTCTTACTGCCCCAATAGCGAAACAGCTGATACAGATCAATACTAATTTTCCAATTCACTAGATCTGAGAAAAGGCATGCCTCAAAGCGTGCCTCAAAGCCGTACCCCAAACAAGAGTTCTTTATTAGTGAGGCGCAGCACATTCTCAGACTTGAAGAAAGTCACTATTTTTGATACAGCGGCTTTTGACACATGGAAATGTGATCTTCCGCCTTAGAAAAATAGTTCCACTGGAAAACTTGAATTTTAATGTCAAATAGTCATATGAACTTATGTTTTCTTCTTATGAGGTGCCTTCTACCTCCTGAAAATTTGGTACCTGTAACCCCTGTAGTTTTTGCTCTGAAGTTTTATGCGTACGGACGGACAGAGCCTACGTATAATGCTCTCCCCCTATGTACTTCGTACAGTGAGAACTATAAAATAGACTACGCGAATTGAATCAAGGGTTAGGTCTGATGTTTGTGTTTAATTTTCCCATTGCGATTATCATTGAGTACAACGAGTATGTTCCTCTGAGCAAGCACCCTTATTCTTGGGCGTAAGGTCTACTGTTCACAGAACTACTAGTAAAAATATATCTCAATATTTTCCAAAGTATAAATAGCATATTAATAAATAATTTTCATTGATCTCGGATTGAAAAGAAACAAGACTGATTAAGTTCAAATTTTACTGATTCTGGTAAAAAATTCCATTTGAATATCATAAGGGAAATGCTGTTAGCCGCAAGACGTAGCAGGTATCTGTTCAGTCAGATAAAGATAAAATAAGCCACGAACTCTTGGGCGCTCTTTGTAAGGGTGACCGATTGAATTGACCAGCAAAAATGACTCTGTTCTCTGTTGTAAAATCACTTCCCGTTGGTTAGGAACCCACCTAAAACTGTAAATCCAACGCATCAATCACCTCATCCCACGCACAGGTCTCAGACCTTTGTGAGTTTCATCCTCCGAAAAAAATGCTGCTGGATGAATTTTTCAACTCTATATATGTTTAAATTTTTAAAGAGCAGTTTATGTTATGTAGCTGAATTGGGGGTTGTAAGCAGTATATAATAACTACAGCGTTTTTCTATTAAAATAATCCCTGGATTTCTTGTTCCATGACGAACTGCTTTGTTAATATTAACTTTTTAAGTGAATTCATCGACTTGCAGTCAAATTTTCATTAAGAATAAGTAGAATTTACTTACTCTGTAGGCCGAACGTTTTCGAATCTTTGAGATCCATTTTCAGAGGTGTCCTCCTTGATCATCGATGTCAGTTTTTTTGTTAGAAGAATTGTGGTTTTTGTAGAATGTGATCAACTTCCTAGACCTCTCAATTACAAAGAACACAAACCAACACAGCTTCGACATCTACAGAAAACCAACAATGACATATACCCTAATACACAGCACCTCCAATCATCTGAAAATGGATCTCAAAGATTCGAAAACGTTCAGCCTACAGAGTAAATAAATTCTTAATGAAAATTTGACTGCAAGTCGTTGAATTTACTTAAAAATTTAATTAAAATAATCTTTACAATGCCCAATAATATGTTGCCTATGTTTTGATATAATAATATGTTTTTATTTATAAGTTACCTATTGAAACTGGACTGGAATCTCTCTTTGAATACTGCCTCAGATTGCATCAGAAATCATATTCAAAGTCAAAGAATCATTTACTCATTAATGCTACACACATTTTGAACAGAGTCACTAAATCTAAATCACAATGAAAAACTAAAATAGTTTAGTTACATCACAATAAAAATTAGAATAAAAAATCGTCAAAAGGATAAAATCATATAGGCAACTTGAAACACAACACTAGATTCTACATAAAAATCAACACTGAAAATGAACATTCAAATAACATTATAGGGCACATAGAAGAAAATTACTTTAAACATGTCTGGACTGTATAATTATGTACTCCTAGAATGTGTATGGGCTCAAATCTATTAGGTATTTTTCAGTTTTCTTCTAAACTCAGGCATTGGTGAATCCCTAACAAAACTAGGTAAACAACTCAAAAAATCTGCTCCCGTAAACGATGGTTTCCCAGTGCAAAATGTTGTTCTATTTTGTTGAGTTATAATACTAAAATTTATTGTAGGAAGATAAATTATTGTATGCGGTTTATTTTTTTAATGAACTTTCAATGTTATATCAATGAAAGGGCTTATCAAGGCTTTTATGTCGGCTATTATTATTCATCGATGCTATTATCTAGGCTACTGTCACTGAAGTAATGAAAAGTTCTGTTTCAGGTGGTGATCTATTTTTGCCAGCTTCGGAGTTTACTGTAAATAGAAGCTATGTAAATGTGGCGCTTGGTTATATTAATGCAACATTCTCATTCTCCACCTACAAAGAAACTGGTACCTATTATCATATTCAAATTCCACTCTCGATCTTTATTTCCACTTTTCAATAATTGTTGGTAATTAAAAAACATATTTAATATGTATTTTATTTAACATTAGTAAAAATTTTGCAAGTTCAACATAATAGATTTCTGTGACCTGATTAATGTTATCAAACAGAAAGGTATTGCAATGCATGTGCTATGCCGATTCTGGTTCTGAGTGACTATTAGGCTTCCCAAAACAATAGAAATTAATCTGTCATACATAGCATGAATGAAAAATGTTTTTGCAAACCTGGGAATCGATTTCGTGGCCATTGGAAGCCAATTAAGCTGATTACGCCAAACATTTAGAAGTGTGGAGTTTCAGCAAAACGTCCTGATAATTATCGATATCGGAACGCTATTCGTGATCTGATCAGATCACTACATGCGCAGGCAATCAAAGTAAATAAATATCGTTCTGATCAAGATGTTAGGGCTGTAAATGTTTGAACTCTCCACTGTCTTTAAGCAAATTGATATAGAAATAGACGGCTTGATGGAAACGAACGTTATTTAATAATGATAATCAAATTTTCTCTAATGTTGGGAACTCAAAGCAATGTGTTTTCTCTGCTCTTCGGAATAAAACATTCGAAATCACTAGCATTTGCTCTAATAACTCTCTTTTCCAGTATGGGAGCTATTGGTGTATGTTGATAAAGAAGTGGAATCCATGTGGATCATCCAGGCGATAGACTGCTCGAATCAAGTGCCTAGAGGAACTATCCATCTACATTTTCTACCAGTACCTGATAATTTCTCTCATTTAATTCTAAAAACCCTCAAACAGGAGACAGGTAATAAATATTTATATCCATTTACGCATGAATATGTTGTTATTCATTAGTTAAAACCAATTTATTGTTGTACTTTCTGCATACTGGTAGGTTACATATCTATATTTTAAACTTTTGTTGAGTAAAATAATCTTCTCAATTTTCTTATCATAGACTTAGTTATTACATTTTAAAATTATAAAAAAATATAACACCTGAAAAGTGAGTTTATAATCCAAACTAACCAATAACAAAAATATTGAAAGGAAATCCTGACTATTAGGAGAAAATCACTTTGATAAAGTAGCATCCGCCTAATAAAGAGTGTTTTCATTTTGGTTGGTTAGGTAGCTAATAACATATTTTCATAAACATAAAAGTAAAACAAGTAAACTTCCATTAGCAATGAGGCTGAAATTGTAAAGTTAGTTGAATATTTTCTTTGAAAATTTCTTAATAAATGTGAACACATTTTCATTCCAGGAAGAAAAAATACTTCACATCTAAATTGTGTATCCGATTTTTTTAATAAATATAGATTTCCTGTTATAATTTTAAAAAGTCTACTATATCAAGTACATTGAAATAAAAATTACCTATAATGATATGGTAAGTAATTGTTCACGTACGAATTGAAGATGCATGACAAATAAATTGAAAAACTTAAAGGACAATGATGATACAGCTATATTTCATTATAGAATCATTCTTAATCTCAAACTAAAACTAAAATACAGTGCAGCTTCATTACTGCGCATACCCTACATGGACAAGTACTATATTGCCTTATAATAAGGGAATACGAGTTCTTTGAACCATGTACTTGGACCTTTTTAAAGGTGAAACTTAATCTGTGAAGTTTTCCATGACGAAGATTGTGAAACTTAAACCGTGAAATTTAAACTTTGGAATTTTATCTTCGAACCTCGGGCTTTAAACTTGGAACTTTGGATTTGGGCCTTGACCTTTAAAGAATTTTGGACCCTGGACATTGGACTTTGGGCTGATAAAACCGAACTTCTTCAAGTTTGGAGGCCTGTACAGTAGAAACAATTAGTCTGGACGCGTGGCTCTGGTTTCACTACTAGCCGTCCTGTTAAAAGTTGACTAGTTGACCTTGAAGACATCTGCAGCGTCGCACACGGGCCACATGTTTTTAGAAATGAGCGATAAATACTCCCCTCGCCATGGCTGACTACCAAACGGCCGTGCGCCCAGACTAATTGTTCCTACTGTATGTCAGTTGGCTCACGGCTGAGACTATAGACACACGCACTTGTAACAGCTGGTGCGGGAAGATAATTGATTGATAAATACAAAATAATTTTGATAAACAAATAGAAACCAGGCAATCGAGCACTACTCAACATTATAAAAGCCTCAAAAAATTAAAATATTGAACACCTATAAATGAAACATAGCGAGGTGAGGTGGTTAAGAGTGGTGGTCACGGCATGATTTAAAAGTGTGTTGTTTTTTAGTTTGTGTGTGCGTGTGTGCGAAAGTGTGTATATATTGCTAGGAATAAAGAAGTTCAGTTGTGATCTGCTATTATTACCGTATTTTAATAGTTATCTTTGTCTGTTTTCATTATTTTCTATTTTTAGATATTGTATTCTCATTTCTATTTTACTACATATCAATCAAGTTTGTACAATGCTATTCCTCAGTCTCTTTCTATTATACTCTATTTTATTGAATATTTTTCATTTTCTACCTTCTTTTTTATATGAAATGTAAATATATTCCTGGATTTCTTGTTCCATGACGAACTGCGTTGTTAATATTAACTTTTTATGTGAATTCAACGACTTGCAGTCAAATATTCATTAAGAATAAATAGAATTTACTTACTCTGTAGGCCGAGCGCTTTCGAATCTTTGAGATCCGTTTTCAGAGGCGTCCTCCTTGATCATCGATGTCAGTTTTTTGGTTAGAAGAATTGTGGTTTTTGTAAAATGTGATCGAAAAGTTTGTGTGATTTAAAATTTAGTTGTTCGTTGAAGATGTACAGGATTTGAAATATACAAACACACCACACACAAGAAACTAAACATCCTCAACGAACAACTAAATTTTAAATCACACAAACTTTTCGATCACATTTTACAAAAACCACAATTCTTCTAACCAAAAAACTGACATTGATGATCAAGGAGGACGCCTCTGAAAACAGATCTCAAAGATTCGAAAGCGCTCGGCCTACAGAGTAAGTAAATTCTATTTATTCTCAATGAATATTTGACTGCAAGTCGTTGAATTCACATAAAAAGTAAATATATTATTCAGTTGTTTGCTACTTGTGTACATATGTATATAGATATATTTTTCTCTCTTCTAGTGTATCAAAGTTGACGTGTATTGGAGGGTGAAGTGAAACAGAGAGGGCCAGTTGCGCCTTTTAACTTCGCCTTAATTTATAAAGGCAGTAATTCAATTCATGTGCCTGAAATGAACATTGTAAGCGTTCGAAAGCACCTGATTGTTTATTTTGTCGTTGAAAGATTCTACACAGATTCAAAACGCCACTTCATCGAGTTAGTGTGGTGCTGTAAACCCCCCAAATTCCGAAACCAAAACCACAACTCTATTATGTGTTTCAGTTCAACAATCCTCTTAAGCTAATTATATACTAGCTATATCTTGCAACAAAGTAGAAGGTGGTACATCTCCCGTTATTTCAATTTGTAAGTGAATTTGTACCTGAAGGTCACAGTCCAACGATAAATAGGCAGTGTTTGGAAGTATAGGTAGCGGTATTCAGAAGATATACTTTGCATCATATGTAAAAGTGGTGTTTTTTATACAGTTACTTTACTGGATCCCTATTTTTTGTTTTATGTACAGCTTGCTGCATTCGGTATTATTAACATTCTTGTTTAAAATTTCAATGAACTGAATTGATATTTTCATTTTAGTATGAACGGTGCTAACCTGGTACTCACTATTGTTTGTACTAGATGTCGATTTCTTCAACTATATCTTCTGAGTACTAAGGTTTTTTAGGCAATAATTTTTAATTTAGTGTAGGTCTATCGAATAAACAGGCCATAAGTTTCATCTCTCAATCAAATGTGATTTTTATTGTTTCGGGGACTGAACTAATTATTAATTTAATCACTTCACATTCCCAGTATGTAAATCCGCCTAATAAAGCATATTTTCATTTCATAAATAAGTTTCCAACTACTGTTTTTCTTTTACTATGTCATAAATTTTATTATTCAATCTTATTATGATGTAAAGAAGCACAAAATAAATCTAAGGTAGTGTAAGGCACAGTGCAAATGGGAAAATATGCTTTGTAACATGTAACGCATGATTAATTTCTGTAAAGTAATGAAATGAATAATATTGGACATTACTCTTGATTCTAATGAATAATTAGGCGAAATTGTCACAACCACATTTATTAAAAAATATTAAGAAACTAGTACCGGTTGCTATACTATTATCAATCTCAATCAAACTAAAACTAAAGTACAGAGAACCTCAATATATACTGAACATGGAATTATACTATTGGCCCCCTGGTGGGAGGAGTGACTCTCGATTCTATTTGGGACGTCTAATCAACTTCGCAAAATGTCACCCAACTTCACGTCACAAAGCTTGTATTCCGATTTTCACTGTGTCTTAGTGAGAGTATTATTCCTGTAAATAGATCTTTGGTTTTAGATTCGTTTCAAGCTTTTGGTTTCTTTTTTGCAGATGTTCTGTGCAGGGATAGCATGCATTCAGGAGTATGTTCTAATCTTTCATACGCTTTCCTGGCGCTCCAATCGCATGCTCTGCAGTCGGTATTCGCATATTCTACTGTATTTTATTGCTTACAGTACAGAGTTGTCCAAGAACGTGTTACCAAACTAGTACTTGATCTTATTAAAGCATAATTATTGGTTCTAGAGCTAGAAACCAGTCATTTTCTTGCATTTTGTTGTTTTTATTCATTTCTTTTAATAATACTTCAATACAATAGTAGTTCTTCATTTCATTCTTTAAATTCGATACGAAACATTATAAACGCGAAATTATTCTACACAAATCGCTTGTATTTAGGCTTAAACAATTCAGCATCAAAGGTAAACAATCTTTATTAGAATACGTTAGAGTATCGTCTAAGAGGCATGATAGTGACAGACTGTTAGTTTCATATCTCACAACAAAGTAGAAGGTAGTACATCTCCCGTTATTACAATTTGTCCATTTAAAAATGGGGAAAATGAAAACAATTTATTAAGAAAATAACAATATTTTCAAAATTATTGAACCATAATTATATAAACTTTTTATAGGACTCGATAAAAAGGCATATTGTACAAAACTGACTAAATTATTATATGTGAGGTGTATGTTAATATAGCCTCCATATTGAACAACAGTGTCAGTTTTGTGAATAGTGATTTTTAAATTATATAAATTAGAAATATGAGGATCTTAGCTACATTTTGACAACTCTGTATGAAGGGCATTTAATCAAAATAAAATAATCAAAGTTAGTTCAGCAGAAATCGAATATTACAATTCTGCGTTCAGCTGTATCCATTTTCACTTAGTATTTTTCCAGCCTAGCAGCAAAAAAATGCATTATTGCATATAGGATGAAATAGGAATTATTTTTCCTGATAAACATGTACTTACCGCAGTTTATAATGGTACATTGACATTTATATGACCTTCCAAACCTAAACTTGGTTGATACCACCCAGCTTACAGTTGCTATTTTGATTCTAACTATAGTTCATGTCACCAAATTAGGCGGCTTTGAAAAATTGAAGTGTTGCACGTTTTTGCTGTGTTAGCACATTGCTGTGACAGTTCAAGAAATGAAGTCACTCAAAAGTCAGAAGTAGTTTGACTCATGTGGGCATCATCCGCAAAAAAGTTTACTTCCGACTTGGCAACATGGCACGATTAATGTTGTCAATACGTGCATTGAGGTTGGAGATTTTCTACTAACAGCTGCTAGCATGGTCCCATAACTGGCAACGTCGCAATTTTCCAGAACCGCCTAATTTAGTGGAGTGAGCTGTAGACATTTATTCTATATTCTATAGACATTTATAGACTGCTTCAATAGACATTGATAGATAGAAATTATACTCCTATAGCTCTATATAGTATGCTTTGAACCATTTTGTTTAAGCTCAATCTGTAACAAAAAATTACTTTCCAATCTCCTTGTAGATAAGATTATCTACTTATTTCAATTTCTACTGTTCTTGGATAGGCTACGATTGTTCTTTTCTCAGCATCTGTATGTATACACTGTATATAATAATAATAATAATAATAATTATTATTATTATTATTAATATTATTATTATGAGCAATTTCAACTTTGTGTTATATTCATTCAATTGAAGTGTATTACGCATTTCTGTTGTTACATATTTTATATCACTTTCTTCAGCTTCAAACTTCCATTTCATTAATTCCATGATGTACTAAGTCACATTCATTTTATTCTAAAGCTTTGAATAATATGTAAAGAATTTAGCAACCATCTTATCTTCCATCTATATTTTATGTAAGTGAAAATATTTAACATGTTTCAAACATATCAGGCTTCTCAAAAAATTATTTTGATAAAACTAAACTTGTGATTCAATATAAAATATAATATCTTTATAATCTCTAAAGCAGTATTTAATCTTTTAAAAATTAACAGAGTTCATACCATCAGGTAAAGGATTGATATGAGCTCCCCCTTGAAAAATAAATGTTTCACTTTAATGAACAATAGCTTGATTGACATCAACCCAATAAACTTTGCAAAAATATATAACCAGTTTATAAAAAAATGATTAAAAATTAACCAAGGATGATAAAGAATTAGCCATGATCCAATAATGCGAATAATTGTAGTTATACAGTAGTGTGTAACTTATCTATATGCAAACCCGAAAATTCTCTATAATTATTTATAACTTTTTTGAGGATGAAGGATCCTCTTAGACCTATTCGTGGTCAATGAGTTGGATGATGGTGATTGATGAATTGGACCTACACTTTTTAGTGGGTTCCGAACCACCCAGAAGTGATTTCACAGCAGAGAACAGATTCTTTTCTGCTGGTCATTCCAATCGGTGAACTTTACAAAGAGGGCCCAGGAGTTCATAGCGTATCTTTATCTAACTGAACAGACACCTGATACGACTCGCGGCTATCACTTCAAATATATTATATTTGTTCATTTCATCCAATCTATGAAATAGTAAAGCCTTAGAAATTTTTAGTAGGTGTCCCTCAATATTTTCTAAACGTTATGAAAGTTTCAAAATGAAATCTGTATTTTTTTCCATTTCGAAATACTTGATGAACAATCTAATATCAAAACTGACACTGTATTTCTATTTAAATTATGATTTTATTCACTTAAACTGGAGGAATGCATTTCTCTTCTGAAGAGAAGCTTCATCAGCCTCCTGAATGCGAAACGCATTCCTACAGTTCAAGTGAGTAAGATCATAACTTAAATAGAAATACAGTGTCAGCTTTGATATTAGGTTGTTTCAAAATGCATCATTTTATTTAAGGCTGTGCGCAGGGTTTTTGGCCATAATTTTTTTCGAAGTTTCTTGTATTGGATACCATCAAATACAAGATAACAGGACTTGAAAATGTTATGTATTGCTGTGAGGAAAACTTTTTTCTTCAATTATTTTGTGAAATAAACCCCCATATTTATATAGCATAATATCATCACACAGCAGAATTTTTTCGAAGTATCTTGTATTGGATATTATTAAGACTTCAAAATGTTATCCATTGCTGTAAGGGATTTTTTTTCTTAAATTCTTTTTGAAATGTGAGGGTTCAAAGTTGAAAATTTTCGGTTTTTGGAGGCAACTGATCTCTTCTACGAGTTATTTTAAACTCTTGATAAATAATTGTCCATAACTAAGACACCTTGAGGAATGAAATTACATACTTTCTACTTTAATCTAACAAATAGTTTTTTAAAAATAAATTTTTGAAAAACTGACATTTTTTACATATTTTTAAAAATTTATTTTAAAAACGCTTTTTGCTTGATTGGAGAAAAAATATGTCATTCTATTCCTTGAGTTGTCTTTTAGTTATAGAAAATTTATCAAGAGTTCAAAATAACTCGTAAAAGAGATCGATTGCCCCTAAAAACCGAAAATTTTCAAATTTGAACCCACATATTTCACAAAATAATTGAAGAAAACATTCCCTCACAGCAATGAATAACATTTCGAAGTCTTAATAATATCCAATACAAGAAACTTCGAAAAAAATCTGCTGTGATATTATGCTCAACTTCCTTGTCAAATTTGATGCTTGCATGACCAAAAACCGTGCGCACAGCCTTAAACAATAGTGACACTCATTCATAGAGACTCATTCGATTTGTTGCAGTAATACCTTGCTACTCACAATGAATGTGACACATCAGGTCAACTTGACTATTGAACTTATGCAAGGAATGTGCGTTGTTGACTGCTCTGGAAAACCAAATTCCTGTGATGTGCTTATTGAGAAATTTCATTGGTTTATGGTAACATTCCATTTGTTGGAAAGCATATTATTCTGTAAAGTTTGTTGTGAATACTGGTGGTTTTTACCTTGGTTTACCTAGTTTCACAATTAAATCATTAATTTGTTTTGTGTAGTGGCGCCTATAAGTAGCCAATTATTTTTTAGCAGACAAATGTTTTTACAATAATTTTTTATTCTCTCATAGTTAATAGTCTAGAAAGAAAGATTTGTGTCGAGAGAAAATCATTTGAAATCTTCAGTAATTTATATGTAATTAATTGTAATAAATATATAAAAGTTCTGAAGAAATCTACAAAAACGTGAATCCATCTACTCAGAAATCAAGAAAAGAAGACTAAAATTCTATGGACATCTCTATAGAATGGACCCCTCCCGACTTACATGCAAGATTTTCAAATATTTTGATTCAAAGAAAAACAATCCATGGTTTGATGGCTGTCACAAGGACCTTAGAACACTCAACATACCGTTTGAAGAAATTCAGAATAGGAACTGCTTCAGACTCAAGACTTATTCTTAACGAGAGTTTTTGGAGAAGATGAGAACAAGAAGAACACTGAACTTGTCTGAACAAGAACGGAAAAGACGGGGACAAGTGCTGCAAGATTATCATCAAAGATTAAAAATGTCTAAATAGTTAAATCGCGGTCCTAAGTGACCAATCACGAAAATAATAATATATACAACTTATATGTATAAATTATATTGAAAATTATCGACTTATTCATTTGGTACATACAATGTAGAAATGGAAGCTTACAGGCATGCTCCCGATTGCTTCCTTAACACAATTTACATAAAACATCTTACTATATAAATCATTAAAATTTGAAGATACATTTTTAAGATAGAAAATAGAAAAATACTGTAAACGTCTTATAAAAAATGTAGATTAATCAAAAGAAAGGAAAGCGTTTTTGAGAAGATATAAATTACGTCTTATGGGCATAAATTACAGATAAATGTTTGAAGTAGCAAATATAAAATACTGAAAAAAGTAATATGAAAAAGATTTATAAAAAGAGATGAAGAAGTCTTTTTTTAGAAGGAAGATAAACAGAAGAGGAAAAAGGAAAGACTAGTTTGAGAAAAGGATACATATTATTTCAACTGAGTAAGTTAAGTGCTTCCACTCTGAAAGAGTTCAGCTTATTATTATGCCTCCTATATTAACAATTTTTAAGTCGGACTTTCAATTTACTTAATATTAGCCTAGTTATTCGATATTGTCTTTTAAGTATATGAATCGAGTGTCTTACTTGAATAACTTACTGTCGGACTAGAATAGTAGCCGATCTTGAAGCTTACCTAATTTCACGATTGAATTATTTAAATATATAATATGTTAAAGACATCACATTTCCTGAATTTGGCATTGTATCTAAGAAACATATTATACAGAGCCACTGCAATCACAGTCACGCTCCACAATTGAGGAAAAATTACTCCAGCCGTGTAAATATGATTAAAAAATCAGCTGATGGCTCTAAACATGTTTAAGCATCGTGTACTTTGGAATTGTTGAGCTCGGTCAGATGTAATTTAGCCTAAATTGTGGCGCACGACCGCGACTGCAGTGGCTCTGTATAATAAGGGCCCAACACCAGTGCTTAATTTCTAAAATTTTAGGTGTGGGAACGCTAATTTATTCTTATAAACCACCCTCTCTATTTTCTACTAAGGCCTAGTTAAACATTCCCTCACCCCTCGCCCCACCCCGTTAACATCTCGGTGCCTACTCTAAATTTCCAATAAATCTGTTTCGATTTGCACCAACCATTTTGTATGGAGCTTACATTAACCAAAATACTTTTTTTCATGAATGGTGAAATAAAAACAAAGCCTGCTTTACATTTTTATTTATATACAGTACACAGATCTCGCTTCGCCCTACGTTACAGTACTTTACTCGAAATATTTAGCATGATTATCTGAATAAATAGCGAGATGAGACACCTTCGGAATCAGATTGGCGCAAACTGTGCGTTCCCTTGTGTTCCGGCACTCTTGGGAGGTAAGGGAACGCCGTTCCCTTGCGTTCCCACTGAAATTAACCCCTGCCCAACACTCATATATTGTATCTCTTGACCACACATTGACCCTAAATTATTGCTACAAAAATAAAAAAATTAATTAAAATGAATTTTCATTAATGATTATAATTTTTAATTTATGCACGCTAAAAAATGACATTTAGCAATGACATTTGGCAAGTTCAATTTCCTAAGATATAAATTCAGATTTAAAATATTTACTGTTCATGCCCGACATATGCGGTATTGCAAGTGGAGCATTATGTTTATTTCATATATTAAGACTGGTAGTTGATCGAACACATAACATCTTTAAATATTGATGTCTTTTTTCAGGATGATCATAACGTTTTCAAATTTGAGAATAAGCAGCCAGGATTTTACTGTGTGAGGGTATGTTAATCTTTGTTGAAATTGATCATTCCACTCTTACGGTCCTTCGCTAGGTCATTAAGTAAAATATTCAGGTTTTACTTGATTATTCTGACTAAACAGTATAGTTGACTGCTGACAAAAATGACTCTAGTAATACCGTACGCTCGAGAACCGATAGCAAAGTTAAAGTAATTAATAATTGCTCAATTTTTTGTTCGATTTTAGAAGTTTCATGATTCTTACTTGAATTCATAATTCAAGTTAGTTGGAGCGCTTGTCTGTGATTGGATAAGACCCTCAAATCATATCAAAATTTATTAATCAAAAATATTATCACAAAACTCTTTCAATTTTAACTAAATAAATACAGAATATTATCTGGCTTCGTTTCCTGCAGTCTTGAGTTCGAATCTCTTTCAGCCATGGATGCTTCTCATTTTTCACCCATTCACCTCATTACCCACGCACAAGTCGCCGGACTCATGTGGGCATCAACCGCAATTTAAAATAAAAACTTCTTGACGAAGTTCTTCATCAGTGTGACTCCTCCATCATTTTTACAAAGAAATTATTGATGTCTGATTATTTTACTATATAATAATTCAAAAAAGTATTTGAACTGTTATAATGGGAGTTCAATTATTTACAAGAGCTTTTTATACAGAATAATAAATTCCTGAGCTCTGCGCTTCGGTCCAAGACTACTCACTGAGCCTTTTTGAATAAAAAAGTTTTCAATTTCAAAATATCAATCCCTCCTGTTCTTTTGTACAGGTATACCCAGAGTATGGTTGTGTGGGAAACGATTGTTGTACCTTTGGTACAAATGCAACTTATCTTCCAGGTGAGCTGATTACTATACTTCTATGTGAATTACAGCAGTGATCATGCAATTATGAAACCCTGTAGACGTGTTATGTACCCTGTCTGCATGGATGAATGGGGCTGAGGGCACGCTAAAGCCCCATCATAGCATACCACATCGTAATAGTATGAAATATGTGATAACGTATATTAAAGGAAATGCTTTTATTGGTGGGGAGACCCTTACAGATAGTTCCACCTCGCAGCTTGAGCCATGCTATTGAAAAAATGGTGAACCAACAGTTTTATTCATTTATTTATAAACACAATCAAGTAAAGATACAACAGGCATAGCCCACTACTGCTTTCTTTACAAATTTTTAGGTGGGTTCCGAACAAAAGAACAGGTCTTCAGACTCATGTGGGCATCATCAGCAATAAAAAAAATATTTATAGAGCACTTCACACCGATTTTTGAAAGCATATGATGCAATGTAATTATGCCGGGTAAACGACACCGGTTACCTGGCTGTCAGGTATGTGTGAAACAAGCCTCAAGGCCGCTATTGAATCAATAACTACAGAATGATTAAGTGAACGACTGAGAAATCGGGCATAAGACTTATGATATATAATTATGTTACGGTACGGGTTTAGTTGTAAAATTATACTTTCACCTATTTTTAAAAATCGATTGTTATTTCTTTTGCATAAATATTGAGGGAATTTTCAATTAATCATTGAGCCCATAGAATGAAATTTGACTGTTTCTCAATTATTTTCATTATCTTCTTTTTCATACAGGAGAAAATATAACATCTACTTCATATGAACTACAGCCTGATTCAACAAAGCCACCTATCGATATGATACTGGTGATTTTATGCTTGATAATGGCTATTGTGATAGTTGTATCTGTCATGAAAATAAAATCAGTGCGGAGAATGGGTCGAGACGTGGAATGCTTGACAGCTGAAGGAGCTTTATTCAGTAAGTAAAATATGAATAATTTATTTTCAATCCTAATAGTGTGTTGAGTATTGAAATCATTTAAAAATAAACTTAGTTATAGTGAATTCAACATTAAATTAATAACTTATTCGTGTGAAGGTCATTTTACATTGATGGTATAATTGACTAGTAACCCCAGTTTTCAACCTGATTCAGTAGCCTTCCAGCCGTGTCTGAGGAAGCATTCCAGCAGAGCGAAATGGCTACCACACGAATAAGATAGTGTTGTTACTATAGTAAAGTTTATTTTTAATATTTATGTTTAAATATCAAGTGAAATAGTAATAAGGAACTGCATCAAATTAAAATAATTCAATGTATTTTTCAGATGAGTAATCTTTTGTCTTCAATTTTTCAGAATCATATTCTTACAAAGCGTGAAATTTAGCACAAATGTAGATCTTATTTTTGAATTAGCTATAATGTCGTTTGGTACCATGTTATGAGAATGGATCCCCTGATTTTCCATTCATCTCTGTTTACCTGCCTTTGAAAGGCAATAAAAATGTTTTTTTTTTATTTTTTTACTCATAGTACTAGTATTGGGTTGAGTATACCAAAAGTTATAGATATTGTAGTGAACTAATACTTTAGCTGTCATTTTCTGTGCACCAAAATGGTGTTTGGTACCATTTGGAGCGCTTGTCTGTGATTAGATATTAGACTGGCTTCGTATTCCTGCAGTCTCGAGTTCGAATCTCGTTCAGCCATGTTTGGATGTTTCACCTCATTACCCAAGAACAAGTCTCAAAACTCATATTATAGGCATCATCCGTCTAAAAAAAAATATATCGAGAGAGTAACTGGTTGGTTTGTGCAGAGATGGCATATTAAAATTTAAAGTTACAAAACTAAGTTAAAATTTTGTGTAGTTAATCTAGTTTTGATTCTTTGTAAGAAAGTTGTTTTTGCTAGTTTTATTTGCATATGAATGAGAACGTTTTCAAATTTTCATGTTTATCTATTAATAACTCATAAACGCATAATTTGAAAATGATATGTACAGTTTCAAGGAGCTTACCGTCATACACAACACTGGACGTTGAAAGATACTCTCCAGTGCTAAAATCCACATCAAATACTTCCTGCCTTAAAATCGTTGAAGTATTCCTACTATATTCAAGGCAGTCGGAGGAGTTTCTAAATCAAATGAATGACTTCCGAAAACGACTTGAACAAGATCACATTGTGGTAAGTCAACTACTGTATTCATTGTCATGCCCGCTACACTATTCTAGTTTTTAGATAAATGCTGGTTACCTTTTGTCCTGCTAAAGCAAACAATTTAGACTAATACAACACTATCAATCTCAAACAATTTAGGCTATTGCACCACTATCAATGTATGTATGCGTTATGCTTTATTGGCCATTACATTTAAATATCTTATTACATTTCTAATTCAGCATAATTGAAATTATTTCATTCATTCACTATCCCTTTGGGCTAGTTGGGCCAATTCGATCGGGAGGCATGTGCCCGGTCAGCAGAGGTGAGCTTCAAGTAGAGGTTACTATCAATCTCAAAGTGGACTCTAAGGATTGAGAACAGGTTCCAAAAAACTACCTACCGGCAGAAGCAGGTAGTCTCATAAAAAATTGACAACTTCTGGTCTTAGGTTATTAATTATTGTCACCGTAAAACCATTAGTTTTAATGTTAAAGTTTGAAAGATATAAGTTTTTTCTCAAATCTGATTCAAAGAATATTTTTACTAGAATGTCAGAGTTTGAAACACATGTAGTGGCATTAACGGAGCAATAGATGTTGATTAGGTCAGAATTATGTTTATTACCAAAACATTTATTTCGGAATATTTTAAACTTTAAGGAACTCGGATTTTTTAGTAAACAAGCCAAAACTAAAATAAGACACGTATAACATGTATATAGAAGTATTTCAGTGCCAAAGATGAATTTATTTTTCTTTGACATTAAGATGCTTATAACATTATTGTTATTATTATAATATCTTTGTCAAGTTATATGGAGTCGGTAGATTAATCAGTGTAGAGTGGGGGAGTTGATGTTGTGTTGGTGGATGAAGGATGGAACAGGAGTTTCCATCTTGCATGGCATTCCATCACAAGAAGTTAAGACCTTAACTATTTTTTACAATTTCATTCATGAGCTAAAGAATATGCTGACCCCACAACCAATCAACATCTCTTGTTCCATCTTGCATTAAAGTTAATATAATATTAGTTCATGCCAAGCGAGTTGCTAATAAATTACTAATATTACTAATAAATTACTAACTTGTATAAAGGTCATTCCAATAATTATTTATGTTTTGTTTGAGATAAGAGTTAGTGGTAGAGATAGAGATGTCAAATTGTTTAATAAAAATACAGTTGCAGTTGTGTTTTCAGTGTGTAAACTTGCATTGTCATCAACGTGAGGTTTTGAAGGAACTGACAAATGTATAAAACATAATTTATTAATTTCGAATTCTTCAAAGTGCTATGAATTATACTGAAGACTTCCGCAATGCCGGATATTGACAACAGCATTGAATATCTGATGGAAATCGATGAGCGCTACTACACTGAAACATCGCCTACTACACCGCCTACTACACCGCCGGGAATCGAACCACGGACCTCCAAATTCACATTGCCGGCTTGCCGGTCGGGCGCATTAAGGGTCATAACTTTTTTTTCCAAAAATAATTTATTGTATTTGATATTATTAAGGTATTGAAATGTTGTCTATTGCCATGGGATTAATTATTTTTCATCAATTATTTTGTGAAATATGTGAGTTCAGAGTTGAAGTTTGTCAGTTTTTGGGGGCAATTGAACTCACCTAAGAGTTATTTCAAATGATAATTTTTATATAACTGAAAGACACCTTGGGGAAAAGA
Source organism: Conomelus anceps (assembly GCA_948455865.1). Lineage (NCBI taxonomy): Eukaryota > Metazoa > Arthropoda > Insecta > Hemiptera > Delphacidae > Conomelus > Conomelus anceps. The sequence continues at coordinate 42,748,551 of OX418222.1, forward strand.
ATGACACATTTTTTATTTCAATTTAACAATTGGTTTTTTCAAAATAATTTTTTGAAAAACTGAAATGTTTTTCACATTTTCAAAAATTTATTTTGAGAAAACTAATTGTCTGCTCGAAATGAAAAATATTTTATTTTGTTGCTCAATGTGTCTTAAAATTTCATCAAAAAGTGGCATAACTTGTAAGTGAGATCAATTGCCCATTCCCCCCCCCCCCCCCTAACCGAAAATCTTCATCTTTGAACCCTCATATTTCATAAAATAATTGATATAAAATTATTTCTTTTGGCATTAGATAACATTCCAATACCTTAATAATATCCAATACAAGAAACTTAGAAAAAAAATTATGACTCAAAACCCTGCGCACAGCCTTCCTTAACCACTAGACTACAGTGACCCCTCTGTATAGCAGCGCTCATTTTAGACTTGGCCATATCGGCTCGAGTATCACAAGTAGGGTTTGAAGGAACTGACAAATGTGTAGAACAAGAGTCTATACTGGTTTAGACGCCCGACCGGCAATTGGCAAGTTTGCGGTTCGATTCCCGGCGGTGACTGATATTTGTGTGTAGTAGTGCTCATCGATTCAATGCTGTTGTCAATATCCGCCATTGCGGAAGTCGTCTGTATAATTAATAGCACTTTTAGGGATTCGAAATTAATAAATAATGATTTTTACTCACTCAAACTGGAGGGATGCATTTCACTTCTAAAGAGAAGCTTCATCAGCCGATCGATTGTTTGAATGGAGTTTCTCTTGAAGTGAAATGCATCCTCCAATATAACTGAGTAAAAATCATAATTTAAATAGAAATACAGTGTCAGTTTTGATATTAGATTATTCATCAAGTAGGTAGACTATTTAATCATGGAAAACATCACACTTACATATTTTTGACATGTAACACTAGCAGGGGCGGAGCCAGGGGGGATATCGGGATACATCCCCCCCCACCACTGAAATGTTGTGTTCATCTTTCACAAAACTAATATGTTTTAATAGTGTTTAATTTAACTAGATTAAATTAAAACATTTAATAAAATAAACCTTAAAATAGTTAATAAAAAATAAATCTTAGTTTTATTTAGCACAAGAGTTTGTCACGGGAATCGCGAGAAGTACAGTACAGTATATACAATGTTATTATGGTACTCTTACTCTGCCGTGGCATGTACAGTTTAGTGAGAAATAGATGTGGCAATGCAGTGCTTTCGAGTGGTGTCTTTCACTGACTCTTCAGGATCGGATATATATTTCATTTAAATTGATTCAATTATTGTTACAATATTATTACAATTGCTTCAATTGAAATACCGCATCCAAGTAAAATTACTTTAAAATGCTCAAAAAATCATTACATAAATATCAAAAAAGTTTCCGGGGGAGGGCAGGATCAACTGGGGGGATTCCGTCCCCCTAGACCCCCTGGTAAACCCCCCCCCCCAGAAGTTCAATCTTGGCTACTCCACTGAATAACACTAGACACGAATATGTAAGTGTTAAGTTTCCCCAGTAGCATGGAAATACAACATCAAATTAGTCTTTGTTTCCAATTTCAGGTGTACGACATGAATTGTGTGGAATTGGAAGAACAAATCAATAGAGACAGTGTGGCTTGGATTGAAAAAGTGTTCAACAATAACAACATGAAATACATTGTTGTCGAGCACAAAGAAGCAGTTCTTAGGTACAAAGAGTGGATTGAAAAAACGGAAACAGCAAATATAGATTATAGAGAGCCACATCATTTGGACCAACTATTTCTTTATGCACTTTCTTCTATTCACAATAAGTTTATTGATGATGAGTGTGTTGCCCACGATTATCGCCGACTTTTTGTTGTCAAGTAAGTTTATAAGATATATCATGTATACAATAATCATAACATCAAACAAGTGTAAAGCTATTAAATATGGTTCCACATAAATTGAATAAGAGTAAGATCGTATCATCTCGTATTTCTATTAAATGAAGCTTGAATGTCATTGAAAATGCTCAGAATGAATGAGCACAATATTTTATGATTGAACTACAGAATTTATCAAAAAGGACTTTACAACTTTGAAAATTCATATAAATGTATTCAAAGAAGGTACAGTGCTGGTTTTAGTGTTGTTTGAAAGGAAAACACATCAAGTTTGTTGTGTGTTAAATTTGCCACTCAAGTGTCAGAAAAGAGCTCGGGTTCAGTGAAGGCAGCCATCTTTGACGTAGCTGTGTCTAGCGCTCGTGACGGTGCGATTTTGCACTAAGAAAAAGTGTTTGACATTACCAAACCATTGTGATAACCACAAAAATATTAAAAGGACACTGACAGACTTTGGAATAACAAGGTGGTGGGGTGGGGGTCATTCTTGAGAAGAATAGCTCCATTGAAGTATTGTACACATGGATAGTAGAGGGGAGTGCTACAGGCGTTGTGGTGGGAGTGAATATAGTAGAGGATAGAGCATCGGACCTTATAGGCAGTATTTTCTCTCGGACCTTAGCTATAATCCAACCACAGACAAAAGAACCTTCAAAATATGAACTCTACTGTGCAGAGAGAGAGCACGTTATGCAGTTTATCTCACTCGCTCACTAGAGTAGTGGAGGGGGTCAGTCAACGCTTGGCTGTCCTGCAGTGAACATCAGTGGTAATAATAATAATGTATGAATTGAAAAGAACGCTCCGGTATGATGTCATCGGTCGAGCAAGTGAGAGAGGGCAATAAAGCTGTCGCTCTCACTCGCACAAGAGTGGGAGCTGTGGGGGAGTGGTAACTACAGTGATACAATGCGCGAAGGTTCTTTTGTCTGTGGCCCTATTATAACTACGCGAGTCAAAACTTGATGTGTTTCCATTTCAAACAACACCAAAACCAGCACTGTACCTTTATTGAATAAATTGTCAAAGTTGTAAAGTCCTTTTTGATACATTCTGTATATGACAACACAATATTGTTATGATTGAAATAAAACATATGTTTTTCGGCTTCCCAAGGTGTCTTTTACTTATAAAAAAAACTAGAAAGATTTAAATTACTTGAAGGCGAATCAATTGCCCCCAAAAAAGAAAAAAATCATTCCCAAAATAATTTATGGAAAAAATTTCGCACGGGTATAGATAACAATTCAATATATATTTATACATTACAAGAAACATTGAAGTGTTCTATAATATATGATATTTTATTTTTCAGTTTCCAAGATGTAAATGAAATGGGATACAAGTACACAAATTTGGTTCCATTCAAGAGGTACTGCCTCAACAATGGTTGGGAGGATGACCACTACCGTCAATTAATTCAAGACTTATCTGTAAAAGTTCGCTTATCAGAGTCCATACTGTGAAAAGTAAAACTAGTTTTCTATCTATAGCTGTCTGAATTATTGATGTATAATTAAGACTAAGGATAAGGATGAAAACCTGTTCTCCTATAATACTTCTCTAGTTTTTTACATACATTTTTATCTTTGTATATTTATGGACGTTAGAATTTCATGGTAACGGTCTTGTTAGAACCTAATGTATTCTTCCCGCATTCTATATTCTAAAACAAGCAGAACAAGAGAGTTTTTAGAAAGAGTTTTTAAATCACTTTAGAATAGATTAAAACAGCTTAGTAAGATAATATATTTATGTGAAAATTAAATTTTTATTACATAACTTTGTGTATAAAACATGAGTAACCCAATCTTATATTATTAAGATCAGGATATGATTTTAAATTTAAAAAATTAAACTCAAGCTATATAAAGTCTTGACATGGATGAAATCGATTGTCTTTCAGTACAGTGTAATTACAAGCCTAAATGTTTTGTAGTTAATTTAAGCGTAGTCATAAGCTTTAGAATTTAATAATTCCAATAATATTAGAAAGTACTTATCACCCCAAACTCTATTTGAAGCATTATCTGCTGACCAGACCAGCAAAACGTATCAAGAATCTTCTTGGTGATATTGAGATATACATAATGGATAAAACAAGTGTTGTCCAAACCACTTTTATTTAAAAAAAAAACAAACATAATATACTTTAATTTCGATTGTCACGGGATGCTCAAACTCAATAAAGAATTTCATTCTTGGATATCTTGTTCAATAACGATCTGCGTTGTTTATATTAAACTTATTATTGTAAATTAAATAACTTGCAGTCAATCTTAATTGTGAATAATTAATATTCCTACTCACTTTTTGGTCGAACGTTTTCGAGTCATGGAAACTCATCTTCAAGGGCCTTAAGAATTTCAGTTTGAAAATGACGTGACAGTCGAAAGTTGGATCAGTGCACAGCTTGGTCACTCTGCAAGTAGTGTAGTTTATAAACAAATCGAAAATATCAAAATCGAGTTCTAGAACCTTTTGCATAATAATTTGCTAATAAAAACTTCAATAATATTTTGCAGTAACAACGAATACAAGTAGGCTACTAATGAAACTAGTTGTAAATTGTTATGCAGTAGGCCCCAGTTGTTCTATGAAGATATAATATTAAATAAATTTAAAACAGTTGGGCAGTGTATTTAGGTACTGCTGATATTCAGAGTACTAGGAGGTACTAGAAGTCATGAATCAATTATTTATTTCTTATAATCATACTGTATTTGGCAATAAAGTGCTCTGGCCCTTATAAGTTGACGCTTTGAAAATTGTTAATAATGTTTTCTCATCACATAATTATGTAATATAGATCTTTGATTTTTATAATATTTTGTATATATTTTTTAATATTATTATCATGAATACCACTGTCATTCAACAGCGGAGTGATCCAGTTGATTGAAACACAAATTTCAACAAAATGTTATAAGAAACTTCACCTATGCAGCTTGCATTTATGTTCAATATTGAACAGAAGAGAAAAAATTAGATTAGTCTATAAGTACTATTTTGTATAAAACTATTAACTACAATTTATTGATTGCAATTCAATACCATTGAAACTGTATTATTATGATCTTCATTTATTTTCTGCTTGAGGTGAGAATGGTTTTATAATTCATCATGCTAGTTTTAACTATAGCTGCTTAAATCTTTAATATTCTGTAATATTCTAGTGAAGAAATGTTTGTTTAGTGTGAAATGGATTGTTTTTACTGTTATAAATGGAAAATAAAATAATTTTACTATTCTTAAAATTCTTGTCTTTAACGGAGTTATATTTTATTGAAATTATTAAGGATACCATACACTTGGGGGGGGAAAAACCTTATAGGATAGGATACAAAACTGCTACGTTTCTATATAAATCTTGGGTTCCCAACTATTTCTGATCAGTTATTAAACTTATATTTTTTCGGGAGGATGAAGCCTACATAGACTGTAGATCTGTGCAGCCGGTAATGATTTGGATGATGATGATTGATGCTTTCAATTTCAATATTTATTAATACATTCCAGAACATTTGGTATGAGCCGAATCAGAGGATATCAACAGGGGAAATGATAGCCGTGAGCCGTAGCAGGTATCTGTTCAATCATATTGAGATAAGCTGCGTTCTCCTAGGCACTCTTTGTAAGGGTGACCGATTAGATTGGCCAGCAAAAATACACTGTTCTCTGCTGTAAAATCACTTCCCGGTGGTTCGGAACCCACCTAAAACTGTAGGTGCAGCTCATCAATCACAATCATCCAACTCGTTACTCACGCACAGGTCTCAGACCTATATGGGTCCTTCATCCTCCAAAAAAAACATGCAGTTGGACCTACAGTTCTAGTTGGATTCCGAACAACCTATTCCAACCAGTTATTTGGTCCATGACTCAGTGCGCACTTGCTAATAAAAAGCACAATCACAAAGGGACACGTCAGAAATAAAAAGAAAATTCGAAGTTACACAAAAATACAATATGCAACAATACAAAAGATCCGTTGTAGTCAAAGCAACATTAAACGAAAATTACAACCATTAATAATTGAAACATCTACTTAGAATATTGTCGTCTCACATAAAGCACTCATTCAGTAGGTAATGTTATGTACAGGGCAGGAAAGAGGGAACAGTGATTTTCAACGTAATTACTGCTGTGTCAATAAGTCTTCCAGTCGAAGCTAGTTGTTTACTTTTCCCACGTACTCTCCTCGCCTTGTGGTTTATCTAAATATCTTTAGAATGTTTATGCAAAGCTTTATAAATTTTTGTGGAAATTGAAGAATGTCTTATCTGTTTACTTTAGAATTTTACAGAGAAATCGAGAACCTTCTCATTCTTTCTGGATTATAAGGAATGTATAAAAGGCAGAGGCTCTCATAAAAGTCAGTTAGTTGTGATTCAAACGTTAATGCGATAAGTGACAGTTCCCGCCCATGCAAACCGGATTACCAGTGAGCGCTAATACAAACTGTGTTATATGAACGTTTAATGTGTTAAGTGATTTCATTTCATTAATCTTATGTTGTATCTTGTACAATATAAACATGAGTCATACAATATTCTTAAAATATAAACAATCATCTCCATTAAAATACATAATACATACAACATAACACAGTGTTAATATGAGCTATTATAGAATAAATGTCACAACTTTCAAATTTATCTAAAGTTGAAAAATACTTCCATGCTGTAGAAGCACTTTGTATGTAGCCAGGACTTCAAGCTTCTCCTAAACATTGAGTCAGTTTCCGTTTGTCGAATCTCTGCAGGAAGGGCATTATGGATCTTCTTAGCCATATATACTGAGGACTTGCCTCATAAAAAGAGGTTCTGTGAGCTTCAAGTCTTACATTTACCCTACTTCTTGTATTATATGCATGGAAGTCCACTCCAGTCATCCATTCACTCTTGAATTTTAATGCCATACAGGCTGAAAAGTAAACAAACAGACAGGGCAATGGCAAAATCCTTGCTGATATGAATAAATTTCTGCATGGGTACAATGATGGTTTCCGAAACATAACCCTGAGTGCTCTCTTTTGTACTCGTAAAACACGAATGCAGTTATGTGAAGTTCCCCATGCGACAATACCATAGAACAACAGAGGCTCAAAGTATCCATGGTATGCCATTTTTACAATATTCTCATCAGCCACTTTAATTAATCTGGACATGACATGGACTGCCGAGTTCAGTTTTTTTACTAATGTCTCTATATGAGTCTTCCAGGTCAAGCACTGATCAATAAAAATACCCAAAAAACTTGGTGCAATCAACCCTTTCAATGATAGTTTCTGTCATTTCAAATTGAAATGAGGGATGGTTCAGATCTCTTATTGAAAAATTCATGAAACATGTCTTGGAAATATTAACTTGTAGCTCATTAGCTTGAAACCAAGATTCAGCACTCCTCAAAGCAATTTGGACATTAGACTTGAACCCCTCAATGTCGGTTGAAGTCAAAATAAAATTAGCATCATCTGCAAAAAGAATGGATCGTGCAAGAGGCACATTTGCAGGTAGGAATTAGTGAAAACCAGAAAAAGTAGGGGACCCAGAATTGACCTTGTGGCACTCCTCTCTTCAAAGCCTGTGGTTGAGAGCGATGAGTACAATTTCTTATTTGACCTTCCTGAACCTCGATTCAACTATCTGTGATCTGTCTCTTGAATAAGATTCTATCAGTTGAAGAAATTTACCTTGAACTCCATAATAGTGTAACTTTTCAATAAGAATGCTATGATTCAGGGAATCAGATGCCTTTCTCAGATCTACAAAGAATCCAGCAACCTTTTCTCCACCATCCAATGCTAAATATATTTCACCCAAGAAATATAATAAATAAATATAGTAAATACCAATGGCATCAACTGTTGCTTTATTTTTCCTGAAACCATATTGATCTGAATGTAAGACATTCCCTAGTGAAAGGTGTGAGTATAGTTTTTCGTATATAGTCTTCTCAAAAACTTTTGAAAATGATGATGTCATTGAGACAGGTCTAAAGTTATCTACACTTTCTTTGGTACCTTTCTTATGGAGTGGCCTTACTTTAGCAGTTTTGAAAATTCTTATAATCTGGACTAATAATTAATTTACTAAATAAAGCCTTCTGCGAACTCCAGGATGCTATTCATTTATTTTTCTAAAGGCGCGTTGTCCTAGTTGCGGAATGTGAAATGTGGTTAATGGAGAGCGTAATGCGCAGACCAATGGTTAGACGGCTTTCAACGGACAACGTAGACAACGCACTCTTCCAGCGGAGCGTGAACTGCGGAAACAAGCCACTGCTCAAGAAGCAGTCATTTCGGTAGTCGGTTGCGAAGTAGTGACGTAGATAAACTGGTTTCGCACATGCGCACATCGCAGTACTTGCAAGGTCATTTCTCCCCGCCGGAAATCGAGCCCTAGCTCCGCAGCTTGGACAACGATGCTCCATCATCAGCTGCGGTGTGAGCTCCGCAGCCCACTCACCGCATCCCGCAGTGTAGAACATTCCGTAGCTAGGACAACTCGCCTTAATGAAGAATAATTATGATGATAATGATAATAATAATGAACAATCAATATTTTTAAAAAATGGAGAAAAAAATAAATTTATTGTATGGAGGTGGAAAATAATAATAATGTTAGAAGTGGGAATAGAGAAAATCATGAATAGTTATCGTGTTTAATTTTAATAAATTTGTCTGACCCAGTTGTAATTGACAATGCGCAATCAAGCGAAATGATTATGATAATTACACACCTAGATTACAAATACGTTTATAGGAAGATTTCAAATAAGTAGAAAGATTATTATTAGCATCCATTACTTCCTCAACTTCAGAGCAAAGCTTGGCTTTTTCTAGTCTTAAAATATAGAAACAATCTGAAACACAAACAGTTTCTACATAATAGATAATAAACTGATAAAATGGAGTATTCAAGGACTTTTTTTGAATTCCTGGATTCCTTGTTCCATGACGAACTGCGTTGTTAATATTAACTTTTTAAGTGAATTCAACGACTTGCAGTCAAATTTTTATTAAGAATAAGTACTTTTTTGACTTTATTCTTTATTAAAATAAGAAATTCACAGTATTTTTTGGATACCACAACACTACAAAACACATGCTGTAGAACTGCCAATAACTACAATAACGGACTTCAAAATAAAGTGCAGTATTTTTTCGCATTAAAGTATAAAGCATTTATGAATTATGTCAAAACTATTTGTGTAATAGAAATCATGATAAACGTACGGTATTTTAAAGATTAGAAAAATAATACTAAATTTAAAAAAATCCTGTATATTTAACAGTTTACAATGGTGTTATACTAGTAGTGGCTTAAACTTAACTGAGATGATTCGACATTTTACTCCCCTAGCCCTAAAGTAACAGCTTCTTTGTAAGCAACTCACATGTTAAAGCTAGGTACTTCATCTATTATTTTTTTTTTCAAATCATAAAATAAATCCCTCTCAACATAATAAAAAGCAGACTGATATACGGTCATGGCCTAAAGATGACCGAAGTCGATTTTTGACTATTTCAGGTTTAGAAAAAACTCGTTCCCATGTGCCTTAGGTACTGTACAAGATATGGTAAGAAAAAATTATATGCAATATACAGGTTGATAAATATTCTAGATTGAGTAAGTTTAAACAGAACAGAAAAAGCACATACTGGAAACATTGTCTATTTTCAGAGCAGTAAATGTTAGCATTTTTCCCGCTTCTTCGCTTGGGTCCAGCAAATCGTCTTCTTTGTCACTGCATTTGTCTCCGTAGTTCTCAGTGGCCTCTGCCGCTGTATAAAGCTTTCGTATAAACGGCAAGATATAAAAAGTTGTTGGACGTGTTCTGCTTTTGGAAAATATAAACAAAATGTTACCAAGAGCACAAGACAAAAACTTTTTTTGTACGTTATGCGGGGGCCCCCTCGGGCCTGGGGCCCTCCGCGGTCGCGGACCTGGCCAGTACGTGCCTGCCAATAACTGGCCTACATGTGATAATTATTATCAGTTGCGCTGATTGGTTATGCACCATTAAACTTCTATTATTTCTATAAACATTATATGCTTTTCAATTCACAAAAAATGCACATCGGCAGTTCTAACAATAACGTTTTGTTTCTCCTTCTCAATTCACAGATCTTATAAAATTCCCCAATATCTTCTGTTATTTGACTAATATTTGAACTATTCCTATGTATAAGCTTGCTGTGCAGAACTGACCTTTTTTGAGTCGCGGCGGACGCGTTTCGAACTATGTCGTTCTTTTTCGGCGCTTGGTTACAGACTGATTATAGTTTTCTAGTATGTAAGGTCTGGTGGTCATAGTAAGGTAGTGGGAGGAGTGGATGTGGTGGGGGAAGTAGGTGTGGTGGAGGTAATTTTAGGAGGGGTTTTTGATGATGTTGAAGAGGGTATGAGATTTGAAATGGTCATTGAGTATGAAATGAGGATGTGAAATGGAAAGTTTGTAAATTTCGAATTGTTCAAGAGTATTGAGTTTTTGGCTTTTGGGGGCAATGTGAAGGATGTGGAGGTTTTGATCAATGTTGGAATGAATGATTTTTTTTAGTAGGTGTTCAGCATAATCTGATTTTGTCTGTGGTTGGGTGAGGGCTTTTATATGTTCTTTGAATCTGGTTGTGAAACCTCATACAGTTTATACATATGAATAGTTCTACTGCAGTTCACGAAAAATGGATATCCACAACAATAATATTTGAAATTCGAGGAAATGCTATAGTGACGATTTGCTTTTTATCATAGAGTACCTAATTATTTTTATATTTGAACCAAAAGTCTCAAATCAATAGGGATCACACGTGAACCACGAGGAAGCTATATACCAAGTTTCAAGAGTCTGGAAAGTGCCTTTCAAGAGTTTCCCATACAGACACGATTTCAATAAGGCCCTCGGCCCTTAATAAAAAAAATTATTTCAGGTAGTCAACTCGAAATCATGGTTTTCTTATTAGTTAAATTTATTTTCCAACCCGTCAAAACGCGTCATCTAATTACTAATTTTTTTAAAAATTTCCCCGGGCTATTGATAGTATTCCATAACACCTCCCCCCACCATCGTATGACACCAAATTCAAACACCCTGCGCACGCCTAACCTGCACACCCTGCCACCAGTACCATCACCTAAGTCTTTATAAAGTTTTATAGAACCCTACCGTATTCTACATTATTTTGTAAAATCATCAACATCTTTCCAGTTTTGTTTGCGATTGCATGTTTGTTGTACGGTGTGGTGGAACAAGTAGCACACTTTTAGGGCACACCTATATATAATCATATAGGAGACTCTTATCAAATCAATTTAATATATATGATTTTAATATCCATTGAGATAATTTTTAAAACCTGTTTATTCAACTATTATTATTCAAATTTACAACTTATTGCTTGCGTGAGATTTTGGTAAACAATATTGTACAGCTGCGTCATGAAAGACTCTCAAAAATTATGTTGGTAGCACCGCGCAGTAATATGTCTAAGGAAAGTAGTTCGTTGTTTAAATGTCTATTTAATTGGAATATTCATTGTTCTTCACTTAAATGATCATTCATTTTACAGAAATTTTTGATAAGATTATTATTATCTTGAATTCTAAACATCTCATCATCAATTCAGTTTTCATTGTATCAATGCACTTATCAACCTGCCTATGTGCTATGAGGTACAGTTTTGCTATTGCCTGAAGGTGCAACCATTCCGACTAGAGAATTACTAACCATCAACTTATTCTAAAGTAAAGTAACTACCGTTAAAAATTGCGAAGTGAAATTGGTAGTGAATTTCGATAACTCATTTTTATAATTCCATAGGTGTCTCATTATAGTTGCCAAAATTCCGGTCCCTACAAGAAAACTGGAGAGCGCCTACTCCGGCAAGACAGAGGAGATTGACATTAAAATGAACAGCAAACGAAAAAGTCGTGCGATTCCCGGAAGGTAAGTTTTATCACATTTTTAAATGGTAATTTCAAATTTATTAGTTTATAATTTCAATTTTCAATCGTAGGTGATATACTAACCACTTGGAACTGTAAACTATTGATGGTGATATTTCATCTCTTAATTCTTCATCTATTTTACGACCGATGTAAAGAACATTATTTTCCTTCTGTATTAAATTATATTGATTCTTACTTTATAATTTTGTAATTTGCTTCATGCATACTACTAAGGTTATACCATATTCAATTGTATCTTTCTATTTCAATTTTCTCTTATTTGATATTTCATTCCGGCCAGGCAAGGGTTAAGTTATGGTCAATCGTTTCATTGTACACGTATCCTTTGTTAATCAGTTGAATTTTAAATGAAATTATAAACAGTTTTATTTTCTTCTATTTCAACAAGAAAATTATTAATTGATTATTGTTAAATAGATTTTTGTTTCTACGGACAGAACAAAAATCACAGGCATGTTAGCTATTCCGTTGTTTGAAATCGAAAACGATCTCTTAATACTCAAGTATTAACGATATCTAAAATCTTAAAGTAAAATCTATTCTTGAATTGATTGTAGTAACCTGTCAACTTATTTGAATTGATTTTTACTGGCTCACTATAAAATACTTCGTCATATGTTTTAAAATTCGGGGCCGTAACAACGTATTTTCCTTTCGTCTCTAATAACCCTTGAAAACTTGGCATATTTTCAGTCACTACCCTTACAGTATTAATTTACTACTAATTATGTTTTATAAATTGGTCTTGATCCTGTTATTGAATTTTTATTTTCATTATGAACAGGAATGTGATACAAATCTCAATATATAAGAAGGATAACAGCTTTCAATTCAATCAAATTTTGCAACTAGAAATGTTAATAAGTCCTTACTTGATTATATCCGCCGTGGTCGTCAATAGTTTCGGTTTAATTGATCATTTTAACTGGTACTTAGTTTATAGTAGAAGGATGAAAGGAAATTTGTTTGGTTAGGTTTGGTACACTCTTTCGGATTGATTGATTCAATGTATAACAATTGCATGATCAGAATTGCCTAATTTGACTACATTAAAAATAGTAACAGTAATTATTCCAAGCATTTGCTAAATGTTTCAATTAACATATCTATTTTGTGTGTCAAGACAACTACCAAAGACACTGAATAGTGGTAGAAATTTTAGTAAGGCGTTTGGTTAGCATTGTGTAAGCTATTTACCTATTTTTTTAAGTTTGTTTTATGGCCTCGCTTGCAAATTGATAAGATTTTTTTGATTGTAATGCGAATGGTCGCAGCTATCGATAATTCATCATATTTCTACTAAATTTTTCATCACGATGATAACCTCTTAATACTGCAAATCTACTTTTTGGCCTTGGAGTCCTTCGTTTACAAGCATAGACTTTTCCAGCAATGTGATAGATTGGTAGTAACATTTTGTCATTGACAAATAAGTGTAATGAGAGATGTGTAATCGAACGCCATCTCATGTGTGTAGTCCGAATCTAATTTGGAAGTCGCTGATACAACATATTAACTCCTAGTCAAACTTCAATTACTGGTAGTATCAGTGATCCAATGAAAAATGATCCATAAAACAAGCCCCTTCCAACCTAACCTAACCGCTACCATTTCTTTTAAAGCAACTTTTCTAATGTAGACCGTCTAGACGGTATAAAACAACTAACAACATATTGACAAGAACTAAACGTTAATCCTCAAACAGAAATATGAATTGATCCAGAGTATTGCTGAAAATATATAAGTAAAATATATAATCAGTAACTGGGCTGGGGCGTTGTTCTGATGCAGTGTTGACACCTGCTCTTCCAAAACTCTGCTTGCTTTCCTCTTGCTCACGGAGAGTGGCTATAACCTCAACATTCTTCTTCACTGTTTTTATAATTTGGGTTTCATATTTATTCAATACATTCACCTTAGCATTATGTGAATGTATTATTAAATCAAAGTAAAATTACAGCTGGCTCCGTGGTGAGGTGTGCTAGAAATTAGAAGAGAGAGAAAAAATTGGGAGTAAGCCCCATCCAAGTATTGCATACTTCAAAAGGGAGAAATGAACATGAAAATAATAAAAGAGAAGCATTTGGGCCAACCCCAACAGACATGGGTAATGGGAGGAAGAAGCATTTTCATCAAAGAAGAAAAGATAAGGCGAGTCTTAATGAAACCAAACAAATATCCAATTCTCCAGCAATACTCAACATGTTCCAGAAGGAAATGGTTGAGTTCATGGGAGCCTCGAACCTGGAGACCATTCAAAAGACTGTGACCGACCAGTTGAAAGCCATAGCAGTTGAAATCTTTCAGCGCTGCTACAAAGTGTGTGAACAACGACTCCACCGGTGTATAGTTGCCCAAGGGAACTACTTTGAAGGGGATAAAATTGATGATTGGCAAAAATAAAAACTTGATATAAAATCTGTCTCATTACGTTTCTTACACATCTCGTATGTGGATTCTGCTATGGAACCAACAGGGCTGCCTTAATCTCATCACCACTATTATCAGTCACTATTATAATATAATATTAGGGAAGTGATGGCCGTGAGCCGTAGCAGGTTTCTGTTCAATTAGATTAGATAAGCAACGCTCCTGGGCACTCTCCGTAAGGGTGACCGATTAGATTGGCCAGCAAAAAAGACACTTTTCTCTGCTGTAAAATCACTTCCCGGTGGTTCGGAACACACCTAAAACTGTAGGTCCAACTCATCAATCACTATCATCCAACTCATTACCCACGCACAGGTCTCAGACCTATGTGGGCTTCATCCTCCAAATAAAAAAATTTCCCCAGTCTTCATTGTAAATGTACCGGATTATGATGCCTAATTATATGCTAGTTTATTCATTTTTTGTTTGAGAATTGATACAACGTGCTCTTCAATGTTCATAAAAATCTGAAGAATCATGAGCCCTCTCATTAATCACTCCTTTGTTACGTCTCTAATTCTCAATATTTTTGTCACAGATCGCCAAGGCCAAGAGGGCCTGACAGGAACGTAGCAGCAGAAGGTGTTTACAACAACTCCTTATTCATGCATTCTATCACAGGACATATAGGGAACACAGTAATTGTAAGTACGGTACAACTCTTTAAAACGAATGCTATCTTCTAGCAGGGCATGTCTGCTACGGTTGGCAGTTAAACTCGCGTTTGTTTCATTCATTGCCATTTTTGTACAGTATTCATATCATTTGAAGTTGCGTGTCCAATACTGTCTTCAGCAACTACATACATCAAAAGTTGAAAGTGAACTCTAAGTAATGCACTTCAGTGTCGCCTGCAATCACAATCTTAAATTGTAATTATTTATCCGACTGTAGCTACATTCTAAAGAAAGCTATTTTATAAAATATATATTTCATACTTTCATAATTTCAACATCTATTACTTATTATGTATTTCGATGGAAGAGGATAATTTATTGGTCACTAAAAGACCATTAGAGAGGAACCGACGTGACCGCATAAGAAACAATGATATTCAAAGTGAGAATAGCGAATGGGAGTTTTATACTATCGCAACCAATGGAGGTAACTTATCAAGGTAATACCTGTACAAAGATGGTTGGTTGGTAAGAGACGACAAGGCTTATACTTTAAAATGAAATTATTTTGATGATAATGGGAGGATAATTGATGCTCATAGAACTAGCAAGGTAGTAGTTGTATAAATTACTTGGTCTAGACCTGGCATTTTCATAACGTAGGCTCGTCTCATTGTTCAAGCACTATTTTAAAGCTCATAATAAAAATTCATTCATGACAGTGGAAGATTTTAGGATGAAAATGAAAACGCTTATCTTAGCTTCAATCCACGAGAGAAATCTGACGTTTCCACGGAGGAAACGTCTCTAATTAGACACGCCCTGGCTTATAAAAGGACTTGTTACATCATGAAAATAGCGACTCTGCAAAGGGTACTCCTACCACTTTTTCATCATTTTTGGCAAACTGGTCTATCCAATCTCAAATCTCTCATCTGTGGAGTGAGTAAGATCATTTAGTGTGTATGAACTATTCATCAGCTGGTGGAACAACCTGGTGCAGGATGATCATGGCCTTTTACAGAGCCTGTCAGCCAAGCCTTTTTCACTTTTACCTTTCCCTTGATAATTTCGTGGTTGATTCCATGGAGGTATAAGAAAGTAGAGGGAGCATAAAGTCAGAAAGTGTACCCGACGCCATCTTGAGCGGCTATCCGTTGCCTATACTCCGCTATAGATGTACACCAATGTTGTTGCAGTTGTTATACATATATTTATGAACACTACTATGACTGTCTATAAAGATGGCCGCCACTGTACACTTCGTTGTAGGTTAAATCCATGAATTAGTGTTGAAGTTACCAATACGACCGCTAAATCTTGATGTTTTCAAAAAATCAATTTGAGAAGGAAAATCGTTTTCCACAGATGATAAGCTTAGTTCAAACATTTGAACTGGCATGAAAGTGGAATCTTGTAAAAGTGAACTACTTAGTTTGAAATTCGCAGTGATATAGCCGCAAATGGCGTCAGATCCCATGCGGCAGGCAGTAGGGCATTGTTTGTTTCTTTCCGGTTACACTTTTTTAACATTGGTGGTATACGTTATGCTCCCTCTACTTTCATATACCTCCATGGTTGATTCACTCTGTACCTTGTCAATAGCTTAAGGTTATATTTTCTAATTTTGTTACGTGATACCGCGTGAACTGCATGTATGAGAACAAGTTGTGATAGCCTTGATGGAAAGCGGAGTTGCTTTCATTGTGTTTCAAAATATTTCTCCATCCAATTGATTTTATGTAATTTTGAATATTTCAGATAACTACACAAAACGGAGAAACCTATGAAGGAATTTTCCGCACTTTCTCAAGTCAATTTGAGATAGTTTTAGAAATGGCTCACAAAGTGGATGAATCCCGACCAAGCTCATTAGATCCTCGAACAGTTGTTGATAAACTGATTTTCAGACCACAAGACATCCTGTCAATCTCGTTGAGGAATGTAGACTTGGAATTTGCCACAAAAGGTATTTCGATGTAGAATCACTTCTTTTGTTTCATGATCATTTGTGCTAGTAAGCATTTTACTTTTGAAATAATTCAAAGTAAGTTCACCTTTGTATTATAGCTGGTGCTGTAAGGAAATTCCTATAATCAAGCAGTATCTGGAATAGTTTTAAGTTGCTGCCATTAGATTCGGCAAACAAGTAGAGTTGCTGTGTTTCTGTTTGGTCAGCGCTTTTCAGAACCTACGGCAACCATGTACTTGTCTGTTTGATCAGTGCATCGATTTGATGTAACTTATATTTACTGTTTATATTTTTCAGACACATTTCAAACAGATACCGCTATTAGTAAATTCAATGGACAGGTCGGTGAACGTGAATTAGAGCCATGGGATGGTCCTGGCTGTAATGGCGACGAATTTGAACTCGATGGAGCAACAGCAGTAAGTTAATTAAAAATATTTTGATTTAATATAATATTTATGCTCGCAGTTGTCTCTTCTTTACACGCATCCAATCAGAAACACGAACAAAGAGAAAGAAATATTCAGATGGGCCTCAGCATGTGACTTCCTACATTTTCAAAATATAAAATTAAAAAGAAGTAATAGCATGGAAGTTGTAATTTTCATTTAAAAAAACTTGGTCACAAAAAAATAAGAAACCCTGTTTTGATGGTAAATTATATTTCATAATTTCTGCAAAGTATGATTCTTGCGCGAATTGGTGGCTTTGATTTGTTGGAATGCTGCATGCATTTTTTTCTACTTTAATATTTTCATGGAGCTTATTATCTACCTAACGCAGCTTTTCATATGTAATTTATGTTTCTTTATGGCTCAATTTCGTCTCTTCTAATACCGTTATTTGAAAGTATTGTATTTTTTCTCTTTTTCTGTTTTTTTTTTTTTTAAATATTATTACATTTCAATTGTTTGTCAATAAGGCTCTTCATGGAGTATTCTGTGAGCTTTTACATGTGTTTAAATACATACATAAACATTAGAAAGCTACATCTTAAAATATAATTTTAATCAGCATGCAAATTAGCCCGTGCTGTTATGTTCAACATCTGAAGGAAGATTTTCCTATGCTCTCTGATTACCAACACTTGATATGTATTTCCGATTCAAACTTAGTTGATTTCAAATATGCGAATCAGGTGATCTTTCAAGTATGTAAACAAACAATTTGAACCAAACGAATTGATAGTTTTTCCTTGAACCAAATGAATTGATAGTCTTTTCCTAACTTATTTTAATAACTTTTATGTCCACTTTGTACGTTAGTACTCTTTATTAAGATCAAAATGCATCCTCCTGCTTAACTTTTATTGGTCTACTAAAATTGAAGCTTTCTAATTTAAGATAATACGAACTACAATCATTGTATTCAAATTGCAGAATGGATGGGATGTAAACGATATGTTTAAAAAGAATGAACAGATGTATGGTGTTACATCAACATTTGATCATTCAATGCCTGGCTATACAACGCAAATCCAAAGGGGAGACTCGACAGACTACAGGTTAGTTCATGCTCTGTCAATTTTAATTATGATAACGTGTGACCTGGCTAGCTCAGGTCTGGTGTCAGCTATCAGGTCACACACGAACAAAGTTCTGGGCATTTGAAGTGACTTGACTGTTTTTAAGGCAGCCGGGACTGACAGGCTTAACGACAAGCCTGTCAATTCTAATGAGAATTTGTGTTGTAATGTTGGAAAATACTTGAGACATTTTCGAAAATTTATTGAATGCGTAACTTGAAGCAGTAAAATATTTTCATCGATTCCACAAGATCATCAACCGCTCAGCGCAGTTGGCTGAGGCGTCGCAACTTCAGCTTGCTGTCGTTTCAGCGGTCGTGGGTTTGAATCCCGCTCCTCCGTCTGGCATCTGTGTGTTTCATTCACCTCATTACCCACGCACAAGTCTCGGACTCATGTGGGCATCATCAGCATTAATTTTAAAAAAATATAGAGTAAAAATCTGGATCATTTAAATTATCAAATTTACAGATCTTTGAAAAACCGAGAATTGGTATATTTTGTGAATTATGATGCCCGGTCACCAAAAGAGCCGCAGAACTGAGTCAGCTGTGCAAACCAAATATAATGTTTCTAATAATAGTAATAATAATATGTTTTTATTTCCATATTTTGTTACAATACAAATTTAGAAACGTCTGAAAATACAAAAAGTATCAACTATGTTATCAACATGCACACAATACTGTAAAACTAACTACAACAATATATTAAAAGTAACAGTGAAATTTTATCAATCAGTTAACAATAATAAAAACAGACAAATACAGTACTATCACTAGAATTCATTAGTTGCCAAAAGCTTTGTAACAACCGTATAACAACAGTAACAAAAAAAAAAAAATTCAAAATAGTCGGTCATTTACGCTTCACTCACATAACAATTTTCAGATCTCTCGTAAGCTATAAAGGCATTTCTGAACCATGAATTTTCTGAGCTTTACTTGGAACTCCCTTCCATGGAGTGCTTTAATGTTTCTAGGGAGTTTATTATAAAATATTACCCCATTCATCATTGGATCTCTCTCACTAACTGTTTTGTTCACCCTGACTCTATTTATATTCAAATAACGGGGATTATTGCTTTTAAACAGATCAACACTTTTTACTAACAAGATTATTTTATAAACGTACAGCGAATAAACTGTTAATAGATGCTTACTCCTGAAAAAAGGCACACAAGATTCAGTGAAGTACATCCCAAAAGCAAATCTTCTGAGCAATCAAAACCCGATTCATATACTTTTCTGCAACGGATCCCCAAACTTCAATAGCATAATTATTGTGACTACTAAACCGTGGTAAATTCTTATAACATTTTCCTCTGAATAGATATTTCTATGCCGTTTTAAAATATAGGAATTACGATTCATTTTGTTCACAACAGAGTCCATATGCCTATCCCACTTCATGTGGGATTAAGAACTTAGATAGAACTAAGAACTAGATAATGAATTGAGGAGTCTTCAAAGGAGTTTTTCGATTGCTGTTTTATTCTGATAGTTCATTGCTTGATTGCTGAACAATGAAATACAAAATTAAACGGCCGGCCACCAAATACAAAGCTAAGTAGAGCGACATCGCAAGGCTCAGCTCTAGTCAGCTTTTAACCAGCTAAGGTCTCTTTTGCTGCAATCCTATATCAAAAAAGTTGTCTTACTTCAAAAGTGTTTGCTTTCGTGACAATAATATAAATGTATAAATTGGAAACTGATTTATCAAATTTATTTATTTATAAACAGAATAGCAATGAAGTGAAGATGCAACCAAGTCCAAAACTAATAGTCTGAAGTTGTCGAACCACTTAATTTATTTTTTCACAGGTTCAACAATTTCAAACTTTTTATTCATGATGAACAGGTTCCATAGCATTTCTTTTAACACAACAAATTGGTTCTTTTCAACTTGAAGGCTATTAATTTGAAAGTTCTATAGAAATGGAACACTAAAAACAGTTGAAAAGGGTTTATTATATTAAATTTTGATTAAAACTTGAACCGATAATTTCGATTACAGAGATGCCGAAGCTAGAGCAACCAAAATTGCCAATGAAATCGAAAACAATCCTACGTACAAAGCGCGGCTAGAACTGGAAAATGGTGACGAAGAGGAGAGGTTTGCAGCGGTAGCAAGACCTGTCAATAACGATAATGGCTCCTCCGATAAGTATGTGCCGCCACCTAAGCGAAAAAACAACCAGACACCAAAGACTGCAGCAGGCGCTGCACGATCAACCATGCCACAGGTGCCTACACACACGCCGCCGCCAGCAGCTGCAGCTGCAGCTACTCCTAATATGCACCAGAAGCAGTCACCGTATCCGACGACAAATAACAGCAACAGCCATCATCGTGGCGCGACTGCTCCTTCAGCTGGTCAGCCGCCTCCCACACCTCCCCCTCCACCACAACTACAGCCTATCACCACCACCTCCTCATCTTCCTCGTCCTCATCCTCGTCCAGTGCTAGTAGCCCAGTGACTGTTGCACAGCAACAACTAGGCCAGAGGGAGCAGCAACGCAGTAACGGTCAGGTGGTGGTCGACTCCTCGTCTGGTGGCCCAGCTGCACCTAAGCCACAACGTACCAGCTCGGGCATCCGTTCAGGTATGATGTGTTCTCCAGTATAAGCATTTTTTTGTCCGCTAGTAACCATCTCTTGATTATAGCTCTAGACAAATAAATATAAATGAATAAACAGTCAGTATTTCAGCTAGTTATAAATTCTTTAGCAGTTACTAGTTATATTATTTATAAAACTAAGAAAAACATATAAAATCAATAAAATTAGAGAGGAAAAAGAACGAGAATAATGACAATCACACATTTAATTCAAAAAGTTTGTCTTGAAAAATAAATTGCTAGTTATCCAGTTTTCTGCAGTCACTAATCACTATTTTAGTGGCCCTTATATATTTGATGAATTCTAAAACGAATACTGAGCTTTTGTAGATATCTTGTTGCAAAAGAATAATGCTTTAATTATTTTTTTAGTAAGAAGCACTATAAACTTATTTTTCAAGTTACTCAACGACCCTAGTTAAGTGAAGGCCCCTATTGTTTGGAAGGATAGTCATCAAGATGACATTCGTCATTGCTTCTAAACTTCACTCATTGATTGAGACGCGAATTCTTAGGTCACCCGGCGTACTTTGAAGACATTCAATGACATCTGATGCCAAATTTTTAGTTAAATTTTTGCACCTGTGAACTGTGGCAGAGACAACTACTGTCTGTCATGAATAAACTCGGTTGGCGAGCCATTCATGGCGTAACTATCCTTTTATAAATATTTTTTCTAAAAAATACTGGTATTTTAAAAAATTTTCATTAATTTTTGCAAAAAGAAATTAGTACCTCTTATACTTAGTTCCTCATCACCATACATCAACTGATTTATTTCAACACTGAATTTTTAATAACAAAAATAGTATTTACTAAATTGAATAAATTATTTTTATAGAATAAGATATGGCATAGGAAATTTACAATTCAAATTATGCATTAATGTATTAATGAAACATGTAAGGAAAACCATTTGAAGTCTAGAAATTGCAAGAAAAGCTGTTTAGTATACACTTGACTCCAATACTATATTTGATAGAATCTCAATTCAGGAGTACTTTATTAAGGACCTGACACAGGGCCTTATTGAAATCGTGCCGTTTTCCGTCCGTGATCTAGCACATGAAAGAAAGATTCTAGACTCTTGAAACTTAGTATATAGCTTCCTCATAGTCCAAGTGAGATCGCTGTTGATATTGGAGTTTGGGAGTCAGATATAATAGTCATTTATGTATTAAGAGCGTAAAGCGCGACTTTATCGCTCGAGCCGAAACATTTACTGCGCGACGCGTAGCGGAGCGTAGTAATTTTGCGAGAGCGATAAAGAAGCTTCACGCGCGAATTACATACAATATTTTTCCTAAAACTGCAGTTCTGGATTCCAACACAATAAAAGCTTGTAGTTTGTAACATCACAGACCATGCGCAGATTTGGTTAGCGTTCGCCATTTTTGAGGTTATGTGAATTTCACGGATTCTGTAATCCACCAATGAGAAGGCATCAAAATCAAAACAGAAGCGTAAAGAAAACAGCTGGCGAGCGTAAAGTACTTTACCGCTTGCAGAGCAGTAAAGAGGCATTTTACAATTGGTCTTCAGTACGTAATGAACTACTTTACGAGCAGTTATAGGAAAAAATTATTATGATGTAAAACAGATCGCCAGTTTACTCTAGACTAGTTTTAGCTAGTTAAAATGAAAACATTGTACAGCTGGTTCATTTCGAATACAAAAAGATTGCTGCATAGCTCAATTATCCACTTTATTTTTACAGTGCGAGTGTTGAAGTTTTCATTTCTGGTTGAAATCCTTGAAATGATTTTAAATAGTCAAATTGAAAAAAGTATTGAGGCATTGTGTATTATCAGATCTTTTGAACAAGAAAAAGAAACAAAACTATTTTTCAACAACTGCCGATGTGCATTTTTGTGAATCAGGAAGCATATGATAAGCTTTAGGTCAGCAGAGGAAGCACAATTGGAAATACAAAGCCACAAAATTGAATGTGTAGATGAAATCAAGATACTAGGTGTAGTGATTGACACTAGATTATCATGGAAACCTCACATTGAGTATTTAAAAAGGAAACTAAACTCAGTAGTCTTTGTACTCAGAGGTGTAAGATCTTTGTTGAATAACGATAATTTAAAAAATGTTTACTTTGCATTGTTTCATTCCCTTATAGCATATGGAGTAGCGTTCTGGGGAAATTCCACTGACTCTATTCAAATATTTCGATTACAAAAGTGGGCTATTAGGGTAATGGTAGGTGAGACAATAAGAACAAGCTGTCGTCCATATTTCCAACGGCTTGGGATTCTTCCTCTTCCCAGTCTCTTTATTTTAGAATGTATTTGTCTAATTAAGAAAAACGAAAATAATATAATAAGAGGTTCAGTGATTCATTTGTATGGAACAAGGAGACGACATCATCTTAGAGATGATTATCATAGAACTACTCTCTATGCTAAGGGAGTCAAGAGTTTGGGAATTAATCTCTATAATATCTTGCCCGAACATCTCAAAAGTTTGAAACTTAATAAATTTAGAATTGAATTAAAAAGAGAACTACAAAAATGTTGTTTTTATTCTATAAGTGAGTTTACTGATCATTTCACCACGAACTCCCCCAACTCTATTACAAAGTAGAGTATTTATTTAAAAAAAGATATGACAAATCCGTATACCCCTTTCACAGGAGGTCACTGGATGATATAAATATCTATCTATCTATCTATCTATGGTGTTGCTTATAGAAATCGAAGAAGCTGAATGCCCATGCCTATGAGCTCAACTGATAATAATTTAATTTATGTAAATTCGTCGGGTCCTTGGATAATCTGTTTATTTACAATTGCAGGTCGCTCTTATAACATATCCGAAGTTAGTAGCATTCCTAGCTCAAGATATGAGGTTTGCACAATGCAGCAGCAGCAGCCGCCATCTGCTGCAAGAGCAGCTGCTGCTGCTAGCAATACATCTATCTCGGACAATAAGACAACATCGACGACTGCAGCTGCTCCAGTTTCACAATCAGCTGCAACATCGGCTTCTGATAATCATCGCATCTCTGCTCGAACCATGAGAGGTAGGCTATTAAAACAAATTGAACGACTGTAAAATCATTTTCAAACATTTTTATTGAGAATTTGTGAGAAAATCTGTTTGAAATCGGAGCGAGAGATTTCTCGACTTTTCAGTCACCTGGCATTTTAATAGTTATTTATGTATTAAGAGCGTGAAGCGCGACTTTATCGCTCGAGCCAAAACATTGACTGCGCGACGCGTAGCGGAGCGCAATAACTTTGCGAGAGCGATAAAGAAGCTTCACGCGCGAATTGCATACAATATTTTTCCTAAAACTGCAGTTCTGGATTCCAACACAATAAAAGCTTGTAGTTTGTAACGTCACAGACCATGCGCGGATTTGGTTAGCGTTCGCCATTGTTGAGGTTATGTGAATTTCGCGGATTCTGTGATCCACCAATGAGAAGGCATCAAAATCAAAACAGAAGCGTAAAGAAAACAGCTGGCGAGCGTAAAGTACTTTACCACTTGCGGAGCAGTAAAGAGGTATTTTACAATAATTAGTTTTCAGTACGTAAAGAACTACTTTACGAGCAGTTGTAGGAAAAAACTTTTAGTTTGTAACATCACAGACCGTGCGCGGATTTGGTTAGCGTGCGCCATTGTTGAGGTTATGAGAATTTTACGGATTTCGTGATCTACCAATGAGAAGCCATCAAACACAGCTGGCGAGCGGTAAAGTATATTTTTCGTTCGTCAGCTGACTTTACCGCTCGCTGAGCAGTAAAGAGGTATTTTACAATCAGTTTTCAGTACGTAAAGAAATACTTTACGAGCAGTTGTAGGAAATAGCTATTTATGTATTAAGAGCATAAATAGCGAATTCATCACTCGAGCTAAACAGTTACCGCACGACGCATGGTATCCCCTATGCGTCGTATGGTACTTTTGCGAGAGGCTTTATACTCGAAATACATTTTTCCTATAACTGCAGTTTTGGATTTCCATTCAACAATTGTTAAAATTATCATTTCCGTACACAATGCACCATCGTCTTTGAGGTTATGAAAAATTCATCTGGCAATAATCAGCTGGCAAGCTTCAGTGTTGCCAGCTGTATAGTAATAATTATTATAGTTTTTGTACGATAATTTTGTGTCTTGTGTGATGTAGGATCTGGCTAAGTACTTTGTACAATAATTTCAAACAAATCTCATTCCAAAAAATATTCTTAAAATAATTAAAAGATAGGATTTTTTTATAAAACCATGAATAATTGTAAAATATTTTATATATATGATAATTTTGGACGTCAGGTATAATAATCGTAAATGAAAGGTTGGCAACACCCGAGCGAAAAAGTATAGCTATGAAGTCACCTAGCGAGCATTAAAGTAGTTTACTGCTTGCTCCTCAGTAAACAGCTGTTTTATGATCATTTTTCAGCATGTAAACTGGTTCTTTACGATCAGTTGTTTAATGCTTACTGTATTAGTCTCCTCATTATATGTATGGTTTGTTTTTGTTTTAATTTTTTCAGGTCGCGAAGAACAGCTGAATGAATTGAAGAATTTTAGCTCAGATTTCAAGCTTTCGGAGTCCGCTGACGATCAAAATAAGCCAACAAGCGTGCCGCCGGTCTCCAATGAAGTTGATTCTGAGCAGACATCTTCAGCTGTCAAAGACCAAACAGTCACACCAGATGTCGATAAAATGACTTCAACTCTCAAGAAGTCCAACTTGAACCCTAATGCCAAGGAATTTGTCTATAATCCGAATGCGAAATCATTCGTTGCTGTAAGTTTTTATCTAATCACTCATACTTTATTTTCAGTCAGATTTAGTTCGCCAAACCTTTCTGTACTATTAAACCAATGAAACTTGATTTGTCATCATTTTACAGTCCACATTCGGAGAAATTTGGATTGTACGAACTGGGTGAGCAGGCTTGTAATTATCCTGCTTGTAATCAATTGAAGCAATTCGAAATAATCAATTCAATCATATTATTATTATTATTATTATTATTATTATTTCTGTTGTTGATGTTGTTGCCTACCATCCGATAATTAACAGAATTCTGAATTAATTGTGACTTGACACTTGCAAGTTTATGAACACATTTTTCATAGTTCTATTTTAATAAAACGTCTGTTCCATTCCAAATCGCGCTTGTAGCGATTTGGAATTTATTGAGATAAAATACAATGAATGCAAATATGCAACGTAGGTCCAAAACTGCTCTCTTTGCAAGTATTGAGTTCAGTTTGAACTTTGAGGCTAGTTCACAAAGAAATTTAGAATCACTAAAAACTCTACTCGAAAAAAGTGATTTGTTCCATTTCAGTTAAAGCAATTTTTTCTTCATTATTATGTTTGACACGAGTTAATTTATCTAAATCCTTTTTTTCTGTAGAAAAATAGGATTTTTCATTTCTTCATATACAAGAACAAGGGATTAATTCTGTAATATGAATTTTTATTTCGTATTAGGCTGCAGTTCCATATCTTGCCCACGAAACAATTGACTAAGTGAATCGATAGTCGATATGAAAGGAATGTTAGGTTTAGCTTTGGGTTCAGTACAGATATCGATTATCGAAATTTTCATTCAATAGTTTCGTGTGAAAGATTCGTCAGAACTGCAACCGTAGATTGTCGTTGAGTATAGTTGAGATAGGACCAATGAATGATTCAGTTTGATTTCTGTTGCAAACAGCGATCACCAAGTACGCCAACGCCTTCGCGGCCACACACGCCGCAAACTCCGAGTTGGAGTGGAGTGGGCCAGGCAACTGCGGGACCCCCTCTGCCGCCTCCTCCACATGCCACCATGGTTATGCCAGCTTATGTTGTCACGACTGCTCAGCCAGCCTACAATGCCACACCTAATCAAGCAAATCGATACAGAAAAGGTAATTACGGTAAGATCATTTTTCATATTTTTCCGCATGAGTCAAGCATTGAATTCTGCATGAAGAAGTATTGAGAGTAAAACTTTAATCGTGTCAGTTGAATTTTTTTTCGGAGGATGAAGCCCACATAGAGCTGAGACCTGTGCCTAGGTAATGAATATTGTATGATGGTGAGTGATGAGTTGGACCTACAATCTTAGATGGGTTCCGAACCACCGGGAAGTGATTTCATAGCAGAGAAAAGAGTATTTTTGCTGGCCAATCCAATCGGTCACATTTACAAAAAGCGCCCATGAGTTTCGTAGCTTATCTGTGATTGAACAGATACCTGCTACGGCACACGGCTATCACTAAAAGCTTCTATTACATCTTGCTGTTGTCTTGTAGATAGTTGTTCATACCTCCATTATGTGATAGTATGTCTATTATGATATTATGTGATAGATGTCTTGTAGATAGTTGTTCATACCTCCATTATAGATTTTTCAAGGAAACGTATTAACAGGGGATCCTCTTTTTAAACATACTTCAAAGTTACTGACTAAAATACGATATCCCAATTCACAAGACAGATGATTTACTAAATTCGAATTTCAGATTCATGAAATAGTAGTTTTGAATTTGTTTGTAGGATACAGAGTGAGCAATGTATACGGGAGCCCCTCAATTCCTCAGAACTTTTTTTTTTTTTTTTTTTTTTTGAGGATGAAGCCCACATAGGTCTGAGACCTGTGCGTGGGTAATGAGTTGGATGATGGTGATTGATGAGTTGGACCTACAGTTTTAGGTGGGTTCCGAACCACTCTACATTCGAAATTAATTTTGTAGGGTCAAAATTTCCTCAAATAGACATTTTGACCGCCTATTTAAATTAATTCTTATGGAAACCAACAATTTGATTTGTCGTTATTTTGGAAACGATTATTTAAAAGATTCCTCAAATTAAATGCATTTGAATGGACATTTTGACTACCTATTAAAATTCTTTATTATGGAAACCAACAATTTGATTGTCTATCCTTTTGGAAACTAATATTCAAAGGATTCCAGCATCTTTGTTGGGATATTCATATCAATCATCTCACAACGTTTCTAAGATATTTGATGATCCAGATTTCAAGACTGAGAGACCTCCTCCCAAGTGGGACCATGCGGCAAGTGTACATGGGATTGGTTCAGTCAATTCTCCAATATGGCATAGTTGCATGGGGAGCCATATATCCAACAACAATGGAGTCACTAAACAGAGCACACAGGATAGTTCTGAGGTTGATGTTAAAAAAAGACAATTTCTATCCCTCAGGAGCCCTGTTTGATGAGGCTGTAGTCTTGACAATAAAATATTATTCATTAAAGGATCAATTTTGTTTATGATTGGGAAGCGAGTTTTCGCAAGACTGCCTCAGAGCCAACAAACCAGAAGGGTGCTTTCCGGCATGGTAATGGAAACTAAAAGAAATACAGCAACCGGACAAAGGCATTTTTATTACCTGGCCCAAAGCTATTTAACAAACTACCTGAATGGCTAAGAAATATTGCTTACATGAGGGGATTTAAATATTCACTAAAGGGCTACCTTTTAAAAGTTGAAAGGAATTCAGAGTTGGAGATTGTGATATAATTGAGAACTTCTCACATGTTCTTATGAGTAGACAGAGTAGAGAGTAACCCGTGTTGTATGAAGTCAATTTCCTTTTTTGAATGTTCTAGTCTAGTGTATCGGTATCCTTGAGTCAATTGTTACACTTTATTTTTATTTTTCTCCATGATGTTTTTTAACTATATATTTTATGTAGTTTTCATTTTTTTTCTATCTTTAAATATGTTATTAATAATGTTTCTCATTTAGTAATGCTGTACTGTTGAGAATTGTTCCTCTTCTGAACTCTGACTTAATTTTCAGAAATATATGATTGCTGTTTGTATTTTTGTTTCTGAAAATAAAGCATTGAATTGAATTCCTGTTGATTAGAAGTATTTCTATAGATACCCAAGTAGACTACTGTCATCAGTACCGTATCTTCCCTTCAAATCGTATGTTATCGTGAATATGAATTATAATTCTGATCAAGGTGGCTTTATAATCTTGCAGAAAGGCACTATAATGATAGTTCATTTCAAAAATTTAACAAGCTACTATCATATGCTAATTTTATAACATCACATCATTCAATATAATAGTGTGCTGTTATTCGGGCAATGTTAACTAGATTGCAATGCAGCCAACAGAACCAACTAAAAATTTCAAATTTTGAGATCAGCTGAGCTTGAAATATAGTACATAAATTAATTTATAAAATTGTTATAAATTGAATAATATAAATAACTCATATTATTATATAGTTTGGAGTGAACTAGCTTTTAGAATTATAAAATAAATGTATTAGTGACTATTATTGGCCATTAATATAAAGCTTGTTTATGGTTATTGCAAGTTGAGTTACAACAAGATGGCGTGCATGTGAATGAAGGAATCATCTTTACACATTTTATATGCTGGCATCTGTTCTACCATTCAAGATATACAGATCATACGAATGCTAGCATATATATAGTTATAATAATATGCTTTCACCTAGCAGCTTGGTATGAAAGTAGTACGGATAATGAGCCATCAATATAAAGTAGTGCGTTTCTGCAGCCAGGGGTTCAACTGTGTTTCAATAATAATGATTAGCGAGGTCATCTTGGGCTCCATTCTATCATTAGATTAATTGCATTTGTAGAATGTCTATTGGATCGACAAATCTTTCTTTTAATAAAATGTTCATAATCTAATGTAACAGATTTTTGTTACAGTTCCGATGTCGATACCACATAGACCAGACATAGCATCGCAAATGCAGGTTGCTGCGGCCACGGGACAGCCTCTGCTAGCTCCCGCCCCGATGCACACTCATGCACAGTTTACAATGCCTTACTCGCCTCAAGGCCATATTACTCCTCAGCCATACCAACAGGTACTACTTTCAGCATTTTTCTCATCTTTGTTTAGGCTCCTACAGACAGATGCGATACAGTGCTCGGGACTCCAGATTTTACACATATACTATTGCATTGGGGTAACATTTTTCCAATCAATAAATTGCTTCTGTCTGTAAAAGCCTTACGGCCTCTTGCTGAGAAACAGATACACTGGTTAAATTATTTAACTTGTGGTTAAAATCTATCACCCGGTTATTCTCTCATTTCAGTTGCAACAACCATGGTTATTTTTATCCCTTGGTTGAAAGTAATGATAAACTAACTGGTCTTGAATGGCTGGTTAAAATATTTGACGCTTAGTTATTATAATTTTTGTAGTTTCTTCTTTCTTATTGGTCAAATTTAGCATAACCAAGATGTAGATGAAAGTGTGATGTCAGATAATAATTCTAATTCTCTATGCAAATGGAAATAAGCATTTTTTATTTCAGGGACGAATTCTCAAAACTTGAATTTTTTTATAATCTTTTTCTCAAGTCAAGAAATGGGTCAAAACAAAGTCAACTGCGCTGCATACAACCATACCTGCAATTCGATGGGTGCTGTATAGATGTGCACACATATGACCTGGCTTTTGCAATGTTAGAGCTCATGGGAGCCTTACTAGTAACCGGTAATAATGGTTACTCTGTAACCATGTTACCGGTTGCGTCTGATTGGTCTATTCAAATTTTTTAACATCTATGAATTTGAATAAACCAATCAGACGCCACGGATAACATTTACCGGTTACCGGTAAGGCTCCCATGAACTCAGCCAATGGTACCGATTTAAACTTTTTAGAATAAATCACGACATTTCAGTCATTTTTATAAGAAAATAACGATAATTATTCACTCAGATTTACTACGATATTTTTCGGTTATCACGCCATCTTCTTGGTTGTCTTTAACTCAGGAGACTAACCGAATGATAAATGTTGTAGTCATAAGCTCTTGCAACGTAGAAATCTTCCAACCTGGAACGTGATACCATCTATCTATATCTATGATACCATCCTTGAAACAGATGTTCTTTCTCTCTAGAGTCTCTACTCCATACTTGGTCCTTAATTATTGAGAACACAGCTGTGCACTATAACCGAATTATGCAATCTGAAATTACATTTCAGTACTTAAATTACAGTTCACTAAATTATGTTCATATTTTTGTGCTTGTGACTGATACTGACCTATCCTAGTATTTTCATGGAGACTATGGAGTTGGACTCACAGAAAACTGAATGGCTTACTACGCATATAGAAAGCATTGAACAATAGTATGTAAAAAGGTTTATCAAGTACTAGTTGAAAAACTATGATAGTAGTATTGATACTAGGATTGATCTAAGATACTTGATGGCATCATCATAGTAAAATATGATATACCATGTTTTATAATATATTCTCTACCAATGAAAGTCATAATCTATGTTCTTACTATCATTGTTTAGTATATGATGAGTTCCTTCATAGTTAACCCTGCCTCAATTTTCCTGTGCAATGTTTTTTGGCTTCTAAAAACTGTCACGTGAATTATATTTTTTAGTTTAATGCCCGGTTTCTGAGTTGTTCATTAACGTAATGGACCATTAACTCAATGCTGGAGCAATGGGTTAATGATCCATTAAACTTAATGAACAACTCAGAAACCGGTCATATGTATTATGTATGTTTAATTAAATGTTATCTGTTTCATTATTGTTCTTGTTTGTTCTTTTTGTTTACAAATTCAAAGCACAGTCCAGAATCTTCTTCAAACACAGGCTTAGGCCCATTTGGAGAATATTTCTTTTCTATTTGGTTCATAGTAACGTTAGAAAGTTTTTTTAGTCGTATAAGTCCCACATAAATCTTGAGACTTGTGCGTGGGTAATGAGATGGATGGGTTAACGTTGAGAAACATTCATGGCTGAATGAGATTCAAACTCAAGACTGCAAGAATACCAGCCAGAATCCTATATAATCACAGACAAGTGATCCAACCATCTGCGTCATCAGAGCCAATTAAAGTTAATATCAAATTTGATTTCAAGTTGGATCGAAAATCAGATTATTTCTCATCTTTATAAGACTGCTGCAGTGGCGTAACTATGGAGGGGATCAGGGGGATGGATCCCCTCCACAGACCCAGTTATAAAAAAATGGAACTTTAGGAGATTAGGAGAACAAGCTTTCGGAGATTTTATTTTTGACAAAAAATATCAAAGAAGAGGTCTTCTAAAATCGCTAAAAATGTGGTTCTAGAGGATTTTTTTTAATTCTGGGGGAGCACCCCCAAACCCCCTTTCAAAGAGGTTTTCAAGTTTGGTACCCGAATCAAGGCGGAGGATCAAAAATGGCAGTGTAAATAGTGTCAAGTAGGCCTGCTTTATTTTTTTTACTAAAACAATGAAGGTTAATTCGACATATAACGTGGATTGAAATGTTAAAATGGATGAATTCATGCCTAGAACCGCTTGAAATATGGGTTTAGAGGGATCATTTTTCAAAAACTTCTGAGAGGAGTACCCCGAACCCCCTTTACAAAAGAAATTAGACATGCCTATATAATCTTCATAAATTGAGGACTTATTTTCCTTTATTATTATATACTGCCTAGAATGTACCCCCACCCTCACTACATCACTGATCACCCCTCCCAAACTAAACTCCTAGTTACGCCACTGCTTTGATGCCTGATTATAATATCTGAGGTTGAGTGTTCAAAATTTCAACAGTTTTATCCCCACATAATAATTATTTTTTATTTCATTTCATTTCATGCTTGTTTATACGCAATAAAATGTATATTTGTTTTTCATTTCCAGCCCATTGTGACTTGGTGGCCACCCGTTACTTGGCGTTGTCCTCTTTATTAATCGAAAATAATGTTACATTTTCAACCGGAAGTGTTTCATTTTTATGTTGACCGTGTTTCTACCACAAACTTAAATATCTATTATTGTCTCACACTTGAAAAAGACACTGAAAATGTTTAGCGATATGATCACTACCAGATGATGCGATATCTTACTGGAAGTAACAACCATTGCTAATCGAAAACTATGCTACCTTTTCAACTGGAAGTATTTCATTTTTATGTTGACAGTATTCCTATGTTGACCACATATATATATATATATATATATATATATATATATATATATATATATATGTGTTGAATATATATTATTATCTCACAGTTGAAAAAAGACATTGTAAATGTGCTGTGATATATGATCACTACAATATGGTGTGATATCACAAAATGTAAAATTATTCTATAGGTAAATAAGAACACAATAAGATGTATAATAGAATAGACAGATAGTAGTTAGGATTATCTAATAATTTTTACTACTTTCGTGGTAATTGAGTTACATCTTGCTTCTATTACAGAGTTTTCTCTTGAGTTTATTGCGAATAGAGAGTGCCTGGTCTTGAAAAACTTCCCAATTGGAACCGTACTGTCGGTGGACTGAAACCTCACTCCATATCCACTATCCTATTTCTACTTATTTTCATCCAGTGGTAGCTACACGATTGTAATTTTATATTGTATCTTATAGATTTACAGGAATATAATTTGAAACTTGATGCTGTGATGCGTTTTTGTATCTTAAAATTGATTGTTTGTAATCCCTTTGTATGCATTATAATTGTTCGAATTGTATGTTGCAGATTTTACAGGGGAATAGACTCGATAATGAACTCTATATTGTAAATTTCATTGTTTTTAATTAATTTGTTTCGATTGTAATTTCATCTAGTGGTATGATTGTGAATTTTCACGTTGTGTCTTATAGATGTACAGAAATATAATTTGAAACGTGATATTGTAATGCAGAATGAGTAACCGTAGGCTAATGAAACAAACATTTGATTTCTCGAAAAGAAAAACTAAACTGGAATGGTTGACTCAAGTGCAAGAAGATATTAGAGAATTAGCAATTACTAAAAATATAATAATTGGGGATAGAATTTACTGAGGCAAGTATTAAATAATGAAGATGTGAGGTTGCAGGCTGTGCGAAGATAAACCACTCATAAACATACAGAACAGTGGAAAAAGGAAGCCTCACCCAGAAAGAAGAAGTATTGGGCTGTGAAAAAAACACATAAAAGTAATAGTTTGTCTTACTTGTTCCTAAGATGGACAAAAATGTGCTTTTTGTATCATAAAATAAATTTTAATCTGTAATTTTTCATATTGTATGTTGCAGACTTTACAGGACTCGATTATGCAGTTCGGCCCTTATGCACAATCAGCATTTAAACTGAGTTCAATATAATCTTAGTTTGAACCAAACAACAGTTTACAACTATATTTGTACGTTCACATTAATCTCAACTTGAGAGTTAAATTTTGAGTGAGCATACAAGTCCATAGTTTAAAAACTAAGATGGAACTAACTACGTGCCAAACGCCGTTTAAACGCTCATTATGCATACGGGTATCTATATATATCGTGAATTAACTGGGTAATTTATTTTTTCGGACGTAATTTTGTATCTTACAGATTGTGTAGGAAAATTTGAGACGATAATGCACTCGGGAGGATACAAAATCGTCTTCTTCTATCAAGGGTTAGGCGAATACATCTGTTCCGGTTTAAAAAATGTTAGATTTTAAATCGTAAAATTAATTATTATGATACATATTATATCTTACAGATTTTACAAGAAAATATGATATTCGAGAGGGTATTAATTCGGAAAATTAATTTAGGCGACAATAATGCATGATATGATCCTTTATTATTATTCTGTCAAGTTATTCTGTACAATTTACATTTACTCTCAAATGTCACCTTTATACCGTATACCATGATGTACTTGTATGTATTGATAAAAGGTTTATTTAATTTGTGGAATGACTGTAAGAGTTTGCGCTGTTGAATTGCAGATGGTACGGATGGTGGCTCAGCAGGGCAGTGGTATGGTGCCGCTGGTGTCAACTACAATCAATTACCATCATGACTCGGGCACAGGTGGACCGGGCCCACAAATGCAGTTCATTGGACCACACCCGCACGCGCACTCCCACCATACCCACCACAGCCATAGCCATAGCCACAGCCACAGTCACAGCCATCCTCCACCCGGCGCCTCTGTGGCCGCCTCTCCCGGCCAAGGTGCCGCCGGTCAGCAACAAACACAGGGCGGTCAGGTGCCACCAGGTGGCGGCCAGCCTGGCTCAGTAGCCGGCGGCGGTGGCTACCACAGCAGCCACACTCCGGCCACAGCACAGTCACCGGCGGCGGGCAACACTGGCGGTGGGGGTGGCGGTGGCGGCTACCCGCACACAGCGGCTCCACCCCCCACCCACACCATGCCCCCCCAAGGTCCTCCCCATCCAGCCACACACACACCCCCCACACATACCTTTCCCATGCTGTGTCCTATCTTACCAGCCGCTCCCCCTCCCCCTGGACCACACACCCCGCACCACATGATGGCGGCTGCTGCCGCTGCAGCTGCGGCGCAAGGCACCATGCAACAAGTGCAGGGATACATCCACCACCACCATAATGGCCCAGGTATGAGCCGTCGATTCTGAGTAATGCCTAACTGTAATTACAGCACTTATCCTGTTTTCTATTGGCACAAAGCAATGGTTGAGTTCATGGGTGCCTTACCGGTATCCAGGAAGACAAATAAATAAATATTTTATTCAATAAAGTTCACAAAGCATACAAATTGCAAAAAAACATAATAATTATTTTACTGAAGTCACTATTATGTAATTATATTAGTCACTTTTTTTATATTTTACTTAGTCACAGCTAAGAAAACAGTCATTGAATCAATACTGCTTGCTTAAAGAAAAAAAAGCAAACAGGAGTATATAAAATAATGATAAAACTAACTGAAAACAACGTTATTCATAGAAAAATAAGTTTTTTACAGCAACATGCACTCACCCCCACACACACATCATGGAGCAGCAAGAATAGCAATTCTAAATTTAAAAGAGGTTTAAGACTACTAATAAAAATTTGTAAACATTGAACAGTGAATTTATTTCAACTTCAAATTCTAAATAAATGTTCAACCTCATCTGGCGATCGATCCAGCAACCGAACCCTAAATTTGGTTTTGAATGAATCAAAACCTGGCAATACAATACATTACAAAGCAAACTGTATAATCAAATGTTGAAAGAAATATAAATACAATACAAAGCAAACTTCAATTCAGTAAATAACTGGGAAAGTTATATAAAGCTGTAAAAACGCTGATTGATTAACTCATAGTAAAAACTGTGTGAGGATAATCAATCAGGCTCGAATATGAAGTGATAGCCGGAAGCCGTAGCAGGTATCTGTTCAATCAGATAGAGATAAGCTGCGTTCTCGTTGGACCTGTTTGTAACGGTGACCGTTTAGATTGGCCAGCAAAAAAGATACGTTCTCTGCTGTAAAATCACTTCCCGGTGGTTCGGAACCCACCTAAAACTGTAGGTCCAACTCATCAATCACCATCATCCAACTCATTACCCACGCACAGGTCTCAGACCTATGTGGGCTTCATCCTCCCAAAAAAAATTAAGCAAAAAGAAAGAAACAAAGGATATAATTGGGAAAAGGCAAGATTAAAAAAAGGTATTATCTTAGGATAAAAACAAGAAAAGCTTTATGAAAACAAGGTTAGGAAAGTATGATAGTTTTAAATACGATATTGTTTTGACCCATTCTTCTATTTTTTCATTATAAATATAAACTTATAAATATAAGCTCAACTAACTTCAAAACAGACAGGTACTCCAAAAGTTTTTGACATGAACAAATTCATAAATGCTACCGGTGGCGTTTGATTCGTCTATTCAAATTTATAGACATTAAAAAATTTGAATAGGTAACATGAACTCAACCTTTTACTCCCATTTGTATCATATGGCATGGCTGAATAATGGCAAGGCTGTTCTAACCTCTGATTGTTCGAACCTTTTGACAGTTATTCTCTTCTCAGTATCTATTAGAACTAATTTTAATATAATTTAGGTACTTCTGAACTTGATTAATTTAATTTCTTATCTTTAGCCCTCAGTAAGCACTGCCCTGCCCTATGCTTCCATCCTTCTCTTTCGATTGCCTTCTTGTTCCATCCACGTCCACCTGTTCCTGGGTCGCTCCATCTGCAATGAAGCTTACAAATTCAATTTTAAGGCATTCTAGTGTCACACTCTTATAGCATGCCCCAGCCACCCGATTCTTTGTAACTTGAAGCGCACAAAACTTCCTCCGATAAATGCCTCGATTTATTTGGTCTAATTGAATTGGCTAGGAAAAATGATTCCTTCCAGACTTCTGTTTGTGACTTTTGTTTTGGGATGTATTTATTTTTTCAATTTTTGTGGTGTTGGTTAAATGATTATTTTAATCTATTTCTTCTGTTGTGACTATTGTTTTGTGTTTATTTTTTTTCATTCTTTGTGTGTTGGTGGCTATAGTATTAATTTATTCTATACAATTACTGTGTGATTGTAAAATTGTTAATAAATGATATTCTCAAAATCCGATGCATGTTGACTTTTGCCTTTCAGTACAAAGTGTTCCGCATAATGTGACCATTTTTTCGTGAGCTTAATATTTTCAAGAACCATTGCTATGATTGATTAGTTCAATAATTCCGAGAAGTATTGGTATCATTATGCAAAACATTTTGGGCCTGTTAAATAATATTTACAAACTAATTTTATTAATACTTGTACTTGTGTTTCGAATTTTGAAATTCTGTTGCCTAACCAAAAGCTACAAAGCAACGAATTACAAATGGAAATTTCAAAAATATCGATAAATCGGACAATTTTTCATTTTTTCCGTTACATAAACACTAGTTTTTCCAAGATACTA
Organism: Conomelus anceps; assembly: GCA_948455865.1. Lineage (NCBI taxonomy): Eukaryota > Metazoa > Arthropoda > Insecta > Hemiptera > Delphacidae > Conomelus > Conomelus anceps. The sequence continues at coordinate 42,786,247 of OX418222.1, forward strand.
ACCTTTGTGAATGAAATTTCCACAAGTAGTAGTATCTACTATATAGTATATATGGTTAACCGTTTACTATAGTTATAGTAGTTTTACTACTAGCTTCGACAATTCCCGATAAATTGCACAGGAAGAAGGGCGGTTACGTTTTTCCATCTACTATTTGAATATTCATGGATGAGTCCACCTGCATATAAGCGATTATATTATTTGCTAATATTTAAAATCAAAATGTAAAAATGATTTGAAAATTAACTTAATTGATGAGAAAAATAAAAAAATGCGTCTACCAATTTTTCTATATAGGGCGTTTCAAAATGGCATTTGGGGTTATAAATTTCTGTACAATGAAGTATTCGTCTTATAAAATGAAACAGGTTCTGTAGAAAAAATTAATTCAAACTGTTTTTCTGCATGTATTGACCAATTAGTCAACCGTTTGGCCGCTAAGTGTAGACAGTAGATAAAATGTCAACGTTTTTTGAGCAAGCTCCCGTAATGCAGTGTGTCCACGGGAAAGACAAAAAGAAAAATATTGATGCCCCATTTGCGTGAATTAATCGTACACGCCTAGCATAGAGTAGTTTGGTGTAAATAATTTGAAAATGAAAATCTAGCACCTAGGCATTGACTAACTGGCCAGGATATTAGAAAAAAATTATGTGAATTACTCTTTCCTACAGTACTTGTTTAATTTTTATAAGTGATATATTTTTTCTTAGCTCCAAAACAATTTTGAAATGTGTATGATTATCAAAAAATAAAAAATGTTGAAAAATTATCTTCTAAGCTAGTTGTCTAATATGGAAGAATGTCTGTTACAAAGTATTCCTGATGATTAATGTGTCCAAGATAGATGATGATTAATGTGTCCAAGATAGATGAATAGATAAAGCTTTTTGTTTAGTAATAAAAACAATATTAGTCACATGCTTTTGAATGTTCATGTTCATGAATGAATACATGTATCGAGATACTAAATAATATATAAAAGCAATGTATGAAAACTGTCGATTTCAGTTGTGAACCCGTTTGATGAGAAATTTGTCACTTCCGAGACGCCTTTATTTGGTTGTCCTAGTACGCAACATATTTTATAGATAGTTTAATGTATAAAATTGAAGATGAATAATGAAAGAGTTACATATCTTGGAAGATAACTTAAGTAAGAATTGAGAATTGAAGAAAAATAACTAGGATTTCAAATTTATATTATGTGTTTATTGTTTACTCTGATACAGCACTGATTGGATGGTACTAATAGATAAAATTTACTTGATGACTAGATTAAATTATAAATTTATACTTGGAATAATATTTATAGCACGACATGAGGATAAGATCAATGAAGTAATAGGAAGTATCCAACAGGTTTAGAAGGCATCAGAGTTTTTTTTTAAAAAATAGGCTTGATATGAGTTGATGTACAAAAGTCATCAAGATCATAATGGAAAACTTTTCTACTTAAATACTCCAGAATATAAATATCAAGCTTTTATAAAGCCTTTGTTAACTTTTTCTTAACGGCGAGGTGGAACTACTCGTAAAGGTCTTCCCACTATAAAAAATCGTACGCTAATAATAATAATAATAATAATAATAATAATGTAACCTTTGTTGTTTACAATATATAATTTGGAACTACTCTACTGTGAAAGAGAAAACCAAAATTGAAAAATTGGAACAATCAAAATATAAAATAATCCTTGTTTGGCACGGTATATAATTGCATATTATGTTGTAAATGACTATGACTGATACTGTGAAACAGGATTCACGTGTACAAGTTCTTATTAAAAATTGGAATTTATTTCTTTATCATTTATTTCAACCAAATATTATTGTAACACTGGATTTTTAGAATGTGCAATAATCTATCTACAAATTTAATTAAATATTCTCTTTTTCACATCCCTCTTCTTTTTTCTTCTACTCCATCTTCTTCCTATTTTTCTTCTCCTTTTTCTCTTTCCCCTTCTTCATTTTTCATTTCATTCTTCTTCCTCTCCTTCTTATTCTGCAGCGTTAAAGTTTCGTCGACAGATAACAGCAAGTAGCTGTTGATTATATAGGGTAGGCCAAAGTTAAGTCAGGTAAATAACCACATACTTCAGATTAATGAATAATACTTATCACCAATACAAAGAAGATACTTCAGATTACATAAATAATGTAAATAGCATAATATTCAGTTGACGTAAATATAGTCATATAATTCTACTACCTATAAAGTGGCCTCTGAAATATCTTTGAAGTTAAGTTGGATCATATTGTGCATCACTGTGATGTGTTAGTTGTTGTTATGAGTGTGATTGTATGATTGTATTTTGTTGTTCAAAAAATGATCATTAAAACTATTTTAAACAAGCCAAGAACCCATCCCAGTAGGGAAACTTTTGATCAATTCAGGGTTATGACTGTACGCCAATTATATATAAAGAAAATACTCCGCTACATCTGGTACAACAGAGATAGGTTTACAGTGAGAAATAATAGTAATTTATATAACTTTAGATCCGATGCTCATAATACTTACAACATTAACCATTCTAATCTAACAATAGTACGCAGACAATTAGGCTACCTCAGTTCTAAATTAATAAACCTTATACCCAGCACATTAAATGGTCTTCTCTTTGAGGGTAGATTGAGGATAGGGCAGCAATTAAATAATTGGATTTCGGAAAATTTCTTCTTCGAAATTAGCGATTTATTATGATTTTTCTTTTTTTTCCTTTGTGTTTTTTGAGTTTGAAGAGTTTATTGTGAGTTGTGATTTGATTATTTATTGTAATAAAATTTGGAACTGGTACTCTCGCCTAGCGGTCAGGATTTTTCCTATGCTGGGTGATGCCAAGAGATTTTTATTTCTTGTAAATTCTTATATTTGTAATAATTATTATTATAGCAAAGAAATATTTATTGTAATGCTTATATATTCTTTGGCAAATAAAATAAATTGAATTGAATTGAATAAATGACATGAAGCCTGAATAAGATTTAGATTACATTCTACTTCAAAGGCCATTTTCTAAATTTCAAGAATGGAACATCCCATTGTGCTGACATGAATACCTCATTTGATAATGATCTTCCATCTCTGAAAGCTGGCAGAGAGAAAATGACTGCATTTTTGGATAATGCTCTTCAGTGAAAACAATACCTTATTATCAAGTGATCGGCCTAAACCATCTAAGAATCGTGAGGAGAATTTTATAATTGAATCATGATGTTTTTTTGCAAACAATAAAATGAATAACTGAATGGTATGTTATGCACCATTAGTTAAAATATAAGTTATAATAAATTTGTATGCAGGATTTGTAGAATAATAATTGTGTATAACTCTATAGGCAAACAGAGAATAGATGAAAGTTGAGGAGAAAACTTACAATTTAGAAGTCATTTTTTTACCGCAGATTTGATTTTTTCAAATAGATTCAATTCAATTTCAATTTATTCTCTTCAAATAATTTACAAAATAATGTAAATGCTACAGAAAAAAACAATAATATAGTATAATATACCATATCAAATTAAAAAGCATTGTATTACTAAACAGCTATGAGTATAATGCGAATGTAATGAAATAATTACATAGACTATTGCCTGTGAGGAAGGGTGAATCTGGTTGATGAACTTTCAGTCGTGTTAATATTCAGTTGACATGAATATAAAGTCATATAATAATTCAGGCGTGTTAGGGAAGTGATAGCCGTGAGCCGTAGCAGGTGTCAATCAGATAGAGATAAGCTGCGTTCTCCTCGGCACTCTTCGTAAGTGGTTCTTGGTGGTTCGGAACCCTCCTAAAACTGTAGATCCAGCTTATCTTCAATCACCATCATTCAACTCATTACCCACGCACAGGTCTCAGACCTATGTGGGCTTCATCATCCAAAAAAAACCCATGAGAACTATAAATAAAATTAGCATAGAACATACTTATTTCTTAAATCTAATACGGAAATTTGGCTGGAGCCTGAAAACATCCACCCAACTTCATTTTAAAAATGCATTCATTATTAAGTCATTATGGCTACCTATAGACCGAGTGAAGAATATTCTCAGTACCATCACTTCCCATCTCGAACAACCAACAGTTAGCAACATTTTTATATACTTTTAGATGTAGGGTACTGCTTGAAATTCTCTCAGTTTGTTGGGAATATTCCTGAAGAACATATGTACCATGTAAAAGGTGTTTGTGGATGAGTACGTTTTATTTATTTTAGGTGTTATTATTCCTGAATTAGTAGCCGCCCGTGTTGGATATGTATGTGTGTTTTTAATGAAAATATTAGCATGGCAATTGTACATATAAACGAGCATTTTTCACAAATATTTGTTCAACATCCAGTACATTGACTTCTTTATACAAGTCATGAGAGTGAGCCCTGCTGTCCTTCTTTAGTGCCACTCTCAAGACAGCTTGCGGTGCTACTTTTAAGGGTTCCAAAATTGTTTTGTGAAATCCTCCCCATGAGTTATACAACCCTGTATTAATGATTGAACAAAGATGTAAGTAGAAACTAGAAGAAAAGCTCGCTATTTAGAAGAAGCCAGTATTTTAAATGAGCTAATTTGAAATATTCCAAACATGGCTATTCTACTCACAGGCAGCAGCACTTAGAGTAGTTAATGTTCGATATAGGAGATAAGTTCCTTTTTGATTTTTTAAGTCTCACTCTGGGAATTGAAACAGTATTTCATTCGCCATCAGATTTTTCTTGATCGACAGTAAGCACTCCATTAACACTAAAAATGAATACTTATAAAAATACTAGCAGGCTGTCCGACTCAATTCATTTTGGAATGTGGAACCTATCACAAATTAAATTTAATAAAAACAGAATTTATTAATTTCGAATTCCTTCACGTGCTATTAATTTATACTGAAGACTAATGCAATATCGACAACAGCATTGAATAGCTGGTGGAAATCGATGAATGCTACTGTACCACCGGGAATCGAACCACGGACCTCCCAATTGCTGGTCGGGCGCCATAACCACTAGACTATGATGACCCTTCTCCACAGCAGCATTCATTTTAAACTTGGCCATATCGGCTCGTATCTCACAAGTTAGTTTGAAGTGACTGACATTTATTGTACAATTGTGACTGGACAATTGTCAGTCACTTCAAACTAACTTGTGAGATACGAGCCGAAAGGACCAAGTTTAAAATGAATGCTGCTGTGCAGAAAGGTCATCATAGTCTAGTGGTTATGGAACCCGACCGGCAACTGAAAGGTCCATGGTTCGATTCCCGGTGGTGACTAAATATTTTTGTGCAGTAGCGGTCATCGATTTCCATCAGCTATTCAATGCTGTTGTCAATATCCGACATTGCGGAAGTCTTCAGTATAAATTAATAGCACTTTAAGGAATTGGAAAATATAAATTCTGTTTCTGTATATTTGTCAGTTTGTTAAATTGTTAGTCACTTCAAACTAACTTGTAAATTTAATAGTGTCTCTTTTCTCGTACCTCTTCTCCTTCTTTTTCTTCGTATTCATCTTCTTCTTCTAAGTATTTTTCTTTTAATCCTCTATTTCTTCATTTTTTTCTTCTTCCTACTCTTTTTCTTGATCTTATTTTTCCTTTTTTCTTCTCTATCTTATTCTTCTTACTCGTTTTCCTCCTCATTCTTCGTCCTCTCGTACTTCAATCCCTTATTCTCCAGCGTTAATCCCTATTTGCTTAATAGCAAATAGCCGTTAATTATACACGATTTTTGATGAAGAGACGTATGCAATGATAAGCCATCCAGCTTATGAGAGCAGTCGTAGATCAGCTCTCATTTGCTACCGCAGAACATTAAGTGACACTGGAGGAGTGCCATATGATCAGCATAATTCCTTGGAAGACAGGGTTTTAACTTTATTTATAGAAATACAGTAGAGCGTCGATAATCCGGATTAATTGTGACAAAACTCATCCGAATTATCAAAAAATCTGGATTTTCGAAAATAGTCTGTTTTCATGCTTTAAAATCATAGAAACTCAACTAAAACCTTGAAAATTCACTTAAATATCTATGTAAACAAGTACAGTATGTACATACAGTTGTGCATTACTTGGTACTGCACTTTAATGAAACTGAAACAATACAGAATACAATACAGCACAAAACGTGAAGTACAGTACAATAAAAAAAACTACAGTTTAAGTAAATAACAGTGAAACTACAGTATAACGTTAAAGAATATTGCACACTATACTTTTTCAGGGCTCTTAAAAAGTCTTCAGTTTATCTTTGTACTGCAGTAGTTGTTCGCATTTTTGCAGCCATGTCTTTAATACTTTTTAACAGAATGAGCTGTAAAGGTGTACCTACGTGAATCCGTATTATCGACGGTCCGGATTATTGACGTTCAACTGTATAACTGCGTTGCTTAATGCAAACAGATTTGACAGATTTTCTTAATGCACAGCTGATCGATAAGAGCATTCAAGGTAATAATATCATATAATAAACAGCTACTTGCTGTTATCTGTCGACGAAACTCTATCGCTGGAGAGTAAGGGATTGAAGGAGAGAAAAAGAAGAATGAGAAGATGACGGGACAAAGAGGGAAAAGGAGAAGATAAAGAGAAAGATAAGACGAAGGAGGAGAAAAATAGAAGAAGGTAATGAAGGTTTTAAATTAAATTTGTGAATATGTTAGAAACCCAGGTTCAATTCAATCAGGCAACCGGCTAGTATTTGATAAGCTCACCGTGCAAGCTCTATTCTCAAATGACATGAAATTTGTTTTTCTGTCCATTTAAGCGAAATAAGTTTTGTTGTCTAATTCTCTAACTTAATATATCTCTATTAAGACCCATGGCCTTTATGCAAAATAGTGTCTTCGGCAAATAAAACAATTTCATAGTTTTTGATATCTTATTTATAATTACTGTTATGTTAGAAAAGCAGATAGAGTGTTATGATTCTCCTTAGGATTTTGATCATTGTATTGCCTCGCATTTAAATTGTATGATTTTATTTTGATTAAGCTACGATAAGAATGTATTTTTGTGTGTATTTTAATGATTACTATTAATTTTAGTAATTGTATTCATTTTACTTGTTTCAGTTGGCAGTCAGCAGCCTCATCATATTCAAGTTATCATTCCTCACAGCCAATGATTAGGAAATGAATCAGTTCATTAGAAGAATGTTATCGGTTATTGTAATGATAATTTACATTTGCTGGCGTCAGTGAATACTTAATATGCGCTCTTTTACTCATCCATTATAGAAGCATGATGGTGAGTATTAAGAATTGTAAGACCTATTTTCCTTTTTCGTTCGAAACCAAAATTGGTTAAACACGAATTAGGATCTCTTCTGCGGCTCTACTTGGAATTATTCGACAAAAATATAATTTAACGAGAAAAACAGTGATAACTGCAAAAATATTTCGAATGGTTGATGGGTTATCGCAATAAAAGACTGGTAATGTTATCGATTCTCAATTTTCAATTTCTTTTCTTGAAACTTGGAGTGCAAGTTTCCATGAATTGACTTCGTAGCAGAAAGAAATGCGATTGATTGTATTATAATTTATTGTTATGTTGTTGTAATTCTCCACCCGAAAATTATTAAATCGGTATTGAGGATTGTATGAGCCTATATTTGTAACTTGAAATGAAAAAATCGTTATTGGGCTGAGCTCAGACTGTAAAGTCTTTGCTTCTGCTCAACTTCATATTTGGCTAGGCGAACAATTTTCTTGCTTGAACTTTGTTCAAAACATCCAATAATAATAATGAAGTATGTTTCCAGTTAGCTGATCTAATGAAAGTTAAAAAGGAGTTTGCAGGACTCAGATATTGATGAATGTTGGATTTCTGTTCATAAAACGCTTCGAATGTAATATGAAAGTCAACACTTGTGAACAGGAAATCTAATTCTTAACAAATTATCAGTGTTATTCCTAATTATATCATTGTAACTTAAATGTATTTTTTCTTTTTGTAGTATTTATGTATTTGATTGTATTGGCCCCTTCCGATATGACATCAATTGAATTGAAACGAAAGATAATCTTCTATGTTAGACAGCCTATTATTATTTTATCGAGATTATCTCATTATGATACAGAAATTTCATTTTTACCATAGAAAATTTCTGTAGTCACCTATATTATTTTTCATTAAGATTTGCTGTCACCTCTTTTCAAATAGTAGGCTACTGATGATGTAAAACTTTACCATACTCTGTTGTATTATTGTATTGATTTATGGAAATTTTTAATTAAAATTTTCATGGTATGATTATTCTTAATCACAATTTTTTGCTTCGCACAAAATCTTCCTTGTTTGAACTTTTATTCTCAGAATTCTAATTCGGAAGATATATCTTTAATATAGTGAATTCGTTATTTTATTGTAATTGATATTATCAATTGAATTTTTTTAATACTAAACAATAATCAGCTGGGATGTTATCTACTAAATTAATTTTCTTTGGTTCAATTGATTTGATTTTCAAGACAATGACATGAACGTATAAGCAATGTATAATCTGTAGTCCTGCTCGATTGGTCATTCACCATTATAACTTTATTTTCGTGAACATTTTATAATAATAAAAGCTTTGGCTAAAAAGGAATCGTATAACAGACTCAATAAAACTTGCATTGTTCATAACAATATTCAATTTTGCATTGATATTCTAAAATGTCCAATACTCAAGTATTTTGGTGGGGGATAAGTGTAGGTTTTTTGTATTTTTACGCGCGGAATTCAAATAGGAAATTTACAAAACACTAATTTGTATTGCTTTACTATGTATATCCAACAAGGCAACCCCAAAAAATCGCTTTTTAAAGAATAGAATTCGATATGGCTATTAAAGTAACAATTAAATAACTAAAAAATAAACTAAATTTAAAAAAACTGATTTTGAATGAGACAAAAATATTAATTTCTAGCCGGTTTTCCGTACATATCTGAATTTTGTTGAACTGTGTCAACATGTAAAATTTGAGAAAAGTATTTATCACATTTTTACATTTCCACTGGGTTTGATGAGACCCGTAGTGGCACAGAACAATAAAAATACAAAACTCAAGTTTTATAAAAACTACAATTTCGCTTGCGAATATAATCGCTATTACTTTTAGTTTTAAGAAAAAATAAAAGAATGAAAAAAAAAAAAGAATACATAAACCATGAGACTAAATATTAATTTATTGCTGCTATTTATCCATCAATCTAAAAGAAAATACTATTAAAGGATGAGAAATTCCTCACTCACTAATTTTATTATTAAACTAGTCTTGAACTGTAGCCAATTCGCAATTGGACAGTGACTAAAGATAAGTTAATATACAGGTGCTGGTGCACTCTTACGAAAAAGCGGTAATGAGGGTGAAATTATAATATCCATTGGCAGAGAGTTCCACTCAAAGCTATCTCGCGAAACAAAGCATCAAATATTGCTGTCCGGTGCTCGATAATTTCAGAATAATTCCATGTGTTCAGGTATCTCTGGAATGAACATCTCTGAGAAGTACAAGGTTTTTCCTCGAATATTCCGGGCCAGTATACCCCACAATCAATTTGTAAATGAGACACAGAATGAAATACAGTCATTCGCCTTTGCTCCATTTTTAACCAATCTAGTTCCATGTACATAGGCGTGAAACAGTAAGAGTAATGAAAATACTTGCGTTTTTAATAAGATTAATGAAGATACTTGAGTTGAACCATGAAATTGAAGTATCGTTAATTGAGATAACGGAATACCCCAAATGGTTTTTAAAAACATTTATTATCACAAAATCGGTATTCCGACCAGCCGAGTTACAGTAAGTGAACAAGAATGACAATTGCAATAATTTTTCTATAGTCTAAAGAATGCTTACTATGGATGCTATAGCACTAAATTATTGTACTTCTGTTGTTATGCTATTGCCCAACGAAGGATGTCATAATGCAAAGAAACCTAATATTTTTCCCCAAATGCTGAATTATGATAGACTTTGAACTCGAATAAGAAATAAATCAATAAATTGGATCAAAATCTATGTAGAAGGTAGTTTATAGAGGTTTTCATCGATTGCCTTGGGAAAGGTTTATTTTTTTGAAATATAGGTCTGGAATCGCTACTAACAATATTTTCTATGGTTGATTCTACAACCATACGTAATTATTGGTCTTATAAAAAAATCAGTTGCTCAGTACGCTATTCGTCTTGAATTACGATGGTAACGCCCCCCAGTGAAACATTTAGTCATTATAGTTTTTATTAAAGTTATTTGACTTAAGGTGACAGCAAATTTGATAGTTGTATATTTGCTAATTTTAGCAGTAGCGGTAAGCAAGTTCAGCATTCTATAAAATGAAAAACAATTAGGTTTCAAAACGTAATGAATCCGGAATGAAAACCTGCTTGTTCATCACAAAGATGAACTTGCATTGTGTTGCTCCATTGTCTTTAGTATATAGAATTTATTATCTGTATAAACTATGTTGAAGTTGCGCAACTCCGTCTACATCTATTTTGTTTTGCTCTCTATGAGTGTTGAAAGATTGTGGGTACATGTGTTAATTAATTTTTCTTCAGTATCTATTGACAAGCAATTACTTACTTGAAGCAGATATTTTACTACTAGCTCAATCCTGATTGAATACGAACTGTTCTGTTACTATACTATGTTACCTTATAAGTCATCATTTTTGGCCCATGTGATTTTATTGTGAATTTTCAGTTTTGTAAATCTATTCTAAAGTCTGTTCAACGAGAGGAGAGACTGATGTAAACAATAAAGTGCGTGCGGGAGTGGCACGTCGGACATCAAGACCTATTCACAGTAGGACGAATATTATTTGTGACTAACGTCTATTGATATTAGATGCAAGTTCATTGGTCTATAGCCGATTAAGATGCACAAGAACTGATTGCAAATTCTGAATAAACGACAAAATTTATATAAACTTTTGAAAAATCAGTTTTTTGGTATTCCTTTATAACCCTATAAACATAAGCCCTACATGCACCAGTTGCTTTCACCGTGTTTTTCACCACAGATGCAATTCTGTCATTGTTATAGTCATACGTTTATTTTTTATAAACATTCAAAATCATATTTCTCCCGCCTTTACACAATAGACAGGGTTTCTCACGTTTCTTCGGAGGAGTTGTAAATTTAATGGTGCGTCTTCATCAGCACGTTTAATTGAAGATATTCTGAGTAATTTGAAAAACAAAAGAAAATACGATTTAACCTAAATCTGGCCCAAAAATGAATACTATAAGACCTAATCTAATAATGGAACTATCTAATCATTATAAAATCAATCTAAATATATTGCTTGCAAACGACTTGCAGATGCACAACGAACAATCAGCATAGAACACACTAACTGCGAAACCCCGTAAACCAGTACTGCACTGCAAACGCACAGTGTCAGACTGAATTGTATGCATTGTGAACTGGTAGAAGAAAATCGGGAAAACGACTCCGGGTATAAGTCATCTACATAAATAAACATTTCACTCACACAAACTTAAACATTTTTTATGTCAGTCTCCTTTCGTTGAACAGAGTGTAGGCATCTGATCAAGCAACCTAAAGAAATAGTAGATTACGGAAACATTTTTCGGCTTTACAATAATGTCCTGCCCTCTCAATTCGTACTACATTTATCAAGTACTTCGTCTTGCAAAACTACCAGATTATTATTATAATTAGATGGTTGATAGCGTTCTTTATTTATTTTGTTAATGCTTGTTTTTATGTTGGCATTATTGTAATCTGTTTCGTGCTCTGTTATAAACAATGGTTATTCCTGCCAGATTGAAGATTTTATGGTACATTGATGTATTAATCAATGTTGCGATAGTTGTATTGTAAACGTTGCGATCCAACAAGTCTTTTGTTAAAGATAAAATTTTGTGCAGGCTACTCAATGAGTTTTTAAAGAATGTCCAATTCAGTATTCGACGATAATTCTCTAATCACACGTCTTCAACTATTTCAAGCTATTCCAGTTCTTATTTATGATGTCTTATATGAATGTTTGTCTAATTTTTTATGTTGGAATTAGCAGACGGTATAAAAAGAAACTGCATATTTTTGACGCTATTAATCTCGTTCTAATCTCTAATGTGACAAAACACTAGTTGTAATCCATTCCAGAATATTACGGTGTAATGTAAACATATTGAGGTTTATTTAATCAGTAAACTCAATATATCAGCTAGAAATGCTTCTATATTTATGTGTGCAAACGTTGAGCCGATTTGCCAGCAACGCATAAAAATATAGCTCAAACCTATTTATTGTTTCATAATTATGTTTTATTTTAAATTTTGTACTATCGCCAGTTAGTACTTTTGACATTACTAATACTCAGTTTCATAAAAAACTATATTTGCTGCTACGAACAAATATAATAATTTTTCAATTCTTACAGAATTGTCATTTTAAACTTATTTAATATATAATATTCGTATTCTCTTTCAAGAATAGAATATTTTTATTCGTTTCTAAAAATTAATTTCTCAGAGAACTAAGTTCTTTTATTTATGAGAAATATTCCTCCTGTAATTCAGATCAAGTTATTTCCTTGGCCAATTTGAGGCAGAAGCCTTAACTAAAACTAAAATATTACGCGAAGTAAATAATAGTTGAAGAGAGAGGCATAGCTTCAATGTCTACTAAGATTCCAGCTGATTTTACTTGCCGTTCACTAGTTATTGGCAAGTAATACAAATTGATTCTTGTAATTTCAGCAAATTAAATAATTGCAGGCTTCATCTGTTGAGGTGCTGGAAGAGAACATTACATTTTTTAACGATTTGAAATTATGAACAGAAGGTGATTTGAAATCCTCACTGTTTTATGTGACACATTTGAATATAAAACCTTATAGTAGGATTACTATGTGATGATTGATCTAAGCGCAAAAGCATTACTGGTCAATGCACATGCGCTGCGACTTTTGTAGCTGGCTCAGTGTGTGATAGAGGCGCATACCTCTGTGGTATATATATTGCACCTTACAGTTACATTACTTTGTTGACTATTTTCTTTGGTGGATGAAGCCCAAATAGGGTTGAGACTTTTGCGTGGGTAATGAGTTGGTTGTTAGTGATAAATGGTTTCAACCTAAATTTTTAGTGGATTCCGAACCACGGTGAAGCGATTTTACAGCAGAGAACAGAGTATTTTTTGCTGGCCAATCATATCGGTCACCCTTACAAATAGGTCGTATCTGACTGAACAGATACCTGAAATGGCTCACGGCAATCACTTCCCTCAAACGTATGTTCCGTTCTGAAAAAATGTACTCGCTTTGCTGTAAAATGAGCTATTGGCGCCGGCCATTAAATTATTCGAACTAGTAATATTTGGCAGCAGTCACCCCCCCCCCCCCCCCCCAACGCACATATGCGTTTGTTCCTTCTACTTAAGCATTTCTCCCTACGCAAGGTATTTCATCACATAGTAGTTCTACAGTGTAAGAGTTGATTCTTTTCAACTCTGAATCACTCAGAAATATTTTGTCAGCATGCAATAGCCCATTATTATTCTGTTCTTTGTTGGCTAATTTGCCTGTTAATAAATTTGTTTTCAACATTTTGTTAATTCTACAGCTGGATAATGTTATACTGTAATAATTATTATTCATTTGAAAACAAAACTTATAGTCAATATTTAATTATATATGATTTGTTTGGATTAATAAATGATTATTTGTTGAAGCAAATGTGTTGTTATTCAATATAGTGCTGTAGTCTAGATCCTGGCTGCACAATTATTGTAGATTTGTGCTATCCTGTAATATAATAAACTGCTACTTGCTGTTATCTAATGATACTCTAATGCTGGATAATAGGTATTGAAAGAGAAGATGGAAATGAAAAAAGAATGAGTAAAATGAAGGAAGATGGAGGAGAAGGAGAAGAAGAAGACGAAGAAGATTGAGGAAAACAAGAAGAATAAGAAAAAATATACTATTAAATTAAATTTCTAGATAGTTTATATTTTGCACATTCCAAAAATCCAGATTCAATTGAATCGGGCTACCTGCTAGTGTTGCAATGTTGCAATAAGTATTTCCATTTGGAATGATCATTATGACAATGGTTGACACTTTGTTATCGTCAAGGTTTTTCAAACCCAATCATTCATTCTACAAATAGGACAGTTAGTGACAGTGTTTCTCAAACTGGCGTCGTGATCTTAAACGTATACCAATTATTAAGTAATTCATAATACACTGATTAATTAAAAAACAAATAATAAACTATTAGGTTCTGTTGGGAAAGGGGGACACCTAGTTATATTGGTAGGAAACTCTACAACATGCTACCGCACTTTTTAAAGAGTCTTTCAAAATATAGAAATATTTAAAAAAACTGAAAAAAATATTTAGTTAAAGCTTTTTATAGTGTACAAGAGCTCTTTTCACATAAAAATTAAGCCTCACCGCAACTAATTTATATAGTAACTAGTGTATAAGATAGTATAATTTATTGTTGATCTGACTTGTCTTATACTCCTTAACTGGAGTCTCAAAGACGTAATCTACAAAAAAAGTCAAGGATGGGGTGTGGGAGATAGTTATGCATGGTGCATCCCCTTCAACCCTGGATACGCCTATGAAGCCCACTGAAACAAATGCTGGAGTTTCATGTTTTATGCTTCACTCTCATCACAGGCTCTGGCTGCATCAGTGATAGTGAATACTATCTTGCACACCTCTGGGCTTCTTTTTGCATCCAGGCCTCTATGCGGATAACCCATAATATGCGTTAAAACATGAGTCTAGAATCAGTTAAAATACCATTTTAGATGGATTGTTTTTCTACTATTTTCCGGGGGTCCCTCTCAGGTGTGGTAACGCCCATTCAGTCATTCTAGATGCGCCTGTGGTCAAGGTGTCATTATCGCAAAACAATCAGGAATTTTTTTAATAAACTTATAAATAAAATAAATACAGTAATAATTTATTTTTAATGTATGCTGTCTTCAGATATATTGTAGAACTTTTCTATCTGATTAATGAAACTACTGTATCAGTCACGAGTTGATCCCTGGCCGATTCTTCCCCTTCCCCTCTCCGCTACTGTGCGTTGCAATAAAATTAGCCCTAGACACAATTAGGCTAGTTGAAGCGCAGAAAACCTGTTTGTCTGTGGCCGTAGTTTTCAGATTTGGAATACATCTACAGAGCATGCGCAGTTGACTTCCTACTACCGCCGCCCGCTCCCGCATCGAAAAACTAGGGATCAACTCGTGAGTCCGATACAGTAGATGTCAAATTCTAATGTACTTTATTTTTACACACAAAGTTTCAATGCTCGTGGCATCATCTTCATTTGGTGGTTGAGCCGAGCCACGAGAATTTATTATGTACATCATACGCATCTAGTTTCATTTATCACATTTAAAAAAATGATGCATCTTTCATTCAAAATTCTCTTAATGTTAGAAAACCTGGGCTGCAGGCGAAACCCTTTAATTGTCTGTCAATTGGAAAGAGTGATCTAAATGCATCTGCGCAAGAACCAGACTGAGGAGTCAAAAATAAAAAAGCAATAAAGCACAACTTGTAATTTTACCCAATTTATAAACTCATTTTTGGAGGTTTTGCTTTTGTTTTTTCTATAATAGAACATTTTGATTTCAATATTATATCTCAACTATTTTTTCAGTAATTAATTTTTTTAATATTGGAGCTGTCCTATTCTTGCTCCAAACTATAATGAATTGATTGATCTGACACTTATTGGGTTCTTGGAAAACACTGATTTAATGCAATAAAACATTTCATTTCTCAAACAATGCGCATTAACAGTAAGATAGGCAATAGTGTAAGATAAGTTCATTGTTGAGATACCAGGCATGAACTGTGTTCGGCCTCGGTGCAAGAACTAGACAACACCATGGTGCTGCCTCACTCTTGAACCAAACGAAAGAGAATATTTTTCTCTATATGAATCAATGTAAAACTCAAAACCGGGAAAAAAATGAAGCTGTCCACTTTTTGCACCAGTGTCTTCAATTGCAAAATTCAACGGCTTGCAACCTGACTGCAAGTCGTTGAATTTACCATAAAAAGTTAATAAAATTATTAATAATTAATAAATATGTGTAAAATAAAATTACAAAATATGCATTTTTCAAACGGATTATGCCAAAAAATGAACCATATTGTATTACCAGGGCGTTTCTTCAATGCGTTTTATGGAAATTCTTTGTTTAATGCTCGTCATACATTTTGCAGTTCAATTAGTAGAAAAAATCAAGTTTTCCCATGGACTGGAATCTGTTCCTCTATTGAATTAGAATGTTGTCTAAAATCTCAACGAACAGACGTTTGTTCTTTGATTAATTCTCTACTATTAAACTTCACCCTGGGTCTTTCAAGTGGCAAATAACTTACACTACTTTCTTCGTTTTATTTGAATTCCTTAAAATGTTTCATGAAACCATGTTCTCTTATTTCTTCTAGTCTCTCGATTGCTTCAGCCACCTTTTTAGCATGGTATGCTACCGTATATCTAAATATTTTGTCTGAGGAATGTTGAAGAGAACGTCTGTGAATGAAAATATTTGAATGTCTGATTTCTTTCTATGAACGAAAGAAAACCTTAATATTTATTACAGTTTCGTTATGCCAATCAGAAGAGTTCTCAATAAGGGTTTTAAAGAACATTAACACATCAAGTTATATTTCTCCTTAATAGTGTTCATGCAAACAGCAACAACCGCCTTCATGGGGTTGATAATGCATGCAACAAGAATGAACTACTAGTCTGCCGCCATGACAAAGGATCTCTACACCGCAAGCTCAGTGTATGTAAAAGGGCGGGTCTATATTTAGATGGATATCGGCGCGCGCATAAGTTTTTTGCTAAAACTAGTCTAACAAGGCATACGGGCTCTTGACAGCATACATTGGAGGCCGTCTACGGTGGTCACATCCGTATTTCATTAATATCTTAACTTGTTAGAGGATAGTTTTGACAAAAATAATTTCTCTTTTATTTGTTAGACATGCGACACATGCTTGGAGAATTCGCCTCTGTTAACAAGTGATAGTATTTTCAAATTATTATCACAATCAGAGCCACCTTTGAGGCCCGGGGAAAAGTTTTGAGTGGAGGCTCCCTCACCCCTTCACCCAAATTACCAATTTTCAATTAGTGACTCGATTTTCCAAATAGTCTTCTAGCTATGTCTAGTTGCCTTCTATACTTATAAGAATCTGTGCAACTAATATGAATTGTCTTTTTAATTTAAAGATAGAATTCAAGTGTAGGCCAAATGAAAACCATTCAATGAAAAACTTGTGGAAGCTAGGGGAAAGTGCACTGAGTGGCCAGAGTGGCCTTGAAGAATACAATAATTTTTTTAGTGTAATCTCTTGAATTTTCATTGAGATATTCACTAATACTGGAATATGCAAAAATATAAAAATTGTTATGCCTTTGAATAGGACTTGATTTACCTTACAACTAGAGAATGTGCAAATAAACAATAACATTTTTAATTAATAACAAACACACCCAATTCGAAACTTTAACTTTAAGTAAATTTGTAATTACATGTAGATGGTGACGGAGACCTGAAACACTGGGAGTTCTGAGGGTCCTCCACTAGAGAAAAATTTTATTTTTTGTGACTTCCCTTATATTATTTATTGTCTGATTCATGGCGTGACAAATTTTACGATCACAATAGGCTAAACCCTATGGGATGTTGGGAAACCTTGATTATTGATATAATATCAGATCTGAACTGAGACAGAAAGTAGAATTTGAAGCCTGTCCGAGACCTTTACTCCTTTCAAGCATAGGCCTAATAATGTGTCAACTTCATTCAAGTGGCTTGGGGGCCCTTCAAATGTTCGGGAGCTCCGAAAATACACTTGGACCCACCAGCATCGTGGGCCCCCAGAGGCCTCAAACTAGGACAATTTGTGGCTCTTGAAGGCCCAAAGCTGAGGCATTCAGGGGACCCTGGTGTATAAACGTTGAAACTTGAAATATTCTAGATGCAGCCTACTTCACATGACTCCAGCAGTGGCAAGAAAAACGGACCCGAAGGGTCGCAGTGCCAGAGAAGGCCTCTAGGATCTGTTAAGACTGCTAAGCGGCCTAGCGGTCTAAACTGGAGCAATATATGGGGCCCCTTATTTGTTTTTTTTTCATTCGCTTTACATTTGCCAAAGAGGCCATCCTTGACGTTGAGGCCCGGGTAAACTTACCCTGTATGCACGATCTCCTCTGTAACTTTAACTACCGTACAGTATATTCGTTTTTGTAGCTGTAATATCATTTACTCGTCAAGTATGAAAACGTTTTACCTCTAATAACCGATACCGTATTATTGTTTTTTTTTTTATTAATCCTACTCGTTTTTGGACCTCGCTTACAGGCTCAAGGGGGGTTTGTAACCTGGAACCCCCCCTGTCGTTACACCAATGCAAAATAGTGAAATGAACATAATAATAAATTTACTAATAGCTAGAAATTAGGATCTGGGGACGGTATTAATAATTATTGTTATGAAAACACACAGCTTTGTTATTTTGTTCATTAGAGATTAGAAATCGTTCAAATCTACCGCTACAGACGTGCAACCTCACCACTTGAAAACAAGATCATCATTACTATCATTACATTTTTATCATAATTACTATCAGATCCTAATAAACATTTGAGAACATAAATAAATAATTGGGTGATTTATCCCATCATTATACATTGCTTTTCTAATTCATGAATAGCTGATTTGAATAATGGAATTCTTATAGTGGTATTTGAATTTGTGAACCTATTATAAAAGCATCACTTAAGAAATAGCTTCAATGAATCCTTCTGGATAAAATATTCCTCAATATCATTCGAGAAATAATTTGTCAAACTTTAATCTCAGTGGTCACCAGTCACCATAATATCCTTATTATCATGAATGTATTTCTCCGTGACCGTTGGTGTGGATGGTATGGCGTCAGTAGCAGTTGTAGATGGATATTACGCATTCTGTTTGTGAATTGTGTTTATTCTGAAGTTGTAATGGATGTTAACTTTATGGATTACGAAAGGTAAGTTGTGTATTGAATTTTAGCTGTTGAATTTGGTACGTGAAAGAGTAAATTTGGCTTTAACTTAAATGGTACCTGATTATCTTGTTTAGGTCGTAGTGGTGATCCGCCATGATTTTAGTGCAGCTACGTGAATATGATGTAAATAAACCTTGATATCGAGAAAACTGCCATCAAACAATTACAATTTTATAGAAATTCTTTGAGTTTAAATGGAATTTGAACACTCAACTGCATTACTTTCATTTTGCTTGTGAATTTCACTTATAGTTTGCGAGAGACTTAGTGTACAGGTATTGTAGGCAGTACAATAACATTGTATAACATGTAGTAAGTTGAGCGATTCAAGTAGACTTACTATTTTATTAATTTTTGATCTTCTAAGGATGAATCTATGGTCTTCTATGTCATGTTTTCGTATATTTATTCCCTTTTAGTTATATTTTGTGTGATCTCTCATCTCCATCTTACTTAGCTAACCTAGTCTACCGTTTTAACACGTAGTGAGTGCGGTATCAAATGTCATTCTAGAAATTTCTTATAACCATATAATGTGATTGAACATCTTATTTCGAGATTCTATTTTTAATATTAGAACCCTGTCACTTTAATTCAACATGCACCTTTCATATTGAATACAATCATGGATAAGACTTGATTCTGTCACAACCAGATTTAAATTATTATGATAAATAAAGGTGGTTTTAACAATATCATGTCGCATTCATTATAGATATCAATACAAGAACGTTGTGGATATGTACTACATCACGAATTACCAGTCGGGAGTGACTGGCCGCGCAGTAAGTGCGGTATCCGGGCGGTTTTGATGTTAACTTTTGTCATGCTTGAACGGGTAATCGGCAACTATGAGTCGGTTATTTACTTCATCGCCACTTACTCGGTGGTTTGGAACCCATCTAAACCTCCACCATGTTTCCCATAACATTGTTCATAGAAGGAGATGGAACCCGTAAGGGTCTCCCACCAATGAAAGCCTTGCTCAAAAAAAAGCCATCACTAATACGTAAAAAGTTGAATGCAATCCATTATTATTAAATTTCAATTTTTCCATAGATCGTGATTCGCTAGGGATTAAGTTATGTGGTAGGGTTTTTGACG
This sequence comes from Conomelus anceps, assembly GCA_948455865.1. Lineage (NCBI taxonomy): Eukaryota > Metazoa > Arthropoda > Insecta > Hemiptera > Delphacidae > Conomelus > Conomelus anceps. The sequence goes on from OX418222.1 coordinate 42,806,418, forward strand.
ATAAATAATTATATATCATAGCATGTCTGAATTGAAGCTCGTTATTGAATGGAATTTTCAACATGTAGATATGTTGGGCCGGGAATTAATGGGCCTTTCTGCAATTTTCTATACTCGTTTCTTATATTATTATAAAGGGCATCATATTTTAAGATGATTAGAAACCGCATTTCAGTGACTACCCAGAGGTTTAAGACACCTAGAACGAATCTAGTCAATTTCCATCGGTACATGGAAAATAAAACATTGGTTATATTCATGGGACGTTGCACCGCTAGGCGTCTGATTGGTATGAATTTGAATAGACCAATCATATGCCTAGAGGTGTAACCGGGGCAAGCTCCCATGAACGCAATTTTGAAAAAATGACACTTGGAATGTTTGGCATTTCCACCCTCCACTGATATAATTCAATATGTAATTTGGATCATCTGGAAGAACAGTGTCTTAGTTGAGAAATAATGAGTGGATACACACGTTCGGATGTTCCACTGATGACACATCGATTCTATCATTTTGCTGTGATATTTCATGACTATTATCCATGACAATTTATTATTCATAATGTTTCAACTTAGTGAGAAGAGTGTATTTGTAGTTGTGTGCTACAAATACACAGCGAGATGCCTATGTATATGCTGCATAATTGAAATCATATTGATTAGATTCACAAAATATTTTATATTTTTTATGTGATGGTGTGTTCTATGCCCTAACAGCTGATCCAAATTATTATCTATCAAACATCTGATTCTACCGTGTATAAATATTCTAAATGTGTTATTTAGATCAGTTCATGAAGTTCGGAACAACGAAGTAATAAATGGACATGTATTCACCCTTAGGTAGACTATTGAATTGATTCGCAATGTTATTCTGAAGCTGTGCTAATTATAATATCCTGAAATTAGTTCTAAGTTGGTTATCCAGCTTCATTTTTTTTAAATATTATCCAGCTTCATCTTTTTTCATATATACGGTACTCTCGATAGCTTATAATTATTATTATTCTATTAGACTTGCCTACGCTAAAAATTAAGTTGAACTGTTGCAAATAATAACTCAGAAACTTCCTAGTTAGCAACTTAGTTTAACAACTATTATTGTGTAAAAAACTAATATTTTGATTACCTATTCAGAATGGGAAATTATGATGATTGCCTCATTCTACTTTATTGCTTAAACAGTTCATATTGAACCGAAGCTTGATTTTCGAAACTTCCCAAAATGATGCACTGCAACTTGTCAGCTACAAATAGTGGGTTAACTTCACCGTAATCGTGTTTCTTTCATTGGTTAACAGGATAAAAATAGTGAATCGATGAAAATAATTTCAATAACAATTAGTGTATCATTCATGTAATTGAGTACGTAAAATCGACGAATGGTAGTCATACCTGTCTGATACGATTCTGTTGATGCCATTGGTTGTTTGTAATAATTAGGATTCATTTATCTTATATTGGGATAGGTAGAATGTGTTAAATGCATATTATTATAATTTTAAAAAAAGACGCCATTCTAAGGTTGTTTGAGCTTGAACCTAATATTTATGACGTATATTGTGTATTAGTGAAATCCACATAGTTTATCAACTCGTCTATTGACCTTTCCACGTGTAACTTACTTTTAAATGGATACTTGATTGATTGTGATACTTTATCCTTACTTCTGATATTCAAAGTCTATCCAAACGTGAGTACTTTATATTCGCATTTAAGAAACAGCCGCCCGAAACAAGAGAGGGGAATCCAGTCTTACAAGATAACTGCAAAACTTTAATAAATAATTTTTCAGCAGTGTTGAATGTGTTCATGGAAAGTGACAAATTATCGAGTGTCCATTATACTTTACTGTACAAAACAATGCTATAGCGGTAATAGTGATGTGGCTGTCTTACATATTATTTTCAATAAGTTGCTATAAATATAAATTTCGCTGATGAATTATTATAATCGCAATTAACTATATTATTGATGAAAGTAAAGGAAATTAAAGTAAAAAGTATAGTAAGCTAAATTACATCTTATAAATGAAAATATAAGTTGTGGCAGCATTTTGCTCTAATCAGTGTTCGATAATAATAGTAATAATAACAGCGGAAAAAAATTAATTATTGATATTTTATATGACAGCATTTTTCTGTAAAGAGAATGAATCCAGCCTGTAAAAATTACAGCATTGGAAAATTATTTCCATTTTTTAAATCTATTTTTATTAAATGTTCATACGCTGTTGTAGGACGGAAGGAAACGCCAAAAAAGGATTTGGTAAATCCTTTCACTAGACGATTGACAGAAATTTGGTAAGTTTCCTAACTACAGTCATCTATTTCAAGTTTTGCAAAAATTTTAGTTCAGCCTCATTTGATAGGATTGTGCCTGATTAATTGTTGTGTAATCAGAAAAATATTGAGGGTGAATTTGATATAGCAGTACATAGAAATTTTTCCAGTCTCAAGACCAGGGATTTTCTTATAGTAGTTTTGGCGTTCATAAATATATTTTTTAAGGATATGGGAATTTGAGTACAGTACAGCATACTGAGATATCGGGAAAACAGGAAAATGAAAACAGAAATTTAATGTTTTAAAATGAAAATCTGAACTTGGAAGTAGACTGGGCACATTTTTTCTAAATGCAAACTTTGCAGATTCTTTTACCCAATAACAGACTTATTTCAACAAAGTTATTGAAGCTCTTGAATTTTTTAAAATTATAGTGTATTATTAGTGTCTTGAACAAAAATTATAGGGTGTTATCAACGAATTTTCTACTGTGTAAGTGCTCTTATTCCCATTTATTCAATTTCAAACAAAGTTATTATAATTTTTGGCAAAATTTTAATGTTTCACCTGTCTTCATTTTCACAAAATAGATTTTTATTTTCCAGCACTAAAATTTCAGTCATGGGTTCACTGATTGTAATAAGTGTGACAATGATAAGAATTGTTAATTTCAAAACTACCTTATGGGACTTTTTTCAAGCTCTTGGGAGAGTCGCTGAGTAGTTGTAACTCGAATTTTAAGAGTGAAAATATTCATTGTGTGATTGGTCATCTCTTTGAAACAAGAAGAATGGCACGAAGAAATTATTTTTATGATACTTGAACCCTCAATGGCTGCCGATTAAAATATTTGGTCCTTTAAAAATGAATTTAGTATGTACCCATTGTATCTATAAACTTTCAGGCTTCAATCAATTTTTGATAAAAACCCAATACATAGTATAAATTCATTTAGTATAATCAGTGCTATTCAATCTATTTTCAGTGTCATCGAAAACCAATCATTCGCATAAAGTTGTTACATTTGCTTATTGGAGTAGCAAATGGGATGCAGCAATGATTTTAACATCTATGGATTCACGACAACGATTCTGAACTTGATAATGGATTTGAAGAACACTCAAACGCTGATTGTACGTGCGAGTAATAAACCTGAGGATATTCTTCCTGTAAGTTACTATTTATGATACTACTTTTCAACTGATTTATAATAATATTCTCTTAAAGCATAGAAGAGCATAATAAGAGCATCTGTAAATTTTAGATCCAAGTATCTGAGCAAATTTGAACGTAGGGAAGTGATAGCCGAGTGCCGTAGCAAGTATCTGTTCAATCAGAGATAAGCTACGAAACTCCTGGGCGCTCTTTGTAAGGGTGGCCGATTGGATTGGCCGGCAAAAAGACTATTCTCTGCTGTAAAATGACTTCCCCGGTGGTTCGGAACCCACCTAAAACTGTAGGTCCAACTCATCAATCACTATCGTCCAATTTATTAGCCACGCACAGGTCTCAGACCTATGTGGGCTTCATCCTCCCAAAAAAAGAAGAAAAAACATAAATGTGGCCAACTATAGCGTGTGAATTATAGAGTCAGTTGAGCCATAGTGCTGGTCAGTGCTGAGTCATAGGGCGCTATTGACTGGTCACGGAAAATAAATTGGAGATGCGAAGAGACTGTTTGATTAGTTAATTGCCTTTATTCAAAGCAGAGTTAGGACTTTTCTTTCACGAAACCCTTGAAGAAGAGAAGTTGAATGCATTGAGAATGTGAATGTTGGTTACAAATAGGGTTCCCTCTATTTCATTTGTCAGTACCATTTTTATTTCTTTTTTCTTCCAACATACACAGTTAACTAGAATTGTCACATATAGTTGTCATCCATCTTCTTTATTCACATATCTGTTTGTAGTTTGACTAGAAAGGTTATGGGAATACACTTCATCATATTATAGAGGTATATGAATAGATCCTTGTAAAAGCATTTAATCTAACTTTCTTGAGTGGTTAAGAAATAAATTAATGAATAAAATGACCAACGATGCTATTGGACAATTTGAAATATATATCTATTTTCTTATCTCTATTATCTCTTCTCGTGGTTACCTTCTCTATATTGACGACGGAAAACATTTCCAAAATGTGGTCGTGAACGCAAAGTGAAACAATTAGTCATCGTTTTTATACCTAATACGTAATTGATCATTCATTTAGCACTTTGCAAAACTGTATCAGGCACTGTATATTTCAATTAAATTTTTCTCTGAACATTTTAACTGTATTCGACTCTTCTTCTGTCTGATATCTGAATCATATTACATATTGCAATGCACATAATCTCGTTTTGAGTATTGAAAAACTTCCATTGTTTCAGCGTTTGGAGTCAACTATACTTGATCGCAAGAAACAGTATGTTGATAAAATCAATGTGCTGTTGGCATCATGGGAGCATGTTTCGACATATCTCATATGTGCATCACCCGAAGTGATAGACAAGCTGATCAGTTTCATTTACAGGTAAGGCCAATAATGCGTTATTGTATTCTAATTAAGTGAAGAATCATCAGTTTTAGTGGGTAATCTGTTGTTTACATTAAACGCGCTTCGCTAATAAGTGAATTAGATTCATACACATCTTCATAAATCTCGAGAAAGTGATGACTTTTTCAGAGTAGAGTAGAGTTTTTTTGCCATTTTCATAACATGAACATTCTCCTTTTTAAGTGATTCATACAGTATTTAATAGTAAAATTAAATCATAAAAAAGAATTAAATTAAAATACCTATTTTAAATTGTTACACTATTTTCCTAGGCCCTCACCGGAAAAGCAAAAAGCTTGTGATCGGGGAGGAATCACCATCATTGTTCGTTACAGAAGTGCGCTGTAACAATACAGCAATTTGACAATACAGATATATAGCTAGACCAAGATTACGTCTTGAAGATTACTTCCAAAGGATTTTCGAATCATCATACTTCAGATTTCAGGATTTCTTATGACGAGTTGAACATGAACCTGACTCGTTAAATGCTGACTTCAAACCCAATCTACTTTGCCTTCAATATTTATGTCTGAAGATGCTTTTTAAATACACATTATCCTCTGACAAGTAGAGCGAAATTGTGGGCATACACACATATCTAGGTGCTTATTGTATAAATGATAACAACCTTTTGGTTAATATTATTCAATATGTGTTTGTTGAACAAATTTACAGATTATCCGTCGTTCTGCTTCACTTCACTATTACTGTTCTTCTTATTTTAGACATACACTGCATATGATCCTGAAAGCTGACTGGAAACGAGTGAATAAGGCTATAAAAACGCATCTCATGGTGACTGTGACGAGATGCCACCGTGAACTCGATTCAAGGAGAAATAAAAATCTTTGCGTTGCGCTTTGCTGTAATCTAATGCACATTATGAACGATCCTTGGGATGTCGAAACTTTGACTGATATAATTCGAGGAAAACAAACGACGGATGAAGAAGGTTAGTAGTTTTAATGATTATGATTGTCATTATTATTATTACTATTAACCCAATGGATAGTTGGTTTAGTTGGTTTAGTTGGTTTTAGTTGGTTGGCAGTAAAGAGTGCAATCATGATCAAGTATTAATATTATTATAAAAGTATTTAATATTATCATTAATAATATTAACTTTATTACTGGGCCTATAAAAGTTGTTTCCTCCAACTTGCCACTTGAAGTTGTGATCCAGGTTGTAATTCCTTACTTGTTTACCCTTTATATTTCAGCTGTCTATTGCATTAACAATTTATTTTATTTATATTTTCTTCATTCCTGATTCTTTTAAAGTTATTCTTCTTAACCCTCCCTCAATTATTCATTTTAATAATTGCTCCAAACCTTTGAATCAAATGATTTTTTTTTGAGGATGAAGCCCACATAGGTCTGAGAGACCTGTGCGTGGGTAATGAGTTGGATGATGGTGATTGATGAATTGGACCTACAGTTTTAGGTGGGTTCCGAACCACCGGGAAGTGATTTTACAGCAGAGAACAGTGTCTTTTTTGCTGGCCAATCTAATCGGTCACCGTTACGAACAGGACCTACGAGAACGCTGCTTATCTCTCTGATTGAACAGATACCTGCTACGGATCATAATCGTTAATAACATATTACAACAAAGCAATAGAAAAAACTTACTTTTTATACTCTATTACAAATAGGAGAACAGGAAATCTGCTTGTAGTGAAAAATTTACGAAAATGGAGATTGCTCTTTTTGGTTCCAATAGCCTCATTTAATCTTTGTTGCTTACTTCTCCCTAATTCGTCCTCTTCTATAATTGTTGCGTGATCTTAATACTGTACCTTTTTTACAGTACAAAAATATTTTCTTAGCGAGAACGGAGAACTAGTTGTGATGAGGATAGAGGCACTTGTTGATTCAAAATGTGAAGATTTCGCTTTGCGGCTAGCAAATACTTGTCAACAATTCCTAAAAGCTGAAAAAGCCAAAGAATCCAACAATAATGCTTCTCTAGTAGAAGGGAAAGCGTCCATCCTTTCAACGTATCAACTTGATTTGATCACCGATCTGTACCTCACACTGTTGTCTCGCTGCGGGAAACATTCTGATCTAAAATCTGTGGTAAGTACCTAAAAATGTTCTGGGGCTTTAATAGTACTTGCGCTTGCGCAACTGGCCGGGGTGTTTGCCCTCTACATCCTACGCTTAGTTAGCCTAAATCTCAATCAAAAGACAGTGGCTCTTGTTTTTCTTTACATTTTTTACATTTCATTAATTTGACATTTAGGTGTTGCTGACATTAACCCTTATCGTTATCGTTTACATTTATTCAAAAAGGTTGATATAATAAATTATGTTAGATTCAAGATGCTGACATTTAAAACCAAATTTCAAAAATCTCAAAGTTTCAAAACAATGAAGTTTCAAGGAATTTAGAAGCTCTGCACTCATAATTAAACCACTCTTGAAGGAATTTCGAGGTATGAAATGCATTTTGGGTATTTGTCTTTAGTCATTCTAAACATCAATCGTAAAAACTAAACAAAACCAATAAATTTTAAAATTCACATTTTTTTAAATTCTCATTTCAAGGGTGTGTGATGATGATTTTTCGAAAAAGTAAGAAAAAATCCAATAGCAATGGAATCTTTTCAAACACCAAAAGCTGCTCAAACCTAATCAATAGTCGGCCACCGAAAGCGGTGCCGAGCCACGCTGTGCCGGTGACTGGGCATTCATTGAAAACCTGTCACAGCGCAGCTATGCTTCGCATATATTTTATGCTCAATTCACTCATCAAATGCATTCATCAACATCATATTAGTATCTATTGATTGTATAAAGCGCTAAATTGAAATTCTGATTGTTTCCAATAAGCTGCGTCCACACTGACCATTAGTTACAGAACATTGTGTTACGAAACAAGTTACTGTAACATGCTTCTGAGACTTCTGTTACAATTTATACCTTTTTCGTGTTCTGTAACAAGTTACGGACCTACGCATGGAACTTGCACATGTGCTGTTGGTCATTTTTGCAGCTCATCTGCCATCTTGTTTGATAGTTTGATACATTTTACGTTTGTGATTTTGGTTATGTTTACATTCGGTTTAGTTTTGGATTTGAAGTGATGGAGTGGAGAGTAGAAACTGTTTTAAATTTGATGAAATTATTTCATTCCCACCAAATATTATGGGATCCAACCCATCCAGATTATAAAAACCGTCTGAAAAATAAAAACGCTATTTCCGAAATTGTGTCAATTCTTTGCTCTAGTGCGGACATAGAACAAAAAATTCACAATTTAAAAGGGCAGTATTACAGAGAGAAGTAAAAAATTGATAAAAGTAAGACTTTGGGAAGTTAGCACTAGCTAACAATTAGTCGTCTGACATTTTGGAATAAATGTATGGAATACATTTTGGAATAATGTGACTTCATAAATGTATGTAGACAGAAACTGTTACAGAAAATTTGTTACAGTACGTATTACAGAACTTGTTGGAACAAGTTACTGTAATTTGTGTTTAAAATTACACTGTAACCTCAGTGTGGACGCAGCTATAGAATGAATTGATTCAGATGTATGTATTCAAACCGATTCCGGTTGTGACTCTTCAGGCATCAATAGTATGTTAGATTGGTTGCGATTGCTTCCCTCACTGAGCTAACTGAGTTATATGCCAACTCACTGAAACAAATAGTGAAGCTCTAGTATTTACAGTCCACTCTCTCACCACTAGACCTACACATAATCTGGTTGCATCGGTGAGTGCATGTACTTCATGCGTCCATTCTATTATACTGCAGAGAACCTGCTTCTCATATAGTATTATAATAGAATAGCATTGGAATAGGATTCTTGATTAAATTGAATCATATATACCCACTTGTCTACACAGACAGTTAGTTTTTAGGAGTGTCAAGAAATTATGATATTTTCTATTTACTGTGCATAATACGTACTGGCTTCAGTATGATGGAATAGAATGGAATTTCTGCTTAAAATTTATTACTTTCTTATAAATTAAAGAATTGTTCCAAGCTAAAAATTCATAAAAAATACAAGCAATAGTAGCTTATGCAACGATTGTATTATGACTGGTTTTAAGCCGCAAGTGAGATTTAAGTTAGGACACGAGTAAAGTGAGTGTTCTAAACAACTCACGAGTGACTTAAAAGCTAAATAAAATCGTGGCCTACAATATTTTATCTACGGTTACCAATATATTACGGTTATTTCAACTTACCAATCAATCGGATAACTTACCTACTTTAAAATAGCTTGGAATCCATATTTGTTGTTCGTTTCTGAATTGAAATTCAAATTGATTTCAGAAGGTTTGAATCAGCTGATGTGACTAACACATAACATTCATTTCGACGCTGTTTACTGAAAAGTGACAGTAGAGTTGAAATAGCTTCATTTTAACACTACTCTGATGAATAAATAATGCATGTGATAGATAATATCTTAATCACAATGCATTCAGCTTTTGAAACACTATTTTTTGTATTTATAAGTTGTGAATAATATATTGGTTCTATTATAATTTTTTTTTAGTTTCAGGATTATAACTTGAAAGAAGGTGTAGAGTTTCTTCGGCGGTATCGTGATCGTAAATGCGGTATTGGCTTCAACAACAAACTGTGGAAGAATTATAAGAAAATAGCCGAGATTGGTTCGTGTAAATTTCTAACTGCAGCATTTGTTCAACCAGTGGAAAAAATTGAAAATTTCAATCTTCTGGAAGCACTGATTACTGAATGGCTTAATTTTCAAAATGATAGTCAATTAGAGGATGTTGTAAAAAAGCTGGTCTATTCAGCAGTTTCGTCAACTCACATCTATACGTTTTGCCAAGTTCTAGTGAAACATGTAAGTCTGCTATACTCTCTTATCCAATTGACAAATTTAATTGCAACTGTATTTAATAAATCTGTGGCCTACATAGATTATTCGGATTATAGATTTTGATGAATCTCTTGTATTTTTTTCAAGCATTACAAAAATAAAACAGTTTTCGTTTATGAAAATATTGCTTGTTCAGCTCCTAGCATTTATAGATTTGTACCAAACAACATTAAGTATATTTATTCAATAATTGATTTTTCTGATTTTTAAGGCATTCTATCATCTTTACATTATCAAATTTGCCATTTATATAACCAACTATAGCAATTTATAAAACTTATTATAGACTATCAAATATTTTTTATTTTGAAAATGATAATAGTCTACCATTATTTCTTACATTAACCTATTGATAGTTATAAATGTCTTCATTTTGTTGGTAAATGCTCTCTAAGAAAGTGTTTGGCAGTTGATGAGTTTAGTCTTTTCCCCTGTTGTTGAAACTGCCAGAAGTTGTACATGTTGTTCTTATATTTCAATATTTTAAAAGTATATTTTATTAGTCAAGTGTGTAGAATTAAAATTCGTATTTTCCAGTAACTACTTGGTTGCTTGTTAGAATGATTAAAAAATGTAATGTTTAGTTTATTTGTACAACTAATAAGTGACATTTTTTTATTGCTGTACTTTATTGCAGTAGTTTACTTATCTTGACCGATGCTGCATTTGTAATTATCGGAGATTTAAAATAAATTACTGACCATTTTTATTATTAGAACACAAGATACTTTAGTCATAACAGACGTCATTCTTAATCAAACTAAAACTAAAATTTAGAGTAGCTTAATACAGTGCATAACCTTCGTAGACGAATACTATTGGTTTATAGTTCGGCCTGTTATCAGCTGTTACTAAACACACCCATTTGTAACAGGTGAAGCAAGAGCTAATTAACCAATAACAATATTAAGTATTGAGTATAGTCAAGTAAAAAGCAGGTGGCTAAACACAAATCAACATTACAATAATCCCGATAAATGTTGAACGACCATAAATCAAACAAGGTAAAGCAACAGGGAAAATAATAAACATTGGATCGTATCAACTAAAGAAAGAAAACAAATATCCTGTTGAAAATTTTTTATTGATTGATCCTACTTTTGTATTTGGTCACCTGTTTTCTACTTGTCTGTAATTGTCTTTTTAATTTTTTTTTTATTTATTGCTGATGATGCCCACATGAGTCCGAGACTTGTGCGTTGGTAATGAGGTGAATGATAACACATATAGATGCCAGACGGAGTAGCGGGATTCGAACCCACAACAGCTGAAACGACAGGAAGCTGAAGCTGTGACGCCCCAACCAACTGCGCTAAGCGGCCCACCAATGTTATTTCGTATTGGTCGGTTATTTCTTGTTCTACCTGTTAATTGATATGTCTAGTATCATCCAATGGCAGGCCTAAAACGTAGAGTAGCTCATCCTATGAGAGGCCCCCATTCTATAAGGCTATAAGCCAATATTATTCGTCCATGGAGGGTATATATTAAGCTACTCTGATACTTAGATTTAGTTTGATTGAAATTGACTGTAAAAACTGTAGTATCTAGTTATGACAACATCAAATTCATTACGGATGGATATCACAATATCACCGTCCATGATACAAAGAAAATTACTGACTATCCTAGTCAGATTTCCAACACTAATACACTAGGATTCTATGTTCTAACATTTTTCCGCAAGTGATCTAGTTTTGTTTTTGTTTCAGTCTGGGCTGAAGTTTAAATCATTCTGCATTGAGATATTCGTAATAGCACTAACTGTTAATATGAATGAGATAGAAGCTGAAAAAACTAAAAATGACAAAGTGAAAGTTAAGGAAAAAGAAGTTCAACTTGCAAATGGATTTTTGCTGTTAGCAGATCTACTTCAGGATGATTTGGGAGTATGTCGGGAATGTGTATTAACAGCATTTTCATTGAATCCAAATGAAAAAACTTTGGAACGAGTTAAAGAATTGGCTGTGGCTTGTGGAAAATGTGCACCTGATGGCAGCAGCACAAGTGCATGTGCTCAGCTTCCAACTTTGTCAACTGATGATGAGAGCAGCTCAACAACTATGGATGGAAAGCGAATAGTGGATAGCAATGTCACTTTCGATTCAGCGAAAACAACCACCGACATTGAACTAGATACTGGCCAAGAATCGAGCAATCATTTTTCAAAACAGTTCATTCAAAAATCAGAGCAACAGGAAGTTTGCTGTCTGAATGACACTCCCCCAATTGAGAAAGAATGTTCAAAATGCAACCCGGGCTCACCAAATGCAAGTCTTCCAGATAATAGTACAAAAAAAGAAAGAACTCTCGATGCATTGATACGAATCAAAGGAAAAGCTGTGACCGAATCTTTAAATTATGATGTATTGACTGCTCCGAGTCAAGTTTTAGATGCGGAATCTCTGGGTTTATCTTCGGTATTGTGCAATGACTTGGCAACAGTGATAAGCAGTCCTCGATACCAAATGTTGAGCTGGGTCCAAGATTGGCCCGAACTGCTTGCAATCTGTGAATCATATCTTGAGTCAGGTGGTGAAATGAAAAATCAGACCAAAGAATTGAAATTTTTGAAAATAGACTATAATATTTTCAACGATTGGCCGGAAGAAGTTGAAAGTGATATGTATGGTGGAATAGAAAAAGGATATGAACAGTGCATTGAGCCAGATGATGATTATTATGTGCCTACTGAAATTATCAATAAAAAAACTGATTCGCATTCATCAGACTCGTTTCTACCCAATAAGAAGAAGAAACGGCGAAGACCGAGAAAGAGTTCTACAGATGTTAAACAAGAATTCAAAAAGAGAAGAAAAACTAGGAGCAATGTGTATAAAGACATTTATACTATTGTGTCAGATGCAGATACAGATAGTATTTTGAACACAGACAGTTTAGGAAGTGACAGTTTTCAACCTGGACAAATAAAGAGTTTCAAATCTGTGAGAACAGGCAAAAGAAAAATGCAAAGGAAAGAGAGTATGGTCGAGGAGAATACTTACCAAGAAATGACTAATGAAAGTAGTATGGATGCCATTGGAAGCGATGTGTCAAATAATGAAGAATTCTTGAGTAGTTTTTCAATCGTCAATCAACAAAAAAAATTGTCTTTACTTAGAAAAGTTAGTGATCCTTTTGTTGTGAAAACGTTAAGAATGTTTCGTCGAAAGCCAATTCATCTTCTCTCTTCATCATTAGACACCACCGATTCAGAATCTTACTTGAATATCAACAATAATTTGAAATCTTATGATGACATACCGCATAAGCTTGAGAAAAAGCAGATTTACCAGAAAGCGAATGAGCATTTTGATAACACAAAAACCGATCTCATGATGTGCATGGACTCTAACTCTAAATTCAAGTCCAAATTCGTTGATAACTTCATTCACAATAATAATGGAGATTGTGTCAATGGTAAAAATATATCCAATGATCTGATAACACGAGACTATCTTTGTAAAACAGTGCCTGGTTTGAATTCGTTAGATATGATAATTCCTGATATTTTACAACCTACAGTTCAAATTGTTCAGTTGCCTGATAATTGGAATCAAGCTCATAACTCTCAGAATTCCGAAATTCTATCTTCTCTTCTCCCTCAACAAACTAATTCTGTTCAAACAACGTTTGCAGCAACTAGCGAACAGAATAAATCAAACACATCATCATCGTCGTCATCAACTGTAAATACAACAGCTACTAGTTCTGCTGATACATCTCAGATGCAAAGTTCTGTCAATTGCTCTTCGTCACAATCTTCATCAACCGGCTGTACTTCAATTTCAAGGAATAATTCAGAACAATCCAATCCTCCTGTGTCAAGTGTTTTTTCTCAGCTAGTATCGACTGTTAAAGCATCTCAAACTTTTACTCGATCAAAAATATCGCATACAACTACAACTGTGAATGTTGGCTCAACAAGTGAGCCCACTCATATGACACACACACATGCTGTGTCAAGGCCCAATACAGCAACTCTAGCTATGTCTTCAGCATCTGTTAACACTGTGAATACGGGCCAATATGAATTAATTTCATCAACTGCATCTCAAAGCAATAAAGCAAACATTCAAGGAGGATTGAACCTCCAATTACAATCTTCAGTGACTTCAAACATAGATTTAACAAAAGCAAAAATTCTTGCAATAACAAAAGAATCATTGTCAGAAGATAGTCAAAGTGCGAGCTCTGCAAATGAAGTATGCGTTCAGTTACAGGGTTCAGATATTGAATTCCGGAAAGCAAAACTACTAGCAATCACAAAGGATGCTTTGCCAAAATTCTCCGAAGATAATAGAAACAATTTAACAACAAATAAACCTGTTTTACGAATACAAATTCCTAGGTTAGATCGTTTTACAGAAGGAAAATTACTTGCACTTGGAGAAACAACAAAAGATAAACCAAATTCAACTGACGATAATAAGAATGCTAGTTCATCAAATGAATCAGACATTCCATTACAGACTAGGTTAATAGCCTGTCCAAAAGATTCTATGACAAATAGTACAGAAGATAGTCAAAATGCCAATGAAGTATGCATTCATCTACAGGCATCAGATATAGAATTCACAAAGGCTAAACTAGTTGCCATTCCAAAAGAATCTTTGCCAAAATTTTCGGAAGATAGTCGTAACCCGTCAAATAAACAAATTTTAAGAATTCAAGTACCTAGGTTAGAGCACTGTATTGAAGGAAAATTAATTGGTCTAAACGACAACACAAAAGATAAAAAATCAAATTTATCGGATGATAATAAAAATGCTAGCTCAGTAAATCCTCCATTGCAAGTGTTTTCATCAGATCTCGAATACCAACTGGCCAAATCTCGATTACTTGCCTATGCAAAAGATTTTATGCCAAGTAATGCAGAAGAAAGTCGAAGTTCTAGTTCAGCAACCAAACAACATTTTAGACTTCAAATACCTTGCTTAGATAGGTGTGTCGAAGGAAAAATAATTGGACTTGGGGATATTGCAAAAGATAGAAAGCCAAATTTGTCAGTTAGTAGCCGTAGTATTAATGAATCAAATATTTCAATACAAGCATCACACTCAGCTAAAATAACTGGCCTCAGTGACACTGCTAAGCAAAAGACTGATTCTACTGATCTGATTGGATTTAGCCAGATAGCAACTTTACCTAAATTCCAGCAGGCATTTGGTAAAACCATGTATCAAACAACTTCTAGTTCAATAGCCACCCAAAGTAATCCAATTTGTGATAATAGTGAAGTGACTGAATACACAGTGGCAGGTCATACACCAGCAGCATCCACTTCCACAGCTCAAAATGTTTGTACTGTTTTATCTAAAGCTGTTCAAACATCAAATAAAGAGACCGATTCAAAAGCTAACAAATCTAATCAAAAGAATGTTCTTGATCCAAACTTTAAAACTGATAATCTGAATTTGAAATTAAATCAAAGTATGAGAACCGTACAAACCTTTGTCTCAAGTAATATGCAGCCCACAAGGATAGTAACAAATCAAAGTAAAGCTCAAGAAAGATCTGGAATGATACAAACTTCTCCCAGTGTGATATTTCCTAGTAAAACGAATACAGGGACAATTACGTCTGGTGGAAGTATTATTCATAGAAAGCCGGTAGCAATTTTGAAAACTTCAATAGCAACAGAGAAAAGCAGCCAAACCAAGGCAGACACTGAGAGTAATTCAAAAGAAAGTGTCATACACAGTAATATTAATGCTCTATTGACTGCTGCTCTTCAGAATTCCACTTGCAGCTTGGCAGAAACTACTGCAATAACTACCGTATCAACTGGTGGCTGCATTTCAAAACCAGTTATAGATGGTGACAAGAAGAAGCCTGAAATGAGTGTTCAAACTATTCTTCCTGTTGCAAATGTGCACAGGGTGGCATTACCAACTAGTATGCAGAAGAATGTTCGAAGACAACCTGTTTTGACACCTACAAAGTTCTCACGATCTGTGTTGCAGTTGACAAATATTAGTGCTCCAGCACAAACACCTCCAGCGAGTACACAAAGGTCTGTTCAATCTGTTCTTACTCCAACTACAAGGACTGAGTCTCTTATTACACACAATACAATATCGGAAACTTCTGTCAGCTCTAAAACACTCGAACAATTGAGGGAATTTGAATCAGTACTAGAGCAAGTCACTAATACCTCTCAAATGAAAGAGAGAAGCACTGCACAGCCGCCTCTATCAACAAATTTGGAGCCCCTTGCCCAGCCTCTGCTTCAAATTTCATCACAGTCGTCTACTTCGAGCACAACAAATTTCACAAATACTTCTAATAGCCGTTCTCCAACCACCTATCAGTCTCAAGCACAAGCCACAAAAAATACTAGTGTTCATGACTTACACGGCGAAAGAGTAAGTTTGACTTTCATCGGCCAGACACCAAGTTTATCTTCTATATCTGATGAAAAAATCACTTCAAGGACCCCAATAGTATTGGTTCAAAACTGCAGCAGTCTTATTACATCTCCAGCTGCAAGCTCTTCATCTGCAAGTCCAGCATCTTCTGTCAACTCTTCTACTGCAAAACTTTCAATAAAATCTAGCAAGACTGCAAAATCTAAATCAACTAGCAAAACTAATCCTACTACCACCACTCTCAAAGTATCAACACTTCAAAAACCACAACAGAAACCGCAAGAGGATGAACAAACCACACAACGAATTTACGCTATTTTAGACAAGTATGCCGAGCAACTAAGGAACTCTCCTGAACTAAAAAACAAACCAGCTCCTAGAAGACGTTCTAATCCTCCCACCAATCCAAGCCCAACTTCCAAACGTAAAAAATCCACTCAAACAAAATCAAAATTGCCTTCTCAGCAAGCGTCTTGTTCATCGTCTGGAATGGAAATGAGTCCAGGATCAGAAGATCTCAGAACAATGGGAAGTGAAGACAGTTCAAATGGAGTTAGCCAAATTTCCCAAGTTTTGAATTCTCCTCAAAGCAGGTTGGATGAGCCATCAACGCCGACTGGTGGGGATATGTCTTCAGAAACATCCGAATCTCTCGATTCTAAAGAGCCTAGAGTACAACATAGAGTAGTTCTTGCTGATTCTTCTGTTCAAAATCGGGCAGTGATAGTTCAAGATAACATTCAGCCAACTGTGATCAATGTAGAAGGAACCAAAGTTCTCACTAGAAAACAGGTAGTTGTTGGTGGAACAACAGCAATGCCTTTGTTTTCGCTGTCAAATATGCCTGGCAGTACTGTCAGACAAGTTCTTTTCCCAGTTCATTCTGAAGGCCGTCTAGTAGTTACTAAAGTACCAAGTTTTAAGTACAAGCTTCTACCTGGATCGCCACTGTTAGCCTTTCAGCCAATGTGTGTCAATAAACAAACCTCGAATGTTAAACATGTGAAAAATCCAATTGTGAGTGGCATATCTTCGCAAAGCTTGACAGGAGTGTCTGCCCAGCCTGCAGTTGTATTGCCTCAAGATGGCCAGTTTACTTTATCTTCAGAGGCTGGTTTGGAAGGCAATATAAGTTTGGACAACACAATACTTATCAATACGACTTCAGCTGCTTCTTCTATTAGTTTCCTGCACCGTTCAGTTCAGAGCAATTTGCTCAGCTCGGCTCAAGATTCTTCTTCTGTGTCAGCTGCGCAGCCGCCGCCTCCGCCTCGGCTTGTAACAAGCGCAGCTGCAGCACAGCACTGTGTTGTAACCACATCTAGCAGCTCTATTGAACAAAATACCAGTTCTTCAGCAACTTACCAGTCTTCTACCAACAATCTGCTATCCATTTGTACGTCAAACGTCAATCTTGTAAGACAAGAAAGAAGTGAGAAGCATACTGAAGACAAAATCTTGGAAACCGATTTTAGGTCAGATCCTGGAACTGATGAATTGGATACTGTTGAAACGACAAGTGACAAAAATTGGGCTCCCCTATCAGTTGAAAAATCACTGCAGTCTCCACAATCGGATAAAGTTCTTGAATTCAAAATTACTCAAGACTCTCCAGTTGAATCATATGGTTTTCAAACACCAACCAATCTTCAAAATAATCAAGGAAAGCAGTTCTCTGTATGTAAAACAGGTAATTTTAAAACTTTTCCTCATATTTTTTCTGTTTTTATTGATTTTATAGACAATTCTTATTTCATTAGGGTTTTGTCACTTAATATTCTTTCAACTAATAATTCTACTACTTTACCAATACATAATTTTACTAACAAATTTAGCAGGTGAAATTTTGAATCACCTAATAGTGAAAAATCACCACAGAGTTCTTAAATCAGGGTTTATTATATCTAAACACACAACAATAACAAGTTGAAAGCAACCGTGAAAATTCAGTGTACTTTGACCTATAAAACTCGATTTTATGAATTTTGGGGTTTTCGGCTATTGGTTAACTCTACATCTTATTTTTAAAATCGAATTCCCTACAAGTTTAATTGAAAAACAATATCGTTTAATCAAGAAATAATCAAAGTAATTCTCTAAAAACTTGAAAGCCCCTGTTTTTAAAGCCATTTTTGTGTATATTGTGAAATATCACAATAATTACGGCAATAATAGACTTAACTAGTTTCATCCAATTTTTCAGCTATTCATAAATCCTATTCAATTTACCACTCGAAAGAAGGCCCTGGAGATTAATGATTGAGCAAATTGATATGGATAGCTGCCAATTTTAGTCATTTTTATTTTTGTAATCTTGCCATCTTTGATGAAAGGAATAATTTTTTCAATTCAATGTATTTATTTAAAAAAATATATACAGTACACATTTCTCTGAAAATTACTCTTCTAATAAGGAACAAGGCCGTGCTCATAGGTGGAGGAGGTGGTGGATGATGAGAAGTTAGAGGAGGAGGTGAGGGAGGGTAAGTAGTAGGAGCGTAGGGAAAGGGGGAGGGGAGGACTCCTAAAACACTATAGATGGTATAGAATTATATTAGTGTTCTGTTCTGTCCCTCGGGAACCTTCTGGGGTAATTATTTTGGAGAAAGTTTGGAGATCCCTGGGTTGAATGATGGTGATTGATGAGTTTGGAACTACAGTTTTAGGTGGGTTTCGAACAATAGCGGCGCGTCAAGTTTTTCACTGGTGGGGCTAATTTTTAAATACACCTGTGGGTTGGTCGTGAGAGCTGTTTCAGTCAGAATATTGTCAAGACCAACCAGTATTCAAGACGAATCCTTAGATTTTTTCAAATCATCTATTGAAACGGTACTGTCTATTCCCAACAGGCAAGTTATAAAACTTATGTTGGAATGGCCAATTAAAAAAAATCAGGATTTACGGTAAAGGCTAGTATTGTCATTCTTCGTAAGAAAAAAGAAATGGATAAAGATACTGGCAATAGGCCAATACTGGCCAGTTTTCGTCCAAAGATCATAATTTCCCTTATTAACAAAACATAAACAATAAAAACAAAATAAAGCTAGTTTTTCAATGCTTGGAGTTAACCACAGCTTTTTGTTGAACCACGAGGTACAAAAGTCTCTGTTTTGCTTTGTGTATGTTACAACAAGCTTAAAATATTTGGGTTGATGTGTGCCTAACTTTTTACCTCCAATGGCAACGTCGAAAACTTTGTGCAAAGTAAACTGTCAACATGATTTAAATTCATTGTTTACGTTAACTTACTGATGAAAAGTAAGTAATAAATAATAAGAGTTAACTAATAAATAATGCTATTGATAGTTCACTTTCCGTATGGGTGTTGTCCAGACAACGTATTACGCACTCTTCCAGCGGAGCGCGAACTGTGGAATAGAGCCACTGGCCAACGTAATTTCAACTGCTCAGGGCTGAGCCCAAACTTCAATTGCCTTGAGCATACGGCGCTGGAAGGTGGGAGAGCTGCCAGCTGACGTCACCCGTCTATAGAGCCAATGTATGTCAGCTCTGTATTGCCAGGGCTACTTGGAAATCAGCCCAACCGGTCCAGACCGAGACTACTCGCAATCGGCGTGCAAATTAATATACTTGCCTTACAAATTCATGCGCTGTTTTCTTATTTATTCAGTGTTTATTTCAATGAACTAATATTTATTTCTTTTGCGGAATTATTGGTGGGGCTCAGCCCCTTGGAAGTGATTTTACAGCAGAGAACAGTATTTTTGTTGGTCAATCCAAACGGTCGCCCTTACAAAGAGGTCCCAGGAGTTTGTAGCTTATCTGTATCTCACTGAACAGATACCTGCTACAGCTCACGGCTATCACTTAGAAGCAAACTTCTAACTTTGCTTCTCATATAGAAGCAAACTTCCAAGAGTATGTGGTTGTAGTTAGTAAAGCAAAGCACTCGGACTTGAACTTGTAGGAAATTGAAATTTTACATACAGCATCCCAGGATGCGTCATATAAGCTCAATGAATGTTCAATAAGAATAGACTTTCTCATCCTTATTGAATAACATGCTCAATTTCAATTTCTATAATAGTAATCACGTTTCAATTTGTAAATTTAATATTGTAAGATCACACTTCAATTTCTTTTCCACTCTATTTGATCATTTCTAGATAACTATAATATCGAATGACTGATATAGCTGACTTGATTTGGTGTCAAGTTCATTAGATTAATAATATATTATTGATTATTAATTGATAAACATCTCACTCATTTATTTTCACATGCTCAATACAATACATAGTACTTTACTGTACCTTCTCCAGTTTTTCCACAATGTCTGCACTATCGAGTATTATTAATTCATTTATTGCAAGAACTCAATCATGTAAAGATGCAACACAACTGCTCACAACTGCTTCCTTCACAAATTTTTAAAGCTGATAGTTTGTCGTTTTTAACGATAGAAGCCTTGTACATCATCAATCTACAAAAACAAAAGACGAATTTCACTGTCAACCTGGCATAATTTTACAAACCAACTTCACACCTTTTATCTTAATAATTATGTCATTCATTTAGCGGTTATCCTGTGGTGAAATTTAAAACTATTTATATATTTTAAATTATAATTACTGCACTTGTGTAACATCGCTCATCTAATTTTCATATCTATATGTTTGTATAGCTTCGATTCAAATAATGTCGTATTAAAAGAGAAACATTTTTTTACAGAGTCAAAAGAACAAACTTCACCCCGCAAGGCAATAGAAGAATCAAAATGCTTCATCCTGAAGAAAGAATCTCCAAAAAATATGACTGATGACGATAATGGATCAAGTGACAGCACTAGCAGCGGTCGAGCTAAACAGGACAAACAGACAAAAGATAGAAAACCTAACTTGTCAAGCGGGGCCCGTGTAGTTTCTGAATCAGCATGGCGATACTCTGTTCTTAGCAAGCCAAGTTCCCCCAAAGCACCAACCACTGACGCCCACACAACTACTGCTGAGATCGACACTGATGCTGATAGTCATCGACGTGACAATCACGCTTCTCCTTCACAAATACGTCGCTACCAGAGAACAGGAAGTGATGTTCAAAATACAATCTATCAGATGGCATTTAGAAGATCTGATCGATTGCGAGCTAGTAGAAAGCCTAGAGAGCCAATCGACTCTAGGACAGTATCATCGTTAGATGGAGAGCTACGGCTACAGAAGAGTTTGTCAGAAGAATGTGAAGACTTGGGAGTAGACGAACCCAGCACTAGTGATCTATTTCCCGAGGCTGAGTTGCTGCTTGATCCGGATCCTTCTAGCAGAGACAGTTGTGCACAGCTACCTGCCGCCGCAGTATTCAGTCGCAGTTTCGACGATTCGCCTTCATTGTCTTCTTCCTCTTCCTCGTCTCCACCTTCGAGCAGGTCGACAAGTCCCAAGAGACAAAGATTGTCGCCGTCATCAGAGGGTGGTGCAGGCGGTGGGGGTGGTTCTTTGCCGGCAACTTCGGACGAATCGAAACAGGCTGGTGCAGGCCGCCCGGCATGGCACCATCATGATCAGGATGATGATGATGATGAGGAGGAGGATGAGGAGGAGTCACATCTCAGCACCTTACACTTGTCGGCTGCTGCCGGTGTAGCACAACAATCAAGCCCTCCAACAGCACCATTCACCTACTCCAGGAGTCGTTTCAAGTCCAAAACGCAGCTTGCCAAAGAAGATGACTCGGATGATGATAACGATGATGACGAAGATGATGATGATGACGATGACAAGTGTGCTACCACAACAACAACTGACGAAGAAATGCTGTCCGAGGGTGACTACCGTCATGTCCATGTGCTGACACCCAATGGCCTGGCAGCAGTGCAAAAGTCACACGTCGATAACAAGTCGCAGACAAGGAACAGCTGCAGCAGCAGCAGTAGCAGCAGCAGTAGCGGTAGTAGCAGCAGTAGATCGCGACAGCAGCAACAGCTCTATCAATCACAATCGAGTGGTCGTCGGCGGTCATCTCTAAGAGGCCATGTGAAAAAAGGGTGTCCCTGCTGTAACGGCGATTCACCCGAACGACCCCCCCAACCAGCCAAGCGACGAACGCCTCACCCTCACCCCCAACTCGCCCCTCACCACCTTACCCCCCACGATGCGCAAGCCACCGACAAGAACACACCGTCTAGAATCAATGTAATCAAGAAAAGGTAGTTTTCTAATGTAAATTTGGCCATTTGTATATAGTTGCGCCACTTCTGTTTCTTCACTCGCTAGAAAATGAGAGGACTTGGCAACCTGTATAATTAATACTACAATCTCGAGTTTTCTATGTACGTAATAAAAACTCGGTATTTGCCATACCCCCCCCCCCCCCCCCCACCAACAAAATAAATTACCAAAGATCTCTCAAATATTTATTTGGATTCGTAGACTTAGTCTATTCGAAAATTTATTAGAAATATATTATAGATGGTTATTTTATATTTGGCTAGGCTAGCAATATTATAATTATGTAGGAATTAAATTTTTTTTAAAGATATTTGATACAAATTCAGATTTTATCGCCTCGAATTCTAGTTGTTGGGCTATGTGCTAGACATTCTCACCATTATCATTATATTTTAGGCTGTAAATTGAATGCACAAGTATTCAAATCGTTAGATTGAAGACTTCAACTTTCATTGATATTTTTCTACAGATTTGCTTTCTTTACTCATGAAATAATTGAAAATCAGATGTACATGTCTAGATGTTCAATACTAAATGATGTACAGTAGTCAATTTTCTAGTTAGTCGAATATTGATATTTTTGTGTGCGTTTAAAAATTTGATTTTCAATTGCAATGAAACTATTATTGTCCCGTTCAAACTCAGTATTATTGTAAGTATTGTAGTTTGCTTTATTTGATTTCATTGTTCGTTCAATAACAATTGACGAAATCACAAGATTTGTTGTAAGTTCAAGTTAATTTGTTTCTATAAAAATTATAAGTTTAAAATTTACGGAATTCGCTGTTATAGTAATCTTTAAAAGAATGTTGCCAGGCATTGTCGACAATGTTAATCTCATCTTATAAAGAATTTGATGAACACTGATGCCAAACTAGACAAGGTCGAGATTTATGATTATCATATTATGTAATGAAAACATATTATGCTCCCAAAATGCTTTTTACGCTGCCACTATAATTAGTTTCCACAATGGATGATTTATAATACGAGTCACGTTGTAAATTCGAAACAATGTAATTTTATAATGTGATGACACCTTTGCTATGACAGATCAAAGTTAATCTGTAATTATTGATTAAAAATGTCTTTATAATTGTCACAGTCATTCGCCATTACAAAAATAGGAGCATCATACAATTTCGAAAGTTTAAATGTGTAAATAATGTGTTGATTGTCCTTGATGCTTGCTAAATAAAACATTGCAAATATAATTTGCAAATGTTGCCACATTTTTTATTTACAGTTCAGTGGTTCTGTTTGTTTTATATTACCTTTGACGTATTCATTCTACTGTACTGTTGAATTTTTTAAATTTCAACTTCGTATTTCTGTTTTCAAACTTGCTACTTACCTTAGAGTAATTTGTTAATCACTTGTTCAAAATTTGAAGTCATTGAAATAAGATCTTTTTCTTTTTTAAACTAAAGGAGCACTAGATCAGATTAACATAGAACTAGACTAAAACAGAAATAGATGAACATAATCTTGGAATAACCAAGTGTTGGTGTAAGGTGTAGATTTTTTAATTAGATAAATTCATTATTATTATAAGCAAAGTTCAATTTTCATTCTTATTTTACCGCCTACATAAATCATTATACTAATATTGCTTAAACAAGCTCCATTGTTCATTATTGCATTTTTCTTTCTATAATACACTGTACTGTATAAATATAATCCAACTACTAAAGTGTATTTTATCATACAGTAGAGTCCCTATAACCTAAACGTGATATGGACCATAAAAGAAGAAACACACATTTACAGAAAAAGCTAAATTTATTCAAATACACTATTCAATACGTTTACAAAATAAAGTTTAGTGTAATTTTGTTGTATAGAGATAATCTTGATTTATAAACATTAATTATCATTTATTTAAAAAATGAACAACCGGGCTTCCGCCATGGTTCCTAATTCTGATTATCGAGACTACTACTTATTTTGAAACGTAGTTGAGTAAAATAAATTATCTCACTAGACTGGAATTTTAAATTGAATTGATTGAACGCACCTGTGCTACAGTTACCATATTATTATTTTTTTCAAAGAATTCTTACAAAAGATCTGCGTTTTCAGAACGATGCCTTACGTTCTGTTTTCGATCCTAGTTATTTTTATGTTTAGTTTACTTGATAGTGTCACGTATTAGTTTATGAGACGCTCAATTATGTAGCATTTCCCTATTTCGTAATGTTACTGAAAATCAGTCAATTATTGTATATATTGTATAATATGTAGTAAGGCCACTGGTAAAATTATGTTATTTTTGTAATCAATTCAATCTAGTCTCGATTTTTTATGTAAGATTACTTTTTAAGTTTCTGAAATATGATAATCGTAATGATCAACATAATCATGTCCAATTCGATTGTGCTCAGTCAATTTCTTTTGGTTCTCTGCCTCAACCAATTGTGTAATATCAGATGAACATGAATTTTTGCTATAATTCTCATCGATTATTTGCTTGTCTTGTAACACGAAGCCAGTAAAACATCTTGTGTAGCTCAACGCTACTGTATGTACAAACAAATCCCCTTCTTTTATATATCATACTTTACAATTAATGGAAGTTTACTGTTCTATTACTTATTCACTACCCATATTATTGGAATATTGCTTGATAGTATTCTAGCCTTATAGGTGAGGTGCAAAATTACTTTTGTTCGTGAAAATAATTTGATTTGAACAATGATCATTAAAACTCCTATAGATGTTAGCATTAATCATTTATTATCCTAATTATGTTATGATTCGACTGAATTAAAATTGAATAAAAAAACTAGTTTGTATATTAATTGAATTTCTCACTGGATCATTTGCATTTTTTGGCTTTTCTGTCTTATTTAAAATTAATAAATCATTACTATTATGTTCATTTTTTTATCGTATGTGTATTTTAGTTGAGGAGGATATTCGTATCAGGTTTAAATTTTATGGCTTGATCTGTAAAGCTATATAACTATATATGTTTGATACAATGGGCACCGATGCGTTTCTTTTCTCTTAGCATTCCGTTTTTGTGTTACTTGATTGGTCTATTAGTTGAGATTTATTAGTTTGAGGTTAAACTTGAACTTTTTTGAAATAATTAGTTTATCTTGAATTTTTTTAGTAATGGCGAAGGTGATATTGTGGAAGGTATCCATAATGAAAAATAAGACGAAATTGTCACAACCACATTTATACAACTAGTTTCTCGAAGTTTTAATAAATGTGGTTGTGACAATTTCGTCTTATTTTTCATTATCTTGAATTTATTGATCCATCAAGATCTGCTATGTTTACATTCACTTTGTACACCAACACTTAACGATTGGCAGTCATGATTTGCATCAGAAAATTATGATTATATTTCATTTTTATTCATTTGTAAAGGATTTTACTTAAGAAGTGAAGTGAGATTTAATAAAACAGTTATGGATTTCTCCCGCCTAATGTATAATTTGAATTTTCTCTTATTTGTATTATGTGTGAACTGATTTCTTGTATGTTGTGTGAACAGATCTCTTATACCATGTTTATTTCTAAGTTCTGTATTAGCCAAAGAAAAAATAAATGTGTTTAAAATGCATAACGATAAACACCAATTAATTGTTTCATTTTACGGTAGCTGTACTAGTCCCCAGTACGAAAATCAAGCCTTAATTATCTCTTGTAAAAATGATATAACTTATTGACTTCCACATACATGTGCAATATTAAAAAATTCCAAATTATTATATTAAGATATCTCGTGTCATCTTTTTTACTGAGTTTACTTTGTGTAGTTTAATATTTTCGAGCCCTGATTAAGATAAATTATGTATAGCAGATTTACAAACAGGACATTTTTAATTATATCGAACAAATTTAATGGACTAATTATTATTATAAGTAATCTAGAAACCCAAATTCTTCCTTTTCCTTCAACAAATTGATGAAGTTACTTCAATTGTATTAATGAATTAGATACTCGAGGGTCTTGTCTACAAATTTCTTATCTATAAAACTACTAGCACTAGGAATCGATTTTGTTTGTAGTTTATTTTAACTTCCCACCCAAAATTGGCCAGCTCTTTAAACTTTGTACCAACATTAATATTGTTCAATTTATTGTAAAAAGAGATTGCATTGATATGATATATTTATAGGATTGGGCAATTTCTGTTATTTGATGATGTATTACTATTTTGGGATAGACATTTTCATTAAATGAAATTTAAATTGTTATGACAGCCAGGTAATTCTATTATTACACTATAAATTGATGAAATTTAGTATATGAAGATTTATTATAAAGAATTTCTAATCGAATACTGTAATGGAAATGTCTCAGTTTTGTGATATCCATAACTGTCGAGTTTTCTTTGAATATACAGTCTGTATGCTACAGTGGGCTCCAACAAATGGACAGGCTACACTCGTTGACACAGTAAATGTCTACATTTTAATCATACATTTAATTATGTCTTGTTGGCTAAAAATAGAACTAAAATACTTACCAAAATTCGTAGCCATTCATTAGTTTTTGTCCTTGACTTAAAACGGGTTTCATGAATGTTTAGCATCTTTCATTGAGTAAGATCACTGCCATCGAGTGTATAGAATTTTTTGGATCCCTCTGTTTGCTGTATGTAAGCATTGAAAGAACACTGGATGAATAAATAGATAACATTTAAAAGAACTTGAATTAATAAGTGGAATATACTTTAATACAGTTCCTATCTCAAGAACTGAGTCCCTTAGACAGTCACGAAGAATCAGATGGTTGACTGTTTTATATATAATAAACATTATACTGTATATAAAATAACACTTGCTTTAATAACTAGTCAACTGTAGCTATTTATTCATCTATCAAGTGCTCTTTCGATGTTTAAGTAATCCTGTAATTCTATCAAGTATTATTTTACATGTGTAATTTGAAATTTGCTTCGCTCTAAAAAAGTAATGAAAACATTAAATATTCATTAGTTTTTCTTTGGCTTAGAAACAAGGGTTTCATGAACTTTGTGTATAATGATTTTTATTTACATAATATGTTGATAGGTCTACCTACCTAAATATGCTATTTTTTAGATTGATGTATTATTCTGTTCATGAGAAGAAATAGGTTATTTTGAATTTGTCACTAATGGCTTTGCAGACAATTTTTTTTTTCAATGCTGTTTTGATTTTGCCATTTTGTGTGCACTCAGTTTGAATTATTTCAATTATTAGTCGGTGTATGACGTCACTACATTCTCGGTATATTGTTACGGTTTCTTCCAGTGCTGTTTGCTGAATACATGAATAAAAAGGTTAGCGACTATAAAAGCGGTGCGCAGGGGTTTGGCCATATTTTTTTAAGTTTCTCATGTTGGATATTATTAAGTTATTGAAATGCTATCTATTGCAATAAGAGAAAAAATTTCATAAATTATTTTGTAAAGTATGGGGGGTTGAAGTTTTTCGGTTTTTGGAGGCAGTTGATCTCACCTAAAAGTCATTTTTAACGTTTGGCAATTTTTCATAACTAAAAGACCCCTCGGGGAGTAAAATGACATATTTTTTGTCTCAATCAATTAGTTTTTTCAAAATAGATTTTAGAAAAAATCGAAAAATTTCCAGTTTTTTATTTATTTTGTAAACACAAATTGTTTGTAATAAAAATATGCCATTGTACTCTCCGAGGTGTCTTTTAGCTATAAAAAATTGCGAAAAGTTGGAAATGACTGTCAGAGAGATCAATTGCTGCAAAAAAATTCAACTTTGAGTCCCATACTTCACAAAATAATTGATGAGTTTTTTGCTCTTATGGCAATAGATAACATTTTAATACTTTGATAGCAAACAGTATAAGAAACTTCGAAAAAATTATGTCAAAAACCCCTGCGCAAGCCTTAATGAGGAGGATATCCAGATATCCTCAATGATAGTCACAATCCTTTTTCTTCTTCCCACAGATCAGAAGATATTATTTTGTTGACCTGTGCTTCGACAATAATTTTAAAATCTGATTCTCTTCTTTTGTGCTTTTTAATCTCCTGCTAAAAACCATTCTAAGCATTGTCTGCAGAAGAAAGTAATAAACTCAGCAAACACAAAATATAAAGCATATTAGTTGGTGCGGTCTACAAATATCTCCTGATTTGGGTGAAAAATCGAAAAAGAATTTGGCTATTAAAGAGGTGATGAGCGCTGCTGACATCATCTGGGATTCAGTAACCTACCTTATGTTAGCTGTGATGTTAATATCAGTAGCTGTACCTTTACCCTAGCTAGGCCTTTAGTTGGTCTGGCCATAACAATTTCAACTAATGTGTTTGATTTTTATGAGGATCATGAACAGAATTGACATGTAAAATACCCTGTTATGATAGGAATATTTGAATTTGTAAAAATGAAATTCCTAAATATAAGAAAAGTGTAGAAGACATATCTCCTGTAATAAATATCATGTTTTGTTTATTGTATTTTTATTTTTCCAATTCACACCCTTTTGATTTCGTTATTATATTTTAAATTATTATTTAACTAGCTTTCTTTGAAACAATAGTCTTGGCATTTTCATCAAAGGCTTGCTCATTATGAAACGGCTGCCAAAAATAATCCCATGAATTTACGAATTCATAAAGCTTTTTTAAAGCTGCTCATCCATAATTCAAACACTATTCTCTCTTTTATTTGTAAAACTTTTGAAAATATTAACTTTTCTAATTATTAACTTGATAGTTGATAATTTGTCAATACTAAAACATTGCTAAGCTTACTTGGGATGTTGTCACACCTCAAATTCATCAGCTCTAGCCAAACCAAACCACATAGTAAGTCCGAGAAGCCACTTTTCCATGATATTAAAAAACTAATAGCCACCATGGTCTTTTACTTGACTGCCGGTGTCCATCACCCAAATTTTCCAAGTTCAATAGCTTAGAGCTGTGAATGTACAGTCAAAACGGGATTCGTAATAATGATACAGCAATACAGTTTTTGAGAGCCTGCAATTGTTTATCTTTGTTGGTAAAATTTTTCAGTTATACAAACATTTTATTTTTAGTTTTCCTTTCAATATTTCAGTTTTTATATTTAACCTTTCCAACACGGAAATGGATTCTGTACTAAAAAGTGAGTGATTCAAAGATTCTATTTTAAGGGGTTTTGGTCATGATTGTCTCGAAGTTTCTTCTGTTGGATGTTACAAAGATATTGAAATGTTGAGAGAAAAATTCTCTCATCAATTATTTTGTGAAATATGGGGGCTCAAAGTGGAATTAGGGGCAAAAAATCTCAGTTACGAGTTTTTTTAACTTTTGATAATTGTTTTTTAATGAAAGACACCTTTGGATTAAATGGCATATTTTTCATTTTGATCAAACAATTTTTTGTGAAAATAAATTAAAAGAATATTCCGTTTTAAAAAATTCATGCCGAAAACACTAATTTGATTGAAATAAAAATTACCTCATTTTATTCCCCAAGGTGTCTTGAGTTATAAAAAAATTACCAAAAGTTTAAAATAACCTGTAGGTGAGATCTATTTGCCCAAAACTGAAAAATTTCAATACCTTAATAACAACCAATACAAGACATTTTGAAAAAATTATGACCAAAAACCCTGCGCACAGCCTTAAACTCTTAATTTAGCCATCAGCAATAATCTTATAAAGTACGGTACCTACAGTATTTAGACGAATCAGCTGATTCGAAATTTAGTTATCGACATTTCAATCAATTTCTTAAAATGTCATGAACTGTAATATTTCAGAAGTTTTTTTTGTTGAACTCATTCCAACGGCCTGGAGCTCAAACATGAGGTTGAATGAGTTACTAGGACACTACCCTAATTTAATATTACAACTTTTTATAAATAGAAATATAGTGAACTGTATTCCATTGTGTGGTGGGGGGGGGGGGGGGGGGGCAATTTATCAAAATTGCTTTGTAACTATGAAGTAGGCAGCATACTCTAAAAAAATTCTTAATTCAATAATTACCGTACTAGGCTACGACCCCCCGGTACCGGACCCTACAGTACCTACTATTGTAGAAATAAATCTTTATAAAATCGTTTATAAAGACTAGTCTTATCAATTAAAGATCTTTTAATAATTTTGTCTTTTCTTCCAAACGCATGGATACCTACCCAGGTAGAATACATGGTATTACATACAATATGTAGGTATTGCTCTCTTAGATACGGTAGTCTACTGATATTTTATGAATTGACTGTTAACAGTATAAAAAAGCTTGTTTTAATACTATTGAAAGATGTTTTTAATTAGTTCTGACTCGAATAGTTTGTATTAATTCTTTCTGATATTTTCTATTTATTCTCATCATGATCATTCTGTGTATAGTCTATGACGTAGCAATATTGCCTAAATAAAATTAAATATTTAAGACGTACTTAATCAAAATGATCAACGTTTGCAATCAATAAGCAGTTGACGCATGAAATCTTAATTATTCGAGCAAATAGTAGGTAACTTATTCAGTAGGTATAGTAGGAACGTTTCTAATAAACGTTGACTACATTAAATAATTACCTATTTATTCTACCTAAAATTACTTATATCACTTCCCTTCGCAACTTCTCTCCACATTTAATTGTGTTGATAGGTGTATATTGAAAACGCGTTAGCGTAGGTACATGTATATATAGTCATTTGTGAATAGCTGGGTATTTCAAACATATAAATCATGATAGTTTCCATAGAATATCGTCATACAAAAATAGTTTTGTCAATGAGCTATTTGACTGCTGTATGTAGTACAAACTGATCTAATTGTAAATTGTAAATTATTTGAAACATTTAGATCTAACTTACCAAAATAATGATATGTCACCTGGAAAGTGGTCAAACATAGATAGCTTGACAATGCGGTTTCTTGTTTTTGTTTAGTTAATTTGTGTGTGCCTTATATAGTAGAATCTGCTTACTTAATTTTGTGCCTGATTTATTCATTGGTTTGAGTTTTGAGTGATATATTCACGAGGATTGTCCAGAAATTAAAGAAAATTAACTATGAACGTGAACAAAGAAGGTAGTTGTGAACTGGAACCAGTCGTTCTTGGTGCCTATCTTATACGAACCTTCAATTTCATTTTCCTATTCGGTGAAAATTATCATTGTGACACTCATTACTGAAAATAAACATCTTTAAAAATCCACTCAATACATTTGCAGTAGCCTACGCTACAGTTACTGAAAAAACGTTTAAGCTGTAGCCTTTAGAATAGAATATTAAGGCTGTGCGCAGGGTTTTTGGTCATAATTATTTCTTGAAGTTTCATGTATTGAATGTTATTAAGGCATTGAAATGTTATCTATTGCCGCGAAAAACATTTTTTTTTTCATAAATTATTTCGTGACATATATTATGGGGGTTTGAAGTTGTAATTTTTCGCTTTTTGTGGGCAATTGATCTTACGTATGAGATATTTTAAAATTTTGATATTTTTTTCATAAATAGGTGACACCTTGAGAAATGAAATAACATGATTTCATTTGGATCAAACAAGTTTTTTAAAAATAAATTTTCTAAAATCTCAAAAAAAATCTGTTTTTCAAAATTGTATGCCGGAAAAACTTATTTTTTGATTGAAATAAAAAATATGTAATTTTGTTTCCCAAGGTGTCTTTTACTTACAAAAAATTATCAAAAGTTTTAAAAAGCTTGTAGGTGAAATCAATAATTGCATCCAAAAACCGAAAAATTTCAACTTTGAACCCTCATATTTCACGAAATAATTGTTGACAAAAAATGTTTCTCACGGCAATAGGTAAAATTGCAATACCTTAACATCCTACACAAGAAACTTCGAAAAAAATTATGAACGAAACCTCTTCGCACATCATTAACTTTAACAGAAACTGAATACTACTCAACATCATCTAGAATAATAATTAGTTGTCTGTAAAGTTATTGTAACCGAACTATAAAAGTTGCACACATTTGTGTAATACTGCACTAAAAATGTTGGCAACCTATATCTGTAACAAAATGACTGTAGTGCCATAATTATTATCCCCGAAGATATAAGATTAGAAGAAATTTTCAATTTACATCGTGTAAGAGTAGGTGAAAAGTCAATTTCAAATGGCAAATCTTTCTTTACTTTCTAGACAAACCTCGCATTTATGATGACACCACAAAATGAGAATGATATGGCTTCTTTAGTAGGCCTATTGGCAATAAAACATATAAATTTGTGCATAAGTTATTCTAATTCTTTTAAATGTGTGCTTCATTCATTATTTTGTTATAATATTCTAGAGAGTTGTATTTTCTAAGCACAAGATAGAAATTAACATTAAAATGAATATTATATATGTAAAACTATACAGTACTACAGTATTAGGGACTTTAAACTTTATAGTTATGCCCATAGAGCATTATACTTTGATTTTTGTTCTCCTATAAGCTTTGCTTCATATTAACATAATTATGCCAGTACTATATAGATTTGTAGCAATTCTAACTTGTAATTATTGTATATTATTGAAAATGAACAATTTATTAGTTAAGCAAATTTTGTAAATTTTGTATCAACATTATATTATAATAGCTCAGTTGAAAGTCTCATAAACAAAGTATAAAGTGGAGTAGATGTCCTGGTTTAATTGATGTTTATATAGGATTCCTCATGTTTAAATGAAGTGCAACAATATGAAGCCAATAATTCACTTCTCTATTCTAATATATCTATGATAAAATCAGTTCATACTGAAAGTATTTATTTTATATGATAGAACTATAAAAAATGTACATGTATTAATCAATAGATCGATGTTACCATACCGATATAATAAATTTCTAAGGCGTATCAAAATAGCAAGATTTTAAGAACTGAATTAATTTCCTCCTTAATGGAATTTGTAATGAAATATTTCTTCTTTTGATTCTTGGTATATTTTGACAATAAATAATTGCTTTAAAATCAATTATTTTTCTTGCTTTCATCGTTCAAATTCTCATTCAGTACTACTGTACCATAGGTATAGCCTTTATAAATTTACCAGTTTGGTTTTAAAAATTGTATTTTCAGAAGCATACAATATTATCTGTTGTTAGCAGCAACAATTGATATGGAACAGAGCAATTCAACATCCCAAAAAATTCAAATCCTCAAAACATGGGTTTTATATATCTCTGTAAAATCCTGCCATTGCTTTTTTTTTCATTTTCATCAATTTGAGAAATGAGTTTAAAACAAAATTATTCTCAAAGTTAAGAATCTCAACACCCCTTTTGTTAACAATCAAATTCTGTTACCAAAATAAATATTTTCCTGTTTGATTTAAACGTATTATAGACTACAATTATTGTGTTACTATACATTACATTGAATCAAACTTTTCAATCAACCTCAAAATCTGTTACTTGCCGTGAGATCTGAAGCGTTTCATGTTTAAATTTCATTTGAAGGATGAATTCCACATAGGTCTGAGACCAGTGCGTGAGTAATGTGTTGGATGATGGTGATTGATGAGTTGAAGTGATTTAGGTGGTTTCCGAACCACCAGTAAGTGATTTTATTGTAGTTATTATCTTCAAGTTGATTTTTGTAAATAGCATAGTCTGTTGGTCACTTTGGTGGCTTGGGATTAATATTATAGTGTTTTATATTAATCTCAAACTCAAATACTTACTGTAATAATGCTACATTAAAATCGTGTTGCTCAGTTGCCCTCCAAACGTCTCTGCCGATTTATAGCTTTGAAGGAAGGAAGTAACCCAGAGGTATGCAAGATAGTATTATTACTCACTCTTGCAGTTAGACCTTGTGGCGAGGGTGGACTGTCAATCAAATAGAGCTCCAGCATTTGATTCAGTAGGGCTTCATAGGCGTAACCATAGATCTTTCAAGGGGATCCACCATCTCCCTCCCACTCCATATATACGTATATATGTAGCAAACATATATATTTACAAGTTAGTTTGAAGTGACTGACAATTGAATAAACTGACAAATATACATAAACAGAATTTATTAATTTCGAGTAATAGCAAGTAATAGCAATTAAAGGAATTCGAAATTAATAAATTCTGTTTATATATATTTAAATATAATAACAAAACTGACTGTATTTCTATTTAAATTATTATTTTTACACACTTATTCTGGAGGAATGTTCTTCGCTTCTGAGGAGAAGTTTCATCAGCTTCATATATATAGGGTGTAGAGTGGGCCACTATGAGACAGTTAAAGTACTTAACTTAAGCATGGTTTGACAGGTGCGGCACTCAATTCTATGAATTTCATCTTTACCTATAACTCCACATTGCAAATGGCTGACATCGCATCTATTACAGATTGTTTGAATTTGCTAGTTTTTTATGCCAGACGTTATTTCATCACAAAATATTACCCAGGTAAGCAGATGATGCTTATTGGGCCACAATGAGACACTTGAAATATTTTTAAAAAACTTCATGAAACTGATTGAAATCAATCACAGATCCTCAATTTTAATGTAAAACATACAGAAAACGTCAAAGTTTCTAGTATACTATATTTTAAAAGAATCTGTCCTCTGGCAAAATATAAAAAAATAATAATGTGAATCTTGTCTCATGGTGACCCACCCTCCCCCATATATATACAGAGTGATTTTAGAGTATGGAAACGGCTTTATATTGCATAATTGAGATGTTCTTGGCAAAAGAAGCTTATACGGATGTGCATAGTTTTAAAAGTCCAACTTTTTGCTGGTTTTGAAAAATGTCCACCATATCGGATTCAACTTTATTTTTTTAAATGGATTGGTAATAATATGACACATCATTTCAGTATGAAATTTCAAGAAAAAACAATGGCATAAACCGTTTTTCAATAGATCCCTTTGTTTCCAATTTATAAGCATTTAAATTTTGGGAAAATTGTGTTACCAATGAAAAAGGTAGAACGCACTGCATAAAACATTTTATTGAATTTTTCATTCATAAATTATATGATAACTAAAATGTAATTCATTTTTAATAATACCAACATCATAAAACATTTTTTGTTTTGTTAATGGTACCTACTGGCTGATATTAACACCGGTAGCTGAATTGTGATTAGTGAATAATAAACATAGCTATTTATTTTGTTGTATTGTTTACTTAATAATAATCAAGTCTTACCACCGTTTAACTTAGTTCGAGATAATGCCTGCATCAACAGCAAAGAGGATGGGAATTAGGAAATAATTAAAGTAATAAGTACTATAAAATCGTCTGTGATCCACCGGCTTACCTACAGTGTATAATTTACAACTGAAATTACTTTTTTCTTATTTACGAACATAAAAAAATTTTTCAAACGTAATGCCTATAAAACTTGAATTTTTTCATAGTTTAGAAACTATCTATTGTTAGTAGGCTAAAATACCCTCGAATAGCAGGTTGCCCGATTCAATTCAATCTGGATCTGTAGAATGTGTAATATCCTATCCACAAATTTTATTTAATTGACATTTTTATCCATCTTCTTTTCTTTCTCATTCTTTTTCTTCCTTCTCTTCTTTTTCTGCACTTTTTTCTTATCCTTCTCTCACCACAAATAAAAGTCATCTATCTATCTACCTCTTCTTCGTTTACTTCATTTGTCTACTCAATCTTCTTCCCCTGCTTCTTCAACGAAGCGTTAAAGTATCGCCGACAGTGCGACAGTTACCATCAAGTATAGTATTTTCGGACTACTAGTATACTAGTTTAGGACTACTTATAGTAGTTTATAGTACAGACGAGACTACCGATAGCGTACTCAAAGTATATCACGTGTACGTTAAACGTACGGTAATTTCGAGCCACATCCCCACAGTAATTCAGCTTCCATCTGCTGTGTGGAGTGGTGCAACTGGCTGCTGGTGGTTCGTGATTGGTGGTGTCTGGTGTGCTGATGCTGATGGTGATTACTGGAATTTCAGTTTGCCGACCGAATTTACTTGAGCGTTGCTTTATTAAATTACTTTTTTATTATGGTTTAAGTCAAAGTAATAAACAATAACCATCAATAATGAAAGCGGGAAGTCTGTTTGGTGTGTTAATTTTACTAATATTCCTTCATGCATCGGTAATTGCAATAAATTTTGAATCTATAAGAGCGGATATTGTTTTTAAAAATGTTGATCGTTCAATTGATATTTCATCCCAAATAGCCAAATTTTCTCACAAAATAACGTTGGAAAACGTAGGAAAAAATGATGTCAGTAGTTTTTTGTTTGTGGTTGACCCTTTCTACGAAGAAAAAGTTGCTTTTATAGGTGGCCAGGTGAGTCTTTACTTTATAACCTTAAACTTACATCAATGTGTAAATTATAATATTAACAATTTATTTGATTTATTATACTTCACCGTATATCTGTATTCAATGTATTTTTTCTAAACAAACCATCATAGTTTATATTAAGTGTGTTGTAGGAAAAAGCAAGGTAAATAATAACTTTTTCTTAGTCGTGTACATTTTCGTTAAACTACCGGCATCGTCAATCGACAGAAGAAATATTAATTTATCAAAATGATTACATAGAATTATAAATTTTTATTCGTACTTATGTTCTATTATAATTTCAATAAAGTTTAATAATGTAATAAAACGGAGGTCTGGCAAAAAATTAGTAATAAAATTTATCAATGTACCAGTTGTTCATGCATTGTAAACCTCCCGGCATCAACAATAGGCCAAACAGAAATTCATTTTATAATGAAACTTTCATTCAAATACTCATTTTTATTATTTGTTCCTTTGCTCTATTATTTCAAATTATAGTATATTTATTGGCAGGAGCGGTCCCAGCTGGGAAATTTGGTGGGGGGTCACAAATGGGAAATTGTTGATCTTTTTTTGCGAAATTGTCCCTCTTTCCACCCCCCACTCCCCCAGGACCATCCTTGACTTGATAATAGGACGCTGGAGGCTAGACAAAAGATATGATAAATTGGTATACAATATTTATACAAATACATTTTTATTTACAATAAAAATTATTTACAAAAATTTAAATTCATTAGTCGGAAATGTTATTCCCACATAGGATATTATGTGCGTGGGAATGGTCTAATATCGCGATTATTAGGAAGGAGCACCAGGAGATGAAGATGGAGCGTCGGATGCCTCTTGATCGATGAATCAGGAGAAATGTAACCAATTTCAGCTTGTCCTGCTGCTTGCATAGGAGTCTGAAATGCAGAAAACGAACAGCAGCAAAAAGAGATCTCTGACAAGAATTTGTCTAATCAATGGAACTATTGCATAATGTATAGTTGTTTTAATGATACATGATAACGAATTCCTAATTAGAATTGAAAAAAGATAAATAAAAACAAGGGGATAATAATTTAAGAGTTGAAGTTTTCTAATTTTTCAATAAGGATACTTTTTAAAAAATGAGTAAGCTTACTCCTTTAAGCCTTCACTAGTGTCCAAATTTTTTTCTCTCACTCCTTCCTCTTTACTCTTTGCTCCCATTGATTCTCTTCTTTCTCCGCTTTACACTCAATATTCATCAACATTACAAAAACAGCTTCCAATCGCCTTCTGGTTTTGTGAACACTGCTTTAGATTGCTTCATCTGGTATAAGCTATTAGTTTTTCATGTACCGGAATTGCAGCTTAGTCGCATTTGTAACAGGTTTAGCTACATGACATGCCACTGACTAGTGCACTGTGTATAATGCATATTATATTGTATAGATTATTTTATTATATTGATAATATTAACTGACTTTCATTCCACATTATAGCTCATGTATTGACTGTGAATTGTTGTTTCTGATATTATTTTGACATATTAACTGCTAAGTAATACACAATTCACAAAATTATTTTAACTTTAGCGTGAGAGGGAGGAAGGCCTCCATTGACAATAACTATTGTCCTTTCTAGAGCACTTGTCAGGAAATCGAAGATTATCAAGAGTTGAACCATTTCTTTAGCGATGACTCATCAAACAACTTGAAGTTATCAACATTAGGAGTTACAAAAAAAAAACAAAAAAAAAAACATAATATTACTAAACAAAACCTGGTATAACGTAGATGAAGAAGTAACACAATTAAATTCCTATGATATCTTTAAAACTAGAATAAATTTAATAAAATCGATGGCATTATAGTTTATGGTAAAAAAATCATTATCCACACATTGAGAATTCTTATCCATTGAGAAAACTAATTGTTTGAATATTTAGTTCTCATGTAACTTTAAATGCTTCAGGAAAAGTTTCAGGGCTTAAACTGAGGTTGTGTATATGCAGTAGAGGGGTTATTAGGCTGTTCAAGTTTTATCTTATGATTTTAGTTGAGATATTATCATAACCTGGCGCTGTTGCCTAACTTATTAATTTGAGCTATAGGATCATTTTCCACAACAGGTCTTAGAATAAATAACTTTCATTTGTGGTCTTCAACTTCAACTAATTGCGGATCTGGGGGTTGCGGAATTGCTTCAGCTAATTTTCGTCCTAATTTAGAAAAAAAAAATATATTGAAACTGTTTGAAACATTTTTAATTGCATTGCTAATGTTTATCTGGGTTTTGCCTGAGAATATTTCAATAGGGAACCTATCGGATTTCTTTTTCTTATGACCAGGAAGTTCTGTATTCCAAAAAACTAGGGGATTTCCAGGGTTATCATATATTTTTTGCGGTAGTATTCAGATTTAGTTTCAGTTAACGGTTGTAGTTCTAATTTTGTTGTTATTTAATCCATAATCTATATTATTAGTAAGAAAACTAGAGAATGTTTTTTGAGTGAGAGATAATGGCTTATTATGAAAGATGTGTTCATGCATAAATATTGCAAATATGTTTCTTACAACTATCTAACGCAATAACTCCTAAGCTGGTCGTACATTCATTCCAAGCAACAGAATAGGATACAGAATAAATGAATAGTTAAAATAAATTGATATTATCAATAGTTTGCATGGATGCTTTAAAGATTTCAATTTAATTTAGGTCTACATACATTCATGGTGTTATGGAAAAACTGGACAGAAGACATGCATATTGTTATACTTAGAAAATGAGGGTGAAAATGATTTCATTTTCGGTTTTTTCGACTACCACTGACTAGTTATTATTTTATATGGGTGATAGGGCAACTAGCAGAAAACAAGCAGGTCAGCAGCATGCACTATTCTGATAGTATTGCTTGTTTCAATTTTTTTTTAACAAGAATCGTACCTTCTCTACACCATGTGAATGTCAACTTCCCCTCCCTTAAGAGAATCCTGGCTCTCCAAAGCAGATCTTTGTTAGGTTAGGTAAAGTACAAATTTGACTTTTGTTTCAATATATATAATAATAATATATATATATATATATATCTTCTCTCCAGGTTTCCATAACACCATGAAAGCATGTAGACCTAAATTAAATTTAAATCTATAAAGCATTTAATATATCATATCAGAGATATTATCACAGATAAGTTACGAAACTCTTGGGCGCTCTTTGTAAGGGTGACCGATTGGATTGTCCAGCAAAAACGTCTGTGTTCTCTGCTGTAAAATCACTTCCCGGTGATTCGGAACCCACTTAAAACAGTAGGTCCAACTCATCAATCACCATCATCCCATTCATTAACCTCGAACAGGTCTGAGACCTATGTAGGCTTCATCCTCCGAAAAAAAGAGAAAAAATGTATATTTTATATTTATGCCTAATGCAGTATCTAAGACAAAAAGGGAACTTCAAACATTTCCAACGAAGAAAACCTTCATTAATATTATTTTCCATTAACTCATGTCCTAATATCGGTCCCCCAATGTCCTAGCAGAAAATTTCTATTTTTGTAACGTGTAATCTCTCAAAAAACCATCGTTAAGAAAACGGCAAAGCTCATTACACGGCAGGAGATCACAGCCTACTAATATTCAAACTTCATATTATTTTAAAGACAAAAAGAAACATTAAATTATCTCTTGTAAATCAGCTGCTGAAAACGTGAAGCAGGCGCGTATTTTTTAGGTTAGAAGTGTAAGGAGACCGATATTTGGTAGGTGGCCGCTAATATGTTTATCTTACTGGGTGTACTAAATGTGTAAGGACAATATTTTGACAGTTGTGGAATGAACTGTAATACATTGAGTATGTTCAGTGTGAAAGTTGAATGAAGAGGGCTTTGATTTGTTGTATAAATTATTGAGTTCGTGGGAGCCTGTACCGGTGCTACCGCTTGCCGCGCAGGCGGCTGACCAATCAGAGGCTGATTAAACGATCTGTACTGGTGCCGGCTCCTTAAGGCCCCTTTTATAGAGCGCGTCGTGATCTTATTTGTTTGCATTGAATTCTAAAGCATTGAACCCTTTTATACACCAGCGCCCGACGCGCGTCGTGCTTTTGCATTCAATTCATACAAATTAGATCACGACGCGCTGTATAAAAGGGGCCTTAGACTTAACCATTGGTTGAGTTCATGGGTGCCTTACCGTTTACCGGTTAAAGGAGTTTTACCAGAAACAAGGTGCCTTAGTCTCCGGTAAAATCCCATTTACCGGTAAACGGTGAGGCACACATCACACATGAACTCAACCATTTTTGAAGTTGTATAATGTAGTTTTATGAAGCATAGTTGTATAGAGGGCTATACCGTAAAAGCGTAACTCCAGTACTACCATAGAATTCTACATGTTAAGACATGTTTCAGAATTACCTTGACAAGAAAAAATGTTATTGGTAGATTTTCTTGAAATTTTACATAGATAATAATGAATAAGTGTTCTAAAAATATTAAAATTTATTAATAGATAAATTTTTATTTTTTTCTAGCCTGGAACCAATTTGAAAGTGTATAGAGTGAAGGTTCAGAGCCATCCTAATAAGCAGTTTTGGCGTATTGATTTGAAAGAAACTCTCCAGCCTGGTAAAACAACTCTAGTAAGTTTCAGTGTCGTCTTTTCAATATAATTAATTCGTTAAAAGTAATAGTAAGTTGACAGTTGAATCTGGAATGAGAGATTTAAAATGGAATTACTATTTGTTCATGAACTTGACTCACTGAGAGTGAATGTCCAAAGATATTCTTCACTGTAACTTTTAATTTCTCATTTGTGGCTAAAATACACTTGAGGATTGACTAGTGGACAGGGCATTCTACTCATTGAATGAGTTTTTAAATTGGGCAAACTAATTTATATGTTTAGTGTTTTTAATATTAGTCTAATATTAATTTTTATTAGTCGTGAAGCTCCCAAGGTGGAATCCGGTTCATGTTTGGGACTTCTTGTCCTTTTTATTTGCCCACCAGTTTTTCGTTTTTTGTGTGAATTCAGTTTTTCTCAATAATTATTAATATTACTCATATTCAATATTAGTATTATTCAAGTTATATTTATGTAGGATGGATGCCTACTTATTTGTTAAAAAAAATTATGACTCGTGAACAAATCGGATTTTTTCTTGAAATACGATATGTATACCAATAAATATGTGCTCTGCAAAATATGAATATTATCCATGTACTATAAATTGTATTCATTACTATCGATTTGATGATCTCAGTTCCTGAGTATAGCTCGTTCACTTACAAATGCCACTGGCCACGCAATGGAATGGGAGTCAGGCCGCCGGTACTGTCAGGTTCTGAATAATAACTACATAACTGCATATCAGTTAGAAGGCTTCAACAACTTGCTAATAATTTCGAGTAATAAATAGAATAGAGCAATGCTATAATAAATTATGGTAAACCCAAATATATTCTTTCACGCTGTTTTCTAAATTATGACTCGTTTTTGTCTAGATGGAGATCGAGTTGGTTCTAAGCAATGCTCTAACTGCTTATCCAACTAAAATCACACAAAAAGAGAAACAGTTTGTTCGTTTTAGCGGAAATCATTACGTGTACAGTCCATACCAAGTTCTTAAACAGACAACTACAGTAAATATTGGAACAAGGAATGTTGAATCTTATTCGAAATTATCACCTGTTTCGCAATCTGACTCTGTTTTCACGTATGGCCCCTACACTCAGATCTCTCCATTCTCGGAGGTAAGTTGAATAATGAATAAGTATTACTTCTACACTATTAGGAGAAATAATATTCTACACAAGGCGTATGGCATCTTGGGGAGTCTGATCTCACTAGGCGGCAAATATTCAAGAAAGTAGGAACCAATCTGTCAAAGTAAATTATATTGAGTCTGTGATACTTGACCCCTGGTGGCAGACTGACGAAGCTTCTCTTTGGAAGTGAAACGCATCCCTCCAGTATCTCCTATAAAAAGAGTGAAAATATATATTCAATTGAAATACAGTGTCAGTTTTGATGTTAGATTTTATTGAGTCTTGATTGATTCCTATCTTTTAAATTACATATGGGTGTCCTAAGGATTCCTATTTTCATAATAAGGTGCACAGGAATGAGACATTTTTAAATAACGATGTTAACAGAAATAAAAACTAGAAATAATAATAATTCATTGATGAAAATTCATCTTTGCATCCTACGTTTTAAATCTAGATTTTGGTTTGCATCACTCTTTTTGTATCACTCTTCATCAAGCAGTCTCTGTACTGAGCTTTAAAGATATTCCTTGAAAAATAAATATGAAAAACTAGAAAAAATCTAGATAATCACAAAGGGTGGTGTGAATACAGTTGACTCAGCTGAGTATCTCATATTTTTACTTGGCGATTGGGATTCTTGTTGTTTGATGTGAATAAAATAATTGAGTCAAACACAGCTGTTTCTTTCGTTGTATTTATGTAGCCGATGTCGACTATAGGTGACTTCAGACCTCAACAATATGTTTTGGTCCAAAGAGCGTATTACGCAAATGAGTAGGTTGCGATTATTTTTCTCTTTGACCTCACTTTCATTAGGTACTCTCAAATATTTATTCATTTGCATCTTTCAGGATCGAATGTCTATTCACTTTGAGAACAACTCTCCATTTCTGAGCGTTACCCATTTAGATAGAACGATTGAGGTGTCGCATTGGGGCAATATTGCTATTGAGGAGACAATTGATCTTCTGCATACAGGAGCTCACCTGAAAGGGCCTTTCTCGCGTTATGAATACCAACGAGAAGTCCAAAGTGGTGTTTCCAGTGTCAAAGCTTTCAAGGTAATTATTTATAACTAGCAGGTTGCCCGATTAAATTGAATCTTGATTTCTAGTACCTGGCGTAACATATTTACAAATTAAATTTATTAGTCTTTTCTATTGTCTCTCTTCATAGCCTTCTTCTTTTTTGTTCATCATCCTCTTCTCCTCCTTTGTCTCATCCTTTTTCTCCTTCTTCTCTTCTCTTTTTTCTCTCCATTTTTTCTTCTCTTCTTTCCCTTTTCCTCCTTCTCCACCCTTTTCCTCTTCTTCTCCATCATATTCTTTGCCAACTCTTTTTCTTCTTCTTCTACTTATTATTCTTCTTCTTCTTCTAACTCCTCATCTTCTTCATTTTTCTTTTCATTCTTCTTCCTTATCCTCCAGCGCTAGAGTTTCATCTAAAGTTTTGTTTGTTATGTAGGATAGTCGCAATTTCATCGCTTATCAAACTATTTATTGTTTTTACCTTATGTGCTGTCTGTCGCATAGTGCAGTTTTTATTATTATTTTTTAAATAATATATTTAAAAACCTGTATCTATTCTTTGATGAA
Organism: Conomelus anceps; assembly: GCA_948455865.1. Taxonomy (NCBI): domain Eukaryota; kingdom Metazoa; phylum Arthropoda; class Insecta; order Hemiptera; family Delphacidae; genus Conomelus; species Conomelus anceps. The sequence goes on from OX418222.1 coordinate 42,850,241, forward strand.
TAGTTTTTATTATTTTTATTAACTGCTTCCTTAAAATCTGTCGAATTGTCAATCCCTCAATAAATTTTCTAACTAGATTCATTTTTCCATTTTTTTTTTTTGAGGATAGTACTTTGCAATATTTTTGTATTTTCAAGTGAAGCTACCTTTTCATTTGAAAAATGAAAATTTATTTGGTGAACTAAAATTAAGTTAATTTCAAGTCAAATTTGAAAACACTAGTTGTATTCTCATAATGATTTCATAATTCCATATCCAAGTCTCCTGCCTTCCCATCCGAGTACGAGTATGTTAAGTTAATGCATGAGACGAAGTCGAGTGTGGTATTATCATACGAGTACGGTAAACATCTTCCCAGATGAGTTATGTACAATATTTTTCGTCATAATAGTCTAAAATATAAAAAATAAACTTTGAGCAAGTACAACAAGCATCATGAAACATAACCGCAAAATCCATCACAGTAGTAAAATACTAAAAATTCGTTTGAGATCAGCTGTTTTTTCAAATTCTCAATCAGCAATAGCTATTTGTGTAACTAGATTGCAAAATGGGGCTTTTCTACACCGAGAGAAACAGTTTTTTCACAAGCCAAAGGCGAGTGAAAAAAGTTTCTCGAGTGCAGAAACAATACTTTGCACTCGAATTACACATTAAATTTTTCCTACCATAACGTATAAAGTAATTTAAACAGAACAAAACATGACATACATAACCTGACAATTCCTCACATAACCTATCTTCAAATCAAATCGATTTTAAGAACAACAACAACAGCTGACTATTTCGTAGTTGAAGCAGAGTAGCCAACCTATTCTTGAATGTAGAATAGGGAACCTGCATATTACATGCTCACTATTTTGTGTTGTTAGGTTGCAAATCTGGAGTGCGAAAAAGTACTTACACACACTGGAATTTACTTTCCCACTCTGGTGCAGGAATAGACTAATTGTGCTACAGTTAGTGCAAAAAATAGGCACTTTTTCGGGTCACTGTAGGAAATAGTATATTACGTTACAAGTGCGGGAAATGGTGTTTACTGAACAAGTATAAGTTAACACACAAGACGACGTCGAGTGCGGTATTATCATACGAGTACAGTAAACATCTTCCTGGACGAGTTACGTACGATTTTTTTTGTCATACTGATAGTCTAAAATATTAAAAAAATAAACTTTGAGTAAGTAAAAGCATCATCAAACATAACCTCAAAATCCATCACAGTGGTAAAATTTTAAAAATTGTTCTGAGATCAGCTGTTTTTCCAAATTTTGAATCAGCTGGAATGCGGTAATATCCATTATCGCACTGAAAAAGGATGCTGTAATAAAAATCAGCTGTTCTTTTATGTAAACAGATGTTTACCGGCTCGGTTCAATACTGGGTAAAGTGGTGAATATAATACGAGTATGACGAAAAGTTTATTTTCAATAATTATTTATGTTCAGTTGTATTCTCTTTAAATATGTATGCGAATTGTGAACAATTTTCAGACTGTTCTTCCGGCTGCTGCATCGAATGTTTATTATAGAGATGAGATTGGAAACATATCTACGTCTCACATGAGAATATTGAGTGATTCTGTAGAATTGGATTTGAGACCAAGATTCCCTCTGTTTGGAGGATGGAAGGCGCACTACAATCTCGGATACAATGTTCCTAGCTACGAGTATCTTTACAATTCAGGTAGAAGTTGTGATTAAACATTCACATAATGTAGTTCGTTTTATTTCCTTTAATAAGTTTTGTTTTGTAACTTATAAAATGAATATAGGCTGTGTATGTTAGTATATTGAGTTTAAATAATCAAATTACGTCATGACGTTCATTGACATCCAAAAATGACGAAAATTTGAAAACATATAAGCAAACATTTCTCACAATATCTGCATCATGTTTTGATAATATCTTTGTCTTTATTGAATGATAAGGGGAGCAGACAAAAAAAATGAAAATTTTTCGATATCTCGGTCTTGTCATATATCGATAGCCAGCTTTTACCTCTAGGAGTGGCCGTAGCCGAGTGGGTTAAGTGCTGGTTTGCTAGCCCAAAGGTCCCGGGTTCGATCCCAGTTCTGACCGAAAGATTTTACCTCGGGCCACTCCCGTGTTTCGGAGGACACGTTAAGCTGTCGGTCCCGGCTGCCTAAAAACAGTCGTTAAGTCACGTGAGTGGCCCTGAACTTATTCAGGTGCGAATTGATAACTCTGACACCAGACCTGAGCCAGCCAGGTCACACGATATTATATTTTACCTCTATAATTTGATAAGTGACACAATAGGATCGGATCTACCTGTGATGACAAAAAAAATTACAGTCGTGCAGTATTGGATTTTTCATGACTCGTTTTTGTTTCATTATATTTTTCTAATTCTTATAATAATATTCAAGACATTCATGGAATATTATAATGTTACAACAACTGCAATGTTTTCTAGAAGGCATTGGTATAGCACATGTGTTGACTGTTGTCTGCATAATCTTTGTATTTGTTTATAATAATTTCGAAGTGAAAAATTTGGTAAATGTGAGTAAAATGCTTTTATAATCTTCAATCGTGTTTTCTGAAAATACCATTTTTCACTTCATGTTCCTTTTTCTCAGGAACCATTTGAGGAGGTAGGAGTCTGAAAATTTGTACACTGCTTCTAATTACTAATATGTGCACTTTAGCAAGAGATAATTCAAACAGAATGTATACATTTTATTTTATTCAACTTTTTGTTATTCAGTAACATTTTTTGAGCAGTCATCTAGAAAAAATCATATTTTCAATAAAAATTGGAAAAAAGAAAATTTCTTGCTAAAGTGCCTATGTAAAAAGGTTATGTTATTCAGTGTGCCAAATCTCAGCTTTATTGGTTTGATGGATCTCTAGGAAAAGGTACCAACGTTAACATTACGGTATATGGAGTTATTTTTAGGCCTGCTCCCCTTAAGCTCTTACCAGATATTATGTCTGATCGAAAATTTTTGTTGGCATTTGAAAGAAATGTTTTTGTTTTGCTCTAATGTTGAAGATTAAGCTCTTACCGAACGTGCCTAATCAAATTAACTTTTTATTGGTTCTTGAAAGCAATGTTTTTTCGGTTCTTATTTTCAAGGTGATCATTACAAACTGAAGATGCGTATTGTTGATCATATATTTGATGACATGGTAATTGACGAAGCAATTACTAGAGTCATTCTACCTGAGGGTGCACATAAGATTAGTCTTACAACTCCATATCCTATTGAAAGACTTCCAGATTCTTTCCATTCCACTTACCTCGATACAAAAGGGAAGCCTGTTGTTTCAATTAAATTGAAAAACTTGGTGGAGCATCATATCCAGGATTTCGAGGTTAGTAACTTCTGGCTGTTTTACTTTATGCTTGAAAGAATGATACTGAATGACAAGCAAGTCATACAGCACTGCGTACTCAATTGAAATAATTGTTCTGATCAAATATTTCATAATTATTGCTTGTATCGTAACTCGTCACAAAGGATGACAATTTAAGTTTTATCATTTTCTTCTATTACTTGAAAGTTTGATCATATAAACATCACATATCAATTACCATCTATTGTAGTAGATACTAAGTTATTATCATTAACTAGTGTTTGCCATAGGTCTCTTAAGACCTGGAAACGTAAGTTGTAATAAATATCAGATATCTTCTTCATTGTCTTCTCCAGCTTCTTCTTCTTCTTTTTCTTTCTTTTTTTCTTCTTTTTCTTCTTCTTCTTCTTCTTCTTCTTCTTCTTCTTCATTTTTCTCCTCATTCTTCTGCCTCTCCTCCTCTTCTACACTCCAGTGTTGGAGTTTCGTCGACAGGTAACAGCAAGTAGCTGTTAATTATAACAGGATACTATGTAGAGGGATTTTACAAATATATACAGTGTTGAGCTATGGTTCCCAACATCACGTCAGCTTGAGCTGTCCCGTGAGTAGGTGAGACAGTGATTCCCAACAATTGGTAAATCCGTCTATTTACGCTGGACAAAATATGTAAATTGTTTACGTTATGAAATTATTGATCTGTTACATATTATTTATAACATACAATTGTAAATTATTTTATCATTCCTATGAAAAATGAATCCTTTATACATTACCTATATTATATACAAAGGGTCTCCAAACTTTTCAGCCTGAGGGCAAATTTAATTATTCCAGTCAGTACCGAGGGCCAGAAACATTTTTCCATTTTTCTACTATCCATAAGCAGAGTAAGAAATCCTGTTCCTTCTTATCCTCTGAAAATAGACTTCTTCCAAAAAAGGGATTTTTAGACAAATTTGTTCATCTTTTGTGAAAAAATGAATATATTGCATTGAAAAATCTATATCTGTCGTACTGCACTCATTCTTTTTATAAAAATAAAAAAGAAGGTTTTATAAGCATGTCCGGAATTTCTTTTTCGGAGGATGAAGCCCACATAGGTCCGAGACCTGTGCGCAGGTAATGAATTGGATGATGGTGATTGATGAGTTGGACTTACAGTTTTAGGTGGGTTCCGAACCACCAGGAAATGATTTTACAGCAAAGAACAGAGTCTTTTTTTCTGGCAATACAATCGGTCACCCTTACAAAGAGGGCCCAGGAGTTTCGTAGCTTATCTCTGATTGAACAGATACCTGCTAAGGCACTCGGCTATCTCTTCAAATGCTTTATTACAGAAATAAAGACGGCTAAAGTTGGCAGCTATCCATATCACTCTATTTATTCAATCAGAAATTTCCAGGGCCTTCATTCAGTTGGTGGATTGAATAGGTTCCATGTAAAAACTGTTGAAAATTGAGCAAAACCGTTTACAAGTCTGTAACTGCCGTACTTATTGTGATATTTAACAAAATACACAAAAATTGCTATGAAATCAGGGGTTTTCAAGTTTGAAGTGCATTAACTTCATTGAGTCGGCGTAGCCGAGTTGGCTTATCGCTGGTCTGATAAGCCAAAGGTCCTGGGTTCGATCCCAGTTGAGTACAAGATATTTTTTTCGAGCCACTCCCGTGTTTCGGAGGACACGTTAAGCCGTCGGTCCCGGTTGCATATAAAAAAAAGCAGTCGTTAAAAAAGCGGCGAGGTGGAACTACACGTAAGGGTCTCCCCACCACGAAAAGCCATACGAATTTACTTTACTAGGTTATTTTTTGTTAATAGACCAATATTGTTTTCTAATGAAACTTGTAAAGAATTCGATTTAATCACCCAATAGCCGAACACAACCCGAAATTAATAAAATCGTGTTTTATAGGTCTAAATACACTTTTTTGCACGGTTGCTTTCAACTTGTTTAGGTAAATATAACCCTGATTTATGAACTTGGCATAATTTTTGACTATTGGGTGATCCAAAATGTAATAGTTTAGTCTATTCAAGAATAGATAAGTTTAAGTAAAGCATTCTAAACTTTTTCCATAGAAGACACTAAAATTGATATTTTTTAAATTTGTGTATAAACTTTCTTCTCCTATCACTGGTCCTAGTCAGACGGCCAAGGCGAGCGAAGCGAGCCTTCGGGCTAGTTATCTACATTTTTTTAAGTTGTCGTGTATCCGTCCTCAGCAAACTTACGTCTGCTAAATTTGATAATTAAATTATGTATTGGTGCTACTGTGACACTTGATGTCATCCACTGGACAACAGTGGAAGCATTAAGTGGTAAAATATTTTCAGCCGTTTAGCTGTCGCGAATAGGATACTCCTGTTATATACTGTAATTCAAATGCCAGCTTGCAAGTGGAACTATAGTATTGTCAGCATTGACATTGTAATGACTTCCTTGTAATAATTATCTTTTACTTCATTTTATTGCAAGCCTCAAAAGGGAAAGATTTGTGGATTGACATGCTGTGTTATCTGATATTTTGTCATGTTTATTTCTCTTTATATTCATGTTTATATCATGTTTATTTCTCTTACATTCTCTTTATACAATATTATATTAGTTTACACCAGTTCACACTTATTTACATTCTGTGTAGCAAAACTCCCAGCTGTTAGTCGAACGAACTGAGGATTGAAAGTTCTCTATTATCATAGTGCGTTCCTCACATTTAAACCCCTCTAACTTCACCAATACCAGTTGTAGAAACTAGTTTGAGTAGCTATCTTGTAGGAAAATCGGTCCTTCACTAAATTTAGCTTTGGTGCTTCGTTCAGGATTTACGAACGAAAAACTAAATATACTATAATGTACTCTCTACCGGCTTCTGAAATCTGGGGTCCCGTTTTTTCAAGCAAAGCGCTAGCCATACTGACTGCTGTAGAAAGTGTAAGTGAACGCCCACACTACCTAGCGGCGTAAATTGAACTAATAAAAAGACATTGTTCCAGCATTCACGTTTAAGATGAAATTTTTTAACCTTGCAGGTCATTTGGCGGACGAACGTGAGGCAACTCTTTGTCAGCTTGTCAGCTTCAACTTGAAAACCTCTCTCATATACTAACTTGTCCATTCACCTTCACGATGTACCGTTTCCGTGTTTTTCAAATGCACAACTTTTGTATTCGTAATATTTTTCAGATTAACTATGTGTTTCCGAGAGTGCTTATGCTTCAAGAGCCAATTCTTGTTGCAACAGCATTGTACCTACTATTTCTCTTGGTAGTCATTTACGTACGACTAGACTTCTCAATCACTAAGGTAATAATTAGCGGTTATGATCTATGTAATTAGATTAGTGTACTTTATTAATGTAAATTTACAAAATTTGTATTTATTTATTGACCAAATACATTGAACACATAACACATATAAGAATCACAACGCAATCACATGTATGATATTCAAGTTCCCGCAGAGGTAAACTAAGTCACCTGTTCGGGTTAGGTGTAGTAGACATTGACTAAGACTAAAATTTGTATAAAAATTAATTTTCTTACTAATTAATTTTTATAAGAATAAAAAAGGTAATAATAAATTACCATGCGCCATTAAAAATAAAGTTATTAACATCGCATAGATAGCAATAAGTCTCATCTGTAAATAAATTATATTTAGTAAAGGAAATCTCACCCCCGGGTGCAGAAACGCACTACTTTAATGATGGTTCATTATCCGTACTACTGTTATTCCAAGCTGCCATGTGAAAGCATATAAGTATACATGTTAGCTTAATAAAATTAAGGTTCCTTCATTCACGAACATGTACCATGTTGTTATAACTCAACTTGCCATAACCTAAAACAAGCTTAATATTAATGGCCAATACTAGTCACTAATACATATATTTATCATTCAAAAAGCTAATTTACTTCACAAACTATATGATGGTATGATTTATTCGCATTATTCAATTTATAACGAATTATTTAACTAATTCATTTACTATATTTTAAGCTCAGCTGATCTCAAAATTTGAAATTTTTAGTTGGCAACATTGTAATCTAGCTATCTTTGCCTTAGTAGCTCATTTTTATACTGAATGTTGTGATTGTATAAAAGTAGTATGGTTAATGAAACGGGGGTAAGTGACGCATTTATATGAAGTGGCGAAGTTTGGACAAAATTCGTCCATTCTTAATAATAATAAGAGAAGGTGTGTTTGTACATTTAAGGGTATTGGTAAACTTATTTCACTCCTACTTGCAAAAAGCAAGCCATTTAGAATTAGAGTAGTTACAGAATTTCGTATTTTTCAATTAAAAAAACTCTATTTTTCAACTCCTGTATCTCACTTTGTTGTTATCACAGAGAAGAGATGTCTTGTTCTGTTGCAAATTTAGTCTCTTTATGAATGAGAACCAGATAGTTTCAGAAAAAAGGCTTTGATCGGAAGATATTGTCAAAAAACCTGTGAAAGGTACCAACGTCTTGTCGGTTTTCCAAGATGGCGGAAGAAGCACAGGGTTCTGACTCAGGGGTCTTAAATTATCATCATCCTAAACAACACGATACAATAATAAGAAGTACTTGATTCCAAGTCTACCGAACTCCTCTGGCCACTAGGATGTAAATTTTGAAACTTATTATTAAGGCTCCTGTGTAGAACAGAAATCTTGAGGAAGTGTGGAATTTTCAAATTAATTTTTTTTTAATTTAACACATACTCATAAAACATACAAGTATACACAAGTCTTACTCAAGGCTTCTGTTCTACACATTAGTAGCCTGATTAATACTTTTCAAAACTTCTAACAAAATTTACAGCCTAGTCGCCTGAGGTCTTTGGAATCAGGTATTTCTTATTATTGTATCATGATGTTTAGGATGAGAAGTTAAGAACCCTCAGTCATCCCAATCCCTGTGCTTCCTCCGCCATCTTGAAAAACCGACAAGACGGTGTGTAATTTTCAAATTAATTTTTTTTTAATTCAACTCGTGTGTGTGTGTGTGTGTGTGTGTGTGTGTGTGTATATATATTCTTGTGTCTTATGAGTGTGTATCATATTTTTAAAAAAAATAATAATTTGAAAATTCCACACTTTCTCAAGACTTCTATTTTACGCAGTAGCCTTATCAATAAGTTTTCATAACAACAGTAAAAATATCCAGGCTATTTTTGCTATGCTTGTCATTTTCAGTGTACTTATTTAATCTTTTCTAAATGTCTTTCTGTTGAAAATCTCTTATTTTTTCAGGATGAGGTAAAAGAAAGTCGTATGAAAATCTCAGTACTGTGTGATAAAGTACTTGATTATCAGGATAAACGTGCTGCTACTTACAGTGCTTTTGATTCTTCCCTCGCAAAACTCAAACAAACAAAAGATGTTAATGCTTTCATGGTGAGTTATTTGCAACGTAGCATTAAAGTAATTCATTGGTCTGTACAATAAATTCGGGAACTGAAGCAATATGGTGACTGTAACGCTTACAATGAAGCAAAAGTCGACAAGACTCGCCTGACTGCAATCGATAAGTGCGTATTTATCAATTATACCGGTAAGCGGTAAATGTTACCGATGGCGTCTGATTAATAACCTCGTAAACATAGTAATTTTTTTATTTCAATTATTTCTATCTGTGACACATTGGTTTGCCATTAACTGTATCGCTCTAATATCATTTCCCTACATTATTATTAGATCATTTTCATTTTTTGTCATATAAATCAGTCTTTTGTGACTGGTACTCGGCTTAGTACCTTATCATATCAATTATTGCAGTTGCATAATTTTTAACTCTGATAACACCAGACCTGTGCCAGCCTGTGCTGGCCTACATGATAATTATTTTTTTTTTCTTATTATTTTTTTATTATTATATTGAAAACTTTTGCTCGCATTAAAATCTTTTACTAATTTTTACATTAACAGAATAACTAATTCAATAACAACAGTAAAACATATTCGTTTCTAACAATTCTTATTTTCATTTTACTTTTAGGCTGCTACAAAAACAGTGAATCAAGATTATAAAAATGAAACAAACCATATAAATGAGTTGCTTCTCAAATTGAAATCAGATGCATCTGAAATAGCGGAAAAATTGTCTGAGCTTCAAAAGTTGGATAAGTATGTACCGTATCAAGCATATGTCTTCTATAATTTTTTTTCTATAGAATAGAATCAGATCAATGTGTTCTAATCACGGCTGGGTCAAATGAACAAATATTGAATTCAATGAGGTTTAAGTCGCGCACTGCTTAATTTATTGTAATTTTCAACAGAGAAACTAGAAAAGCAGATGGGCTGGGCTGATGTATATAAATACAGTAGTAGGAAATAGTTATTTATGTATTAAGAGCGTGAAGCGCGACTTTATCGCTCGAGCCAAAACATTTACTGCGCGACGCGTAGCGGAGCGCAGTAATTTTGCGAGAGCGATAAAGAAGCTTCACGCGCGAATTGCATACAATATTTTTCCTAAAACTGCAGTTCTGGATTCCAACACAATAAAAGCTTGTAGTTTGTAACATCACAGACCATGAGCGGATTTGGTTAGCGTACGCCATTTTTGAGGTTATGTGAATTTCACGGATTCCGTGATCCACCAATGAGAAGGCATCAAAATCAAAACAGAAGCGTAAAGAAAACAGCTGGCGAGCGTAAAGTACTTTACCGCTTGCTGAGCAGTAAAGAGGTATTTTACAATTAGTTTTCAGTACGTAAAGAACTACTTTACGAGCAGTTGTAGGAAAAGTATATTTTCACCAGCGAGTGCTATTTATTGACAAAATAGTTGAGTTCCTGAGAGCCTTACCGATAACTGATGAATGTTACTGGTGGCGTCTGATTGGTCTATTCAAAGTTTTTACCTCTATGAATTTTAATATACCTATCAGATGCCACCGTTAACATTCACGGGTTACCAGCAAGACTTACATGAACTCAACCATTGATTCTAATGCATCTGCGAGAAAGCTTTGAATTTAAATTCATTGTCAAGAAGGGAATCCCCCTCCCCTCACCATTATCATTCACCAATACATTATTAAGTAGGAAGGGCAGATTAAATGAATAAATGTTTTATTATTAATGTTTATAGAGTTTGAATTTTATTTAATTCTAACCTATGTTCAAATTGTAGGCAATCGGCTGTCAAAATACTATCCACAGAATTCATTTTAAGAATGAATTCAAGTATAATTTATCACTTTTCTTGACAAAAATCATGGAAACAAGCTTCACTGACAAACTCCAATAATAACCTCCAAATAACTATTCAATTAGCGCAAATGTAACAAGTGGTTAGGTCACTGTTTTTAAACAATTATTCCATATGGAATAATTGCAGTATGCATGCCTTTCTATGCGTTGACTCTACCAAACAGTTACCTATCTGGCTTCTCAAATCCCTCAAATACTCACCCACGAAGCCACTACACATATCGGTATCTTTGGTCGATTCCGTGACAGCATTGCCAGGTTCTTTTCGGTAAATGAAAAGGCGCCAAAAAAGAGGCAAATAAAAGGCGTCAATATTGAAACCACCTTTCATCTATTGTATGACACTTCCAACGTAAGCATTGCATTATAAAAAGAATGCACTACTAGCAAAACTTTCAAAAATTATATATTTTTTCATCTTAATTTCAATTTTATTGGGAGGGTTCCGTCCCAGAGTCTCAAGACCCAGCCGCCGCTGAATCCAAGTTTCTATACATACGGTGCATTTGAAATTAATAACCAACCTTTCAAACCAGTGTGAAATTTTTATTAGAGAAATCTACTAAATTAAAAAAGAAATCAATAGCATGATTTTAATAATTTTCTGGAGTATATTCAGTTCATACGGCTTTCTGATTTTTTTGGAGGATAAAGCCCACATAGGTATGAGACCTGTGTGTGGGTAATGAGTTGGATGATGATGATGAATGATGAGTTGGGCCCAAAGTTTTAGGTGGGATCCAAACCACTGGGAAGTGATTTTACATCCTTACAAAGAGTTCGTAGCTTATCTTATCTGACTCAACAGATACCTAGATACCTGCCACAGCTCTCGGCTATTGCTTCCCGATGTGGCCTTTCTAAGTTCTGAGTTAATGATTCTTATTTACTTTTAAAGCGTTATACTTGTAACGATGGTTGAGTATCAGTTGATTTGTACTTCCACAGGCACCTCAAAGATATGTACACACAGCAGCAGGCTCTCTACGTTGAAAGATTGGTTCCAGGCAAAATAAATAGGGGGCAGTTTACTGATGCAGAAAACAACTTGAACAAGAGGAAGGAAGAATATGTCGAAAAAATAAATGCCATCATCAGATCATTACACTAAGATTATATATTCGATCGATAATCGAATTATGTGATAAATCAATAATCGATTTATCATACATTATTTTTAATTGTATCGCGTTTTGAATGTATAATTACAACAATTTGTTCTGCTCAGTGTTTGCTTCAATCATTTCAGATAGAGGTGAATCTTTTTTTAAATAAAAGCAAAGAGTGAAGGATCATGTTGTATTTTTATAGTGAAGAGTAATCTAATTGTTTCAATGAATGTAGTAATTGTTTACTACTTCCATCCCACCCTATTTTAGTGTAAGAAGAACTTTTAATTATTTGAGTGTCATTGTTCTTCATTCGGTTAGTAGAAGAGTAATAATTAGTATTCATGACGAACTGCATTTTACTGTGAATATTTTGTTTTATAAGAGAGTTGTCAAGTAATTAAATTCCTGTATTGACCATTAGTATTTGTAATTTTGAAAGATTGAACGTATTAATGCATGATTTTGATGTACTATATCATGTATTTGAAGTGATTAAAAGACTTATTTATTCTTACAATATAGATTTTTAATGTTTTGTTCTGCTGTTGATTCCTTTCTAGAATAGTTTAATCTAGATCACTTTTTCGTATTTGTGAGGGATTATTAAATTTTCAATGAGGTTGTGCCACAGCTTATGCTTGCCCGATTGTGTTGTATTGAGAGTAAACTACCTTTCTGATTTCATTTATTATTTTTCTTGTCTCTGCAAAATTAAAGCATTAAATTGCCGGGATTGAATGTTAGTCCAGTATAGTTTCCATACAGGCTAATTTTTTCCAATAATAAATTATTTTCATAGAAAAAGTAAATATCTAGATAGATAGATAGATAGATAGATAGATAAATGACTTTTATTTGTGCACTTTACAAGTAATAAAAGTATTACTTATAAAGTAATACTAGCGTACTGTATTGAAAACCAAAGCTAAGGAGGCCTATTCTAGATTATGGCTAACAAGGTTAGGAGATAGATAGAAGCATTATATTTTCTTTTGCTAGTTTTTATGAAGCCAACAAAGGTCAGAGACCTGTACGTGGGTAATGAGTTGTTTGATGATGATTGATGAGTTGGACCTACAGTTTTAGGTTAGTTCTGAATCAATGGAAAGTGATTTTACAGCAGAGAAAAGGATTTTTTCTGGCCAAACCAAAGCGACCACCCTTATAAGCGCAGCCCAAGTGCTTATTTAATTTTGGCCGGTGTGGTTCACAACAAAATATCTGGAGGACCAGAAGGTGGGACCTGGTAGCCCAAGGCATACCAAAAATAATACATTTCAGAATAAAATACAAAGAAATAGAAAGTATAGGATTTGGAGAGAAGGACTGTGAAAGAAAAACACCCACGTGAAGTTCAAATACCAATGCTTTATTGAGTTCAAAATAGCAATCAGACATTAAAATTATTGAGAATGATTTATAGCGATGTGTGTGAAATTCAAAGTGTACAAGTAAATTCCAACGGAGTAAATATTATTCATGTATGATAATCGAATCCAAAACAGCGCCTGTGTCTTATCTGACTGGACAAATACTCGGAGCGGTAGCTAATAAGTTTCCTAAATAAATAGAAAAATTTGCGCAAACTCAGATAGGCTAATTTTGAATGGTAATGATAGGGCAAGAATCTAGCAAAGTAGAAAAAGTTAAATCTAGCTAAATACACATTGTTTTTAGCGTTTGATATTCTTAACCATTGTGTTATCATGCAAATCAGTTCTGCGCATGTATGGTCAGATTTGTTATGACATAAATTTACATAGTGAAGATGAGTCTCCATGACTCGAAAACGTTTGGCCAAAAGTGAGTGCAAATATTATTTATTCACGATTAAAATTGACTGCAAGTCATTTTAGAATAAAAAGTTATATTAATAACGCAGATCGTTATGGAACAAAGAAATCAATAATTAATTTTTGATTCTCAAAACTGAGGTGTTATCCCCATTGACAATATAATCAAATTGAATAGCATTCCACTGTCTGATGAAAGACATTGATTTGCATTTAGTAACATTAAGTTTCAACTCAGATCATCCTGCAACAGTCGGAAATCATTTTTTTTTTTTTTTTTTTTTTTTTTTGAGGATGAACCACACATAGGTCTTAGACCTATGCGTGGGTAATGAGTTGGATGATGGTGATTGATGAGTTGGACCTACAGTTTTAGGTGGGTTCCGAACCACCGGGAAGTGATTTTACAGCAGAGAACAGTGTCTTTTTTGCTGGCCAATCTAATCTAATGGAGATTTTATTTCCCTAAATATATTTTTGTCATCTGCAGTTGCAGAGGACATCAGGTAAGTTATTTACATCAATAAAAAGAGCAATGGACCTAGGTTAGAACCTTGGGGCACACCGGAAACTGAATAGAAACATTCAGATGCATGGTTATTATACAAAACGTATTGACTTCTGTTTTTTTAGATGTCTCCAAAAACTGAATTGTGCCGACGGAATCCAAAATGACACTTCTTAAGTAGCAAAATATCGTAGGCTAATTCAAGGTGTCAAAAGCCTTGGAAAAATCAGCATGCATCACATCTACTCTACCTCCATTATCCAACTCTTCAGACCCCTTGTCCATATAAATACTAATACTTTTGTGACAGTCTGACAGTGGAGTATATTAAGAACTTGGAAGGAAACAAAAAGTTTGTAGTGAGAGAGAAAAAACCGGGTGACAAACACAAAATCTGGCAAATAATGAAATTTGCTCTTGTCTATATATTATTGTAGGGAACAACCCTCTAAGTATAAAAAACTTTCTATTCAATTAAAAATAGTTTTAAAGTTGACATAAAAAATCTATAAGGTTGCAATTTAGCCGTGTGACGTGAGTAGGAAGAGAGAAAAGGGGTATTCAATAATTTTTATTCACAAAATATTATTGGCATATTGACATTGGCTGTTTATCAATTATCGGAAGCCGTGTGGCACAAAATAACCCATAATTTAGGAATGACCCGTATGAGAGCGTCTAAAATGGTTTAGAGCGCGTTGGAAAAATACTTTTCCCTACCGAATCTAATTTTTATCCAAATGCTTGCATTTGGAAAACGTCTGAAGGAAAATAATTTTGTCTGCATCGAAAAATCGATATTTATTCATTGAAATATGTTATATTTCGATATATCGATAGAAAATTTTCACTATCGGTTCGCCGTGGCTCTGTCATCTCAGCTGTGTTGCTGTGTATGAGCTTGTGTTTTCCTCTTCTTCTTGATTTAGTAAATCTGTGTAATAATGTATCTTCTGTTATTCTTTAATTATTGTTTCAGTATAACTCAAAAATGTCAATTACCTAGGCTACTTTAACGTGCTTATTTGATTTCAAGATAAGTACACCCAGTGGATTTGAGTGCATCTTCAATTTGATACGTGCAAAAAGGAAAATGATTCTCAGTGCTTATAAAGGTATGTCTCTAGGATTATTTATAGGTTATCTACGAATAGCTTTATGCAGAAGATTATTATTTGAAATAATCTGATCATTGAATAGTGCTTGTCCCTTTTATTGTGATAACACTTCTCATTTCTTATGTTGTTTTTGCAAATAAATTGTGAGCATTATTAATGGATTCGATATAGAATCTTGTTGGTTTGACAATTAGCATTTTTTCATGTTGAAAGTTGCTTGATTTATATGCTCGACATAATGTCTCAGTCTCAGAATGTCTCATTAATATAATTGTTAATCTGACTTGTCTTATACTTCTTAAACGAAATCAACAAAAAAGTCTATTATTTCACTGGACTACATACGGAACTGCAGCCTAATAAATGATTCCTTATACTGTTTGTAAACTATATTACAATTGTTTGTTGGTTTTTCTTGGGTCTGATTGCATTACTTGTAAAGCATGCAATCAGTCAACACAAACCTTATTTTCAAATAATTCATATAATCAAGGATCATGATGATATTTAAAATAGTTATCATTTATTCTGATATCGTAATTTGGTGGTAATTACTCATATATTGCTTACATGCACGACTGCATGTAGAACTGAACTGTTTGTTTCTCTTCTCTTACAAGCT
This sequence comes from Conomelus anceps, assembly GCA_948455865.1. Classification (NCBI taxonomy): domain Eukaryota; kingdom Metazoa; phylum Arthropoda; class Insecta; order Hemiptera; family Delphacidae; genus Conomelus; species Conomelus anceps. Next base: position 42,865,936 of record OX418222.1, read on the forward strand.
TCTTTAGTATTTTCTCTGTAATAAAATATCAGTTAAGTTACCTTTTGAGCAAGCAGGCTTCAATCCTGGGCACATCTGTGTGGATCAGTCTCTATGAGTTGAGTGGAAGAGAGGGCCTTGAGTCCTAACTCCGCTCTTAATAAAGGCAATCTATCTATTTATATTGAATCTATTTATCTGCATGTGATGGGTTATAAAGAGGCGGAATGAAAACAAGCATTGTGTTTGTGAACCTTATATACTAGCATATTCAATTGGATCTGGATTTCTGGAATGTATAATGTATCTACATAGTCCCTCAATAGTCTTTTTTCTTATCCCTTCTCTTCATTTCCTCTTTCCCCTTCTTAATTTTCCTTTTCATCAATCCCTTATTCTCCAGTGTTAGAGTTTCGTCGACAGATAACAGCAAGTAGATGTTTATTAAATAGGATGACTGTTTAGCAAGCTGGGCTGCTGTTATAACCAAAACTGCCTATTGTGGAAAAAATATATGACCGACATGCCCTCAAGCCATGATTAAGATTCAAGAAATGCATGAGAAATGTGCTACCTTGAGGCTCGGTTCTAATCCCTGAACTAATGTTTACACAGCCAATTTGATATATACCATTGCTAGAAATGTTTTTAAGCAGATTTTCTTTGAAGATTACTTCTTGAAGACTCCGGTTGTGGAGTATAGACAAGTCAAGTAAGATCAACAGTTATTTACAATACTGTCATTCTTATTCACTAGTTACCACGATTCTAATTAAAATTAGTTGAGGTGAGGCTTAATTTTGATCTGAAAGGTACACTACAAAAATCTTTATCAACTGAATATTTTCTCAATTTTTTTTTCAAATATTTTGATACTTCTAAGCCTTGAGAAACTGCGGTAGCTTGTTATAGAATTTCCTACCAATATAATTAGCATTTTGTTCGCATAACCTACTATTTTTACTCACCAAGTGATAATCTCCTCGGCTTCCTGTATTATAATGATGTACGTTAAGATTTTGGTTTATATCGCTCTTTTTTTACATATAATGTAACTTCATACACATACACTTTGCTTAGGCTTCTGGCTTGAAGTTGTCCATAACAATTGATCTGAGAGTCTCAGTGGGGGTTTCGAGTGATTATAATATGTTTTATGTATTATTTTTAATATTATCAATACGGTTCTTGTTTGGGATAATTGAATTAATTTTTATAGTAGATCATTTTAAACATATTATTTTGATTTAAATTCAATCATTACCTGCCACATTACAATAATAAATTGTGATTAAAATAATGTTACAGATGGTTTGTGGTAGCAGAGTTGAAAAGTAAGCTGAAACTGGACAACATGGCAGTGCCTAGCCCTGTGCCTTGCGAAGGGAGCACTCCTGTTGCAGAGAATTGGTGTCATACACAAGTGAAAGTGGTCAAGTTCAGCTATATATGGACTATTAACAATTTCAGTTTTTGTCGCGAAGAAATGGGAGAAGTTGTCAAGTCTTCAACGTTCTCAGCTGCAGCCAATGACAAACTGAAGTGGTGTCTGCGTGTAAATCCGAAGGGCCTCGATGAGGAAAGTAAAGACTATCTTTCATTATATCTGCTCCTGGTTTCTTGTAATAAATCCGAGGTTCGTGCAAAATTTAAATTTTCTATTCTAAATGCCAAAAGAGAAGAAACCAAAGCAATGGAGAGCCAACGGGCATATAGGTTTGTACAAGGTAAAGATTGGGGCTTCAAAAAATTTATTAGACGGGATTTTCTTCTGGAAGAAGCCAACGGTTTACTGCCTGATGACAAATTGACAATATTTTGCGAAGTAAGCGTTGTTGCAGATACAATGAACATTTCTGGACAATCAAACTATATTCAGTTCAAAGTTCCAGATTGTCGATTGTCTGATGACCTGGATCGGTTGTTTCAAGTGCAAAAGTTCAGTGATGTGACTTTGTCAGTCGACGATCATTGTTTAAGAGCTCATAAAGCGATCCTAGCTGCTCGTAGTCCTGTGTTTGCAGCAATGTTTGAACATGAAATGGAGGAGCGACAAAAGAATGCAGTGATAATACGTGACATCGAATACCATGTGTTCAAAGAAATAATTCGATTCATTTATACGGGCAAGGTGTCGAATCTGGACAAAATGGCTGATGAACTTTTAGCGGCTGCTGATCAGTATGCGCTGGAGAGGCTGAAGGTGATGTGCGAGGAGGCGTTGTGCTTGAATCTGTCAATTGAGAATGCTGCTGATACTTTGATCTTGGCTGATCTGCACAATGCTGACCAGCTGAAGGCGCAGACTGTTGACTACATCAACACACATGCTACTGAAGTGACTGACACTGACGGCTGGCGCTCCATGATCTCAACCTACCCTCACCTAATTGCTGAGGCTTTTCGTGCTCTTGCCACACACCAGGTGCCGCCGCCACCTCACATCGGCCCTCCCCGCCCTAAACGCAGTAAAAACAGCTGAACTGTGCTCTGCTATTTGTGCTCGACACTCAAGTCCGCCGTTAGGCACTACCTTTCTGTAAAACGCTCATCAACTATTGTCTTGTAAAAATGTTTGCTCCAAATAATGTACAAAATTTGTTTTGATTCACTAGTTAGAAGGTAATGCACTCGAATAGTTTTCTCATCAGAAATTTTGTCTTAGTTGTTCTAATGTCAAAGGACATATCCAAAAAAATTACATCAAACCATTTAATGGTTTGATGTAATTTTTTAGAGAAAACTATTCGAGTGCATTACCTTCATTAAATGGTTTGATGTAATTTTTTTGGATATGTCCTTTGACATTAGAACAACTAAGACAAAATTTCTGATGAGAAAACTATTCGAGTGCATTACCTTCATTAAATGGTTTGATGTAATTTTTTTGGATATGTCCTTTGACATTAGAACAACTAAGACAAAATTTCTGATGAGAAAACTATTCGAGTGCATTACCTTCTAACTAGTGAATCAAAACTGCTGGAATCTAAATCTACCTGCATTTATTTTTGTTGCATGTAATGCATACTGTTATCATTTCGGCGGTTAGATACTATTGTATGATTAAAAACTTAATATTAATTTCTAAATTGTGAAGAGTTCGTCTCGAAATTTGTTATTATTTACTATTAAGCTCAATATGTTTCATATGTCTATGGTATTAAGTCATTGGTTATACTAACGGTTGAGCCATCGTAGAATTTGCAAGAAAAATTAAGGGAAATGAAAATCATTTTATTATTATAGAAAAATAATTCGCTGAATTGAATAACTTCAATTGGAATTCGGAAAAGAGGTACTTTCACTTTTGAACAATAAACATACCGCGGTAAAAATTGGTTATACTAACGGTTGAGACTTCGCAGTATTTGCAATCAAAAATGAATTCAAGAGAAAATTATTTATTATAGAAGAATAGCTAGTTGAATTTGAATGAATGCAAATAGAATTTACAAAGAGATACTTTCACTTTTGAAAAATAAACATGACGCTGTAAAAATTCAAACGATTTGTGTTTGTGGTTGGTTGACAGCTCTAAATCTCGATCTGTCCAGAGTCTTTTCCAATCCATTCAGCTCCAAGACCGTTGGGTATCTGCTCCCGCTATTGGTTATTCCTTCCAAGCAGCTTGACATAAATTCATTGTGTCTTATTAGAGTTTGAGCAAAACTCCGCCAATGATAGCGCTAATTCTTACCTAAGCACTAAAAGTCTTCAGGCTGCTCTATTGACAGGTTCTTTTGCATTCAGATCAAGTGGAGGCATAGTGTTAGAATTAGTGTTATCGTTAACGTGTTCTGCTCAAACTCTTATATGTGCCCAATTATGTTCAATATTTCCTGTAAATTGTTAATTAGAACCACAATTTCTTGTGAATCATATTTTTCGTTCCTCATCATATCGACAGAAAATGTTTTGACTATGTATTTAGAAATATGATAGCAGTAGTTCGAAGCAATATAATAATTGTAATCTCATTTTTAAGACTTTGCAAATCATTAATATTAAATTGATCATTTGGGAATATATTTCTTAAACTACAGTAATCTTGTTTATTCGACAAATTTGTTAGTGAGAAGATGACGCAATGCATTTAGTATTTAGATTTAATGGTTTTGCAAGCTATGGATATTTTTATTGATACTTCTGTTGTACAGATGTGAATCTAGGAGATTTAGTTTGTAATAGCTATTGTGCAACAAGAAATTGGATGCACATTAAATGAGTTGAAAATAGAAATGAGAAAGTCGATACGCTAGTAACCTAATTTTATATGAATTATTATTTTGCATCGTGCTTGAATCCAATAATATTGTAATTACTCTGTGAATTGATTGACTATTTATGCAAAATGTTTTGGAAGATTTTCAAGTTTTATTCCTAGAAAACTAGTATTACGCGTATGTACCGAGTGCATATGAGAAATTCCGCCTTGAAATGACTTTATAGTAAATTGTATCATGCATGTTCACGTTAATATCAAAATTGATGTAACCAACTGAATAATTCTGAATTCGTAGTTGAATAAAAATTCAACCACTGCCAAACTGATTAAACAGATTCTCTTAAAACTAATATTTAATTTTTTCATTAGTTATTTTTGTTTTCCATGACTTAATTCCTGTAACTCCAGTTGGAGCATAGGGCATCCACGAATAGCCGCCATCCCTCTCTATCCTCTGCCATCCTTCTCACCTCTCTCCACGTCTTCCCCACCTTTCCAAGCTCATTTTCTACCGTTCGTCTTCATGAAATCCTTGGCCTTCCCCTTTTTCTTCTCCCCTGAGGATTCCACTGCAAGGCATCCTTTTCTATTGCTCCATCCCTTTTATTTGTTTTCCATACCAATCATTTTTTTTTTTTTTTTTTTTGTAAATTTGAGGTTGTTTTGAACAATTGAGTACTCTTATTTTGTTGAGTACATAGGTGCTAAAGTTATCTACATCTTTGTTTTAGACCCAAGACGATCTATCAAGAACATTACATTTTCACAGTAGTGCAGACAACCGAAGCCCAATAAACAGGTGTTGGGTTGATTCTTATATAGTGCAGGTAGGAGTAGTAGCCCATTGATTTCCCCCCCAACATTATTAGAGGTATTTTATTAGAGCATTTCAAGGTTCTCTTCAACTCCATATTAGTCTCGGGGCGAATTAGTAAATAAAATGCATTTTCACAGTATTAGAACTTAACGTAGCCCAATGAGCTTAAACCGTATTTAGCACAGATAGGGGAGGCTTTTTCTGTATGTTTGTGGGTTTGGAACAGTGTAGTGATGACTATATTGTAGTCTGAGCCATTTAATGTGGGGAAACGGTATGTCAAATTATTAACAAGGTAAATATGAACAGCTGATGTGACAGATTCAAGCTTTGAATTTTTTTATGTTTGAATAATGTTATAATGAAAACATTTTTTGCTTTGCTTTAAATAATTGTGCCGTATTTGAAGTTTGGAATGAATTAATTGTTGGTTAATTATTTATTATACAGTTAAAAAAAGAATAATAATAACTATTAAAAATAATAATTTTAATATAATAGTAACTAAAGTTAGAGTTGAGTTATTTTCATATGGCGCCTGGCGAATGACCTTTGCTTTGCAATTTCCATGGCAACGGTTGATGGTATGGTAGAAGGGGTAGCTCTGTCTTCAGTCTGCAAACAACTGTCTTGAAGAACGTTTCGCTCCTGCCAACAATTATAGTCTATTTGAAAAACATCGGTTTTTGGTAGTCACGTTGTCATTTATAGTTCTATAGTTGTACAATAGAAAGAAAGCGTAGTCTTATGTTTTTGAAATGGGTGGAGACAGGCAGGCGTGCAGTGGTGCGTGCGTGCGTAACCAACACTCCTACATTTGTTTACTAAATTTCTCCCCACTACGCTCGCTCGGTTCAAGCGCCACATGAAAATAACTCAACTCTACCAGCTGCAATGAATCAATTAAGCGTTAGATTTCAAAATAGTATTTCGAGTTATCATCAGCTGCAGGTGAATAAATGTGATCAGCACCTTCTCATTAAAAGATGCAAGCAAGCGAGTTCTGCAGCCCCGAGGGCCACTTGTCAAAAGCCCCGAGGTCAAAAGTGTTTCTTGGCTCACGATATCTTTAAATTATAACGTATATTAAATTTTATCTCTTTATTGTACCAAAGCAAATAATTAAATAAATAGCATTTTTACAGCATAAGAGCTGTACAGAAATCCAATTTACAGCTAAAATTGGCTTGAATCGTATTTAGTGTAGAGAAAGTATTATATTTTAAAACCATTATTAGATGTAGTTGAAAGTGTTCCTATGGTCACTACATCTTCAAATGAGTCTCAATAACGTTAATTACATATTATATAAATTGCATCTTTACAGTATTAGAGCCTACTGAAACCCTATAAACCGATGAAATTGACTTGAATCTTATATAGTGTAGACAGGATATTATAATTTTTTAGAAATACTAGAGGTTGCTGAAAGTGTTTTAAGGCTTACGACATTTTTATATTAGATCCATGACGATTTGTTAAATAAATGGCGTCTTCCCATTATTAGAGCCTACAAAAGCCCCATATAAACAGGTGAAATAGACTTTATAGTGTAGACAGGAAAAGTACAGAATTTTTCAACATTTCCAGGATTAGACAAGAGTGTCTCATGGCCATGGCTCACTACATCTTCATATTGTACCTGATATTGTTATTATTATTATTATTATTATTATTATTATTATTATTATGATTAAAAATGTTGATTGTTATTTTTGCACAGAATTCAGTTGCAAGTGAACCAAATTCTATTCAATACACATAATAATTTGATATTTTTACTCATACAGTATTTTATATTTCAGTTTTGGTAGATAGATTTTTTTGAGGATGAAGCCCATGTAGGTCAGACTTGTGCGTGGGTATTCTTCCCTTAATACTAATATTTTATAGCTTACATAGGTCTTAGACCTGTGTTCGATGATGAGTTGGACCTATAGTTTATGGTGGGCTCCGAACCACCGGTAAGTGATTGTACTGCATGAAATAAGTTGTTTAGTCCACAAATGTGATGCTACCAGTCATATGTTTTGCTACTGCAGTCAGTTGTTTTTTAATACACCGCAATTACTTTGAGCCACCTAATTTCGTGGCATACAATGCAGTATCTATTCACTAGCATACACGTTATAAATTAGAATTCAACAAATAATGATTTGTTGCTTTTTTCCTTTGTCAATGCTATACCACAGTAACAAGAATATTAGAATAAGACTAAGTGGTTGAATTGTTAAGTTACCAAAGTATAGCCAAAGTAGTGCTAGTAATATTAGATCTAAAGCAATTTTTTCTATTTAAATTATGATTTTTCTCACATGAACTGGAGGAATGCATTTCGCTTCTGAGGAGAAGCTGCATCAGTTGTTTTTTACTACACAGCAATTTCTTTTCTGGTGAAGCTTCTCAGAAGCGAAATCTATTCCTCCAGTTCAAGTGAGTAAAATCATACTTTAAATAGAAATACATTCAGTTTCGTTATTAGATTGTTCTCATCAAGTACTGTATTTCGCCAAGGAAAGCATCACAGTAATATAGATTGGTATGCTAGAAAACAGGCCTCTGGGGCTTCTTTTTTTCTATGGTGCTTTCCACGACAAAATACTTTATGAACAATCTCTATTATCAATAATTATTATTCAATACTGACACTTCATCAGGAGCTTTTCCTCCAACGATGAAGCTTCTTCTTAGAAGCAAATGTATCCCTGCAGTATAGCCTAAAAGTAAGTAAAAATCTTAATTTAAATAGAAATACAGTGTCAGCTTTGATATATTAGATTATTGTATTTTATAAAATATAAAACTAAGAAATTATTATCCCATTGGGCTTTGTTTTTAATTTGTGAATCTTGAAATAGATAACAATTTGAATTTTTTGGGGGTTTTCATTGATCTTGAAGTTAAAAACTCCCGATTTATAGATGTGTTCGAATTTTTTTCCTTACATAGATCCTATAGCTAATTTGCCTGTGCTGTAAGACAATAATTATCGGGATGCAAATGCAAATTTTCTGCTCTCAACACCCGCTAAAACGTCTGTGTGTTCTTTTTGTAATTTGGGGGGGGGGGATCGGCCCCTTGGATAACTTTCTCCCACCTTGTCGGCAGCCTATCTATAGTGTGCTCACTGTGTCAGTGGCCCACCTTGTCGTCATTCCTACGTCTTCTCGATACCGTCTCTAGAGTCGGCATTGGCTCTTTCGATACATTTCGACTTCGACACTCGACAGTTCGATATTGTATAATTTATTGACGTTTTGTTGTATTGACTAGCTGGTGGTTATCAGTTATCAGGACTTCCTCAGTTTTACTCTTCTGTATTTTGCATAGATTTACTTTCAAGCAGGTATGAAATGAGATTGATTATAAATTATTGAAAAACTCCTTTGTGTTACTGTTTAAGAAGAAATAAATAGGGTAGATTAGAATTGAATTAATACAGTAAGATGAGATAACTAGGTTATTAAAAAATGATTCATTTGAAAATGCTCTCTGTTATAATTTTTCTCATCTCTGATTAATAGATCAATTAAGTTATTTCTCTTCGTTATTTGAGATCTTTTTTCATCCTAAGTTTATTATCCTAGACTGTAAGTAAATATGCATGAGACTTGAAGAAAGTGTTGACCATTTTGAAAACCCCCTATTTCATGAGCAGTAGGCATCTCAATTAAATTTGAAAATAGCCTTTACAAAATTATTATGGTCAAATTTGATATTTTGGAAAAAAGGTAACCATTCACTCACCCGAAATTTTCATGGCTGTGTTGAAAAAACAAAATTGGGTTTTCAACCCCCCATAGCCAGCTCAAAGAGCACAGGGCTGCAAGTATGAAGCTACCGTAGTGCCTAAAGCTTGTACAAGAAAATACTTTTTTTTAAAACGATTGAATAGGGGATTATAAATTACTGCTCTCATTCATTGTATAAGTTATTCTCAGTCAAGTGTCATCACTTCTCTCGAGCATATTAAGGGCTAGGTCTGCCCCAAAGGCCCAACTAGGATATAAGCATGATCTGATGAAAGGCAGTTAGACTGTAACTACCGGGGAAAAATGGAAGTCTATTTTAACACTTGAAAAATTCAACACTCAACACTTGAGAACTCGTTCTAGGAATTGAGGTGTTCTTACCCTCAACACAGTGGCGGTTCTAGGGGTTTTCTGGGGCATTTCTGGGGAGGGGGGCAAACTTCCGGGGGGCCTGCCGGTGTGGATTACCCCCCCAGGTGGGCGGTGGACCCGGGAGCCCTCCCCCGGAAAATTGAAAAAACCTCCCAAAACTTAATTTTTGTTTTAAAAATTAAACCATTAAGTCATGAATGAATTTTTGCTGACCTGTTTTGCAAGATTCCCTTACACTCCGACAATAAGCCTTGCAAGAAATGTCTCAAGGGGAGTCCGTCTGGAAACCCTCCCCTCTCCCCCCACAACCAATGACAATGTTGTATCTCAGTTACTATCTTTGCAACACCCACCACTGAAATTCATTCTGAAAAATGTGTTACTTGATGAATTATTTATAATGCTATTATCGGATTGGTCTGTTTGGAGTAAGTATCAATAATTTAAGATAATCTCAGTCTCATTATTATTTAGCTAGCGTAAGCTGTTCAATTGTATAGGCATTTTGAAATTTCTTATATACAGTAATTTGATTTTAACATGGCTTTTTATAATGTATGAGCTTACTTGAAATTGAGTACAATTAATGTTATTTATCCCAGTTGATTTTTTAGTGAGGCTCAGATTTGGGGGGGGGGAGGTCATAAACCCCCCCCCTCCGGGGTTACCATTGAAAATACTTCAGCATTTATTTTAAAAGGGAGTTTTGGGGATATTATAATAGGACTACAGCAGTAAACTGGCAACTTTAATCATAGCCTATATGAACTATCTTATAAACCAGTCACCTACGACTAGACATTTTCCTCGAGTTTGCGTTGTGTTGCTATCACCAGTTGCTTTCTGTATGTTATTTGCTAAATTTTCAATGTCTTGGTTTATTCCTTTCCAATAGCAGCAACTCTTTGCTAAAGCTTTTATTTTAACTGTACCCTTTTGTCCAATATGAATTTCTGCAAGTACTCGGGTTTTTTAACTTTGTGGAATAACTTCCTTTAATCTTGCAGTGTGTATTGATAATCTTGGTAGCCTAATCTTTCAAGACTCTTTCCAGTTTTCAAACATCCTATAATCTTTCGTAGGTGCTCCTGTTTCTGAGATCACATCCTCGTCGCCATTGTTATGTAATCAGTAAATCATTGTATTGTAAATCAGAATATCTTTAATCAGTGAACCGACATTGCTGAAAGTAATATTCAGTATCAATAGAATTGTCACCGTAGTAACTGTTACCATAATATGTATTCCACATACATAATATCATATTAGATATCAATAAATATCGTTTGTTGCCAATGCTTTGAATGTACAAAGATAAGCAAATACTAATTATTGAATTTTGAATTTCATTCGCAGAAGTATGGCGTCAGGAAGTCGAATTCTAAAGCAAGGAAAGTTTCAGAAAGATTTGGAGTATAATGAAAAGTTGAAGCTGGTTGATGCTGAACTCATGTCATTTCATCAGTACTGTCAGCAGATGGGCTTCACAGATGCTGAAATGGAAGTCATATGCTCTCCACTCTTTGAAGCGATGCAGAAAAATACTCTGAAAAAAGTCCTAAAAATTGTCTTTGTAATGATATTGATTGGAATTGCTTTGTATGCTGTCGTTCAGATAGGAACTGTTGCAGTACATTTGACTGCTGTTGGAAGAATTTTCATGATAAAGGTATGTTGTTGTCGTCTCATGAAAATAAAGGAAAAGGTACATATAAACTTGGGTTCGGAAAAGCTTCGTTATAGAAATAAAGATGACTGCTATCTCTAGTAATTTACTTATTCAGAACTTTATAGTATCTTCATTTATTCCGTAAAGTGGTCAGGTTTTTCCGTAAAACGAGCTGAAAAATCGAATGAAACATTTTACAAGTCTGTAACTACAGTAACTATTGAAATATGAAAAATGACTAAGAAATCGCTTTCTTCCAAGTAGGAAGTGTATTAACTTCGTTAAATGTTATTGAATAAATAATCTTATCCTACGAAACTTGGAGGAAATTCATTAATGAAAATTAAATGTGAAACAACCCAATAGCCAAAAACACACCTAAAATTCATAAATTGTTATTTTATTGGATCAAAACACGAGAACAGCAAGTTGAAGGAAACCATGCATAATCAGTGTGTTTTGCTCTAATAAAATCAGGTTTTATAATTTTGGATGTGTTTCCGGCTATTGAGTTAATTTGTATTTTATTTTCAAAATTGAATTCTCTACAATTTTTATTGACAAAAATTATGGTTTAATTGACAATTAACCTAGTTAAGTTAACCCAAACTTGCAAAAAGCTGTTCATGAGAAAACTTTACTTACAGACTTGTACTGATATGAAGGGTAAAATTTTGCTGATTGTTCAATTGATGTACTGTAAACTACGGCCACAGACAAACAGGTTTTCTGCGCTTCAGCCAGCTTCAACTAGCCTAGTTGTGTCTAGGGGCTAATGTTATTGCAACGCACAGCAGCGGAGAGGCGCAGGAGAAGGGGAAGAGACGGCCAGGGATCAACTCGTGAGACCGATACAGTACAAGTACTGTAATTATGTTATTCTGTACTTTGTGTAGAAACAAAATGGCAATAAACAAATGTTTCTTTGGATTTTTCAGTTCATTTGATAAAAAACTTGGCCATTTTACAGAAAAAAATTAAGGCACGGCAAATTTCCGAAATGGTAAATTAGTAGGGATGGCTGCTAATTTTAGCCATAATTATTTCTGTTACGAAGCGGTTTTGGACCTATGCGTTTTTCTTTCAGCAGCATGGTAGATTGCTTCTGAAACACTCTGCATATATTTAAATATAGCCCACGAAACTCAAATGGTGCCTCATTGTCAAAATTGAATAATCCCAACAGCAATCCATCAATCTAAGAATCACTAATTAATAGACAATTCACAAGAGTTATACTTTTTATTCAGTTTAGACAAATAAGACAAATGTGGTTTATTCAGTAATAAGACAAATGTGGTTTAGCTCCAGACAAAGTAGATGATATGGAGGGTGTTTTAATAACATTCATATTACCTTAAATGTATAGCTTGATTTGAGCAATTATAGATCATAAATAAATCTATGTCCGATTAATGAATAAGTTAATAATAGCTAAATTTTGCAACGTCGAAGATCTGGCTGCACTAATTTGGGCCCACTACACCACTTGTTATTGAATTTTGTGGTGCAGCAAATTTCTACATCCATAAGTTATTTGTCATGCAGAAGTATATTATTAGAGCGGCTGTGGGTAAACCGAGGCTCTACCCAAGCACCGAATTATTCAGAGAATTTGGTGTTCTCACTCTAAAACAGTTATATATGAAGAGTCTAATTCAGCATGTGGATAGAAGTAAAATGCAACAAATAGTCTGTGAAACCCCATATAATCGTAGACATTTGACTGTAAGCCAACAAAGAATTGACCTAAATGTTTGTAGATATCAATACAATTACAGAGTAAACATAATTTTACATTCCGTTCCCATGAGAATTATTTATATAAGTCGTAAAAGATATAATGTGAAGGAATTTGATGGCTGAATAATCAATTCTAAGGAACTTGCATGGTAACTCCGTAAACTTTTATTTTATATTTTTATTTTTGTGTTTATTATGATACCTTTGTTTGAATTTTATAATTTATTTATAATTATTATATTGATCATTTTGTATTTTCTAAGATTGTTTGTAAAAGTTTTGATTCTGCCAATAAACAATTTCAATTCAATTATTTATAAGCGCAACTTATATCCGCACACAGATATTTCTTTCCAGATATTTTGTTTTTCCAATAAATGTTGAAATGTAATTTATTACAAACTTTCTAAACTTTATAAATTGTAATTGTCTTTAAATTGAATAAATATGCGATACTGGGTTGCAGGTGGCTGATATCTGGTGAGCCACACTCCAGTAACATTATCAAGCACTGGTCTTTAATTCACGCAATTTCAGTTTATTCCAGTGGCGTAGACTCATCTTTCCTCCAGATTACTGCTTTACTGAAAGTTGAGCAAATAACGCTTTCTTTTTGCAATAGAGACCACTTCTCAAAAGTCAACTTTAAGCATTTATTTATTTAGAGACAAAATTACAATGATTGCAAAGATATAACAGACTAATTCCGGGCTTCTTAGTCGTTGAGAAAATCATTCATTAGCTATTGATTTAATAGTGGTCCTATGGCTTGTTTCACACATACCCGGCAGTCAGGTAACCGGTGTCGTTTACCCGGCATTATTACATTTTATCATATGATTTCGAAAATCGGGAAGATGTCAAGCACTCTATATTGTTGGTTGAGTTCATGGGAGCCTTACCGTTTACCGGTAAATGGAATTTTACCGTAAAACTAAAGCGTCTGATTTGCGTATTAAAATTGAACCTCTGTGAATTTGAATAGACCAATTGGTTTTCTGTAAAATTCCATTTAATGGTAATGATATATTAGTGGAAACAAGATGAATCTTCAACATCATCAATACTCTTCATTGAAATCTAAACCCATAGTAAACCTTAAATCAAGCTGTCCATTACTTCAAGTCAAGTCCATACACAGTTGTTCATGTAGGCTCATTCCAATAAAATATTTCTGTATTTTGTTATTTATTTTTAAGTTTGAAATTGAATTTATTGTATTTGTTCTATTCTGTTCTTTTACGGGTGATTACAATAGAATTTCCCAGCTTCGAATGGCTTTAATTACAAAACGCAGATACTTACAAGACCTTTTAACCATTCTTTTGAAAAAACAAATCCAAATTTTTTATAAATGATAATACATTTCCGTAAATGTCCAATATGACCGCCACCAGTAGCCTAAACGAAATCTATTTCTTAATCGAATTCTTCCCAAACTCGTAGAAACATGTTTGGTGCTCCGGTTTCAATAGCTGCAGCTATTTGTTATTTTTGTTGCTTGGACATACTCATGATTTCATTTCTTAGAACACAAGAAGAGGAAAACATTTTTCCAGCTGGATGAAGCATCACCACATTCATACCTACCTGTTTGAGATATTGGATGACAAATTAGGTATCGTTTCAAGGAACAGCAGAGCAACTGGCAAAGACTTCTTCACTGCCCTCCAAGAATATCTGATTTAACATCCTGTGATTTTTTCTTATGGGTGTACGTGGAAAATGGGGTGTTTGTTCCACAGTGATAATCTATAAGGAAAAACAATTTTTTTTTTAGGATGAAGCCCACATAGGTCTGAGACCTGTGCGTGGGTAATGAGTTGGATGATGGTGATTTATGAGTTGGACCTACAGTTTTAGGTGGGTTCCGAACCACCGGGAAGTGATTTTCAGCAGAGAACAGTGTCTTTTTTGCTGGCCAATCTAATCGGTCACCGTTACAGCAGGACCTACGAGAACGCAGCTTATCTATCTGATTGAACAGATACCTGCTACGGCTCGCGGCTATCACTTCCAATTGCAGTAATAAAAACCGTAACATCGGATCTGTTGTTACGAGTATGGGAAGATTTCGGATACCGAATCGATTTCATTTGGTCTTCTGGTGTTAGACATATCGTACATTTATAAAACTTTTCACATAAATGGTCAAAAAGTCTTGTAAGTATTTGCATTTTGTAGATAAAGCCCTTCAGAATTGGTATTTTGTTAATTGAAATAAAATACTATCCGAGTGATTAATTTTCAATTGTTATCTTTGTAGGCACTACCATTTTGGGATTGGAGGTCTCTATTCTATGAGTCATGTCTCATGACAAATCCATTTTACAGTGACTACACGTTAACTGAAGATGATTGCGTTGTAAGTACCGTCATTTATAAAATCAAATCAATTTTATCTGCGAATACGTTTTCAAATAATTATTAGAGGTTTTAAAATACATATATTTTTTGTTAAGATTACGTCTTGAAGAATCCGACTAAGACAAATCAAGTCAGATAAACAATTATGTCCATTATTACCATTTTTATTCACTGTTATCAGGATTAGTTAAGGTGAGGCTCAACTTTGATTTGAAAGGAACTCTTGTACACAGTAAAAAGCTATATCAACTAAATATTTTCTCAATTGTTTTATAAATATGTTGATATTTCCTAGACTCTAGAAACTGCGGTAGCTTTTTATAGAATTTCCTAACAATGTAACTAGGTTTTTGTTTGAAAAACCTACTATTGTGACTCACCAAGTGATAATCTTCTTGGCTTCGTGTATTATAATCATGTTGAACCTTCTCTAACTGCTGCTAGATTATTATCACTTAAGTTATTTTCAATTTTAGCAAATCGGCCCGCAACTCTTAATGATAATGTAATAAAAGCTGACTTTATTCATGCCTATCCAAAGCCCATAATGAAGCTATTACAACATTGGAGTCACTCTGATAACTCCCACATCAGCTAATTAAAACATCGAAATTTAATTTGATTTCAAACCCACAACCGGTTACTATACTCTGTATAGTAAGAGTTCAGTAAACAGTATAAGGAACCAATTGAGCCAAATGAAAAAACCCACAAACTTTTAAAACGCAGTTAATGCATAACTTTTCAAAGGTTATAAATGTTGAATCAGGGTTCAATAAAATGAAACTCAAATTCAAAATAATCTTTATTCCATAACAAAAGATACATTTCATAGTCATGTTTTTGCTAATGGAGCTGTTTTTTTATCGTCTTGACACTTGGCTAGATGCTGTTACAACATTTATTTGAAACAGTAAGAGAATATAGTTTCCGTATTTTTACCTTTATTCTTCTCAATAGAGCGTTATGTATCAATAATGCCAATGGTGTAACTGCTAAACCTTTTGTCTCTTTTCTCTTGGTGTTTCAAATTATTTCGTTGTGACAAACCCATCATCATCAAATCCAATTAAAATGCTGCTATAGCCCTTTTCAAAGTTCTTTTGAGTTGTAATGCAAATGAGTAATGCTGATTTGCTGATGCTGATTCTGATTTTAAACTTTTGATAAGTAAAAGACACCTTGGGGGAAAATAAAATATCTTCTATTCCGATCAAACGATTAGTTTTTTGGCATTCATTTTTGAAAAACTGATTTTTTTGAGATTTTCAAAAATGTATGCCAAAACATTAATTGATTGTTTGATTAGAATAAAAGATATTTCATTTTGTTCCCCCAAGTATCTTTTACTAGTAAAAAAATGATCAAAACTTTAAAATAGCTCATGGGTGATATCAATAGCACCCAAAACCGAAAAATTTCAACTTTGAACCCTCATGTTTCGCAAAATAATACATGAATAGTATATTGCGTTACTAGGCTGGAAAGAAACGTTTTGCCGGTCAAGCATATGATAGTTCATGCACGAGGCGACAGCCGAATGCAGAAACGTGAATATGCGAGAACCGGCAAAAGTTTACAGCCGTGTAATGTACGATATTTTTTGTTACACTTGATAGAAAGGCATGCTCCAGTCAGCTGGATAATATTCGAGACAGGTATTGAGTAATGTAATGGGTTGACTATATCAGATACATATAATATATATTATGTGAGTCAACGGAAAAAAATGTGCCACACTCCATCTATTTTTTCGTATCTTGTACGGCTATAAGGCCCTATTTGTCAGCTGATTTTTCCGATCTAGTACGGAAAAGAGGTACTTTCCATACGTGAGAAACCTTTCTATCAGTTGTACCAAAAAAATTTCCTTACCTCAAATTTTTTCAAATAATTCATAGGATCAATAGCCCACAAAACCGAAAAGTTTCAAGTTTGAACCCCATATTTTGCAAAATAATAGATGAAAAAAGTGTTCATTACCTCAATTTTTTTTTCAAATAGTTCATAGGTGAGATCAGTAGCCCTCAAATCAAATAAAAATTCAACTTTGAACCCCATATTTCGCAAAATAATGAAAAAATTCTCACGGCAGTGGATAAAATTTTTAAACCATTGCACAAAAACTTTGGGAAAAAATTAATGAACAAAAACCCTGCGCACAGCCTTGAAAATTGAAACTGAATTAAAATCAACAGAATTTTTCAATAAATTTTTTCCAGTCTTGCGAAGCTTTGGAATATGTAGATCGAGTGGACAAGGTAGCTTACGACTCTCTTCTCAATAACTACCTAAACAGGGATGCACCCTTGATTGTCACTGATGCAATGGAGACGTGGCCCGTAATGAATACCAATGATTTCTACTTCGATAATATCACTCAGGTAAAGGATTCACAAATCTATAATAAGACAGAACGTTACTAATTTAAATGAAATACCTCATTGTATCATTATACGAGGGCCATTATTATTTCAGCCTCTGATAGACCATAAATAAAGAGCAGTGAATAGGAAAATACCTATTTTTGTAACTAGAGTGCAAAGTGGGGTTTTTCTGCACCGAGAGAAACCGTTTTTTTCACGAGCCGAAGGCGAGTGGAAAAAGTTTCTCGAGTGCAGAAACAATACTTTGCGCTCGAATTACAAATTAAAATTTTTCCTACAGTAACATAATAAAGTAATTTAAACAGAACAAAACAGACATAGATAACCTGACAATTCCTCACATAGCCTATCTTCGATTCAAATGGATTTCAACAACTACAGCTGACTATTTCGTAGCTGAAGCAGAGTAGCCAACCTATTTTTGAATTTATATATTTTATTATAAATTATAATTTTTATATTTAGGGAAGTATATTTAGGGGATAAGCTGCGTTCTCGTTGGTCCTGTTTGTAACGGTGACCGATCAGATTGGCCAGCAAAAAAGACACGTTCTCTGCTGTAAAATCACTTCCCGGTGGTTCGGAACCCACCTAAAACTGTACTCCAACTCATTACCCACGCACAGGTCTCAGACCTATGTGGGCTTCATCCTTCAAAAAAAAAGAAAGAAAAAAGAATGCAGAATAGGGAACCTGCGTATTAATTACATGCTCACTATTTTGTGTTGTTAGGTTGCAAATCTGGAGTGCGGACAAGTACTTTACCGCACTGGTGCAGGAATAGACTATTTTGCGTGCTACAGTTAGTGCAGAAATAGGCACTTTTTCGGGTCACTATAGGAAAAATATATTATTACCAGATTGTATGTACAAGTAATGTGTCATAATCATAATCACCATGAGGCATTTGTCATACTTGTGGATAAGCTTTTCAATGGCCTCTTGCCTCTTCATGAAATGTTGCCGGCAGTAAATTTAAATGAATCTTGGCCCTGTCTTGAAGTTCCTTAGTAGATGGAAAGTGCAAGCCATTTCTTCAGTTCAGAAAACGAATTAACGTCGCTTGTTTGACTGGTGGGTAGTGGGTAGTCAAAAATTATCTACTGACATTATTAAAAAGTTGTTGGGCTACACCAGCATTGTAAGAGCGGTATTTTTGTCATGCAGCAGAACAGTAATTCTAAACGTCAGCATGCCTCTTCTTTTGCTCTGAATGGATCTGAAATTTTGTTAGGTTTGACAATAAACAGCTGCATTAATCGTGCAAGAATGGCTTGGAAGTCAGCACTTTCCAACTACTGAGTAACTTTAACACAAGGTCAAGGCTCATTTAAATTCACTGGCGGCAACATTCTATGAAGATAAACTTGTCCACAGGTATGACAAATACCTCAATGTTCAGGGTGTAATGTTGAAAAGTAAACATAAGTTTATATTTTGGTAACAAAATAGTTTTTTTCTATTCACTGCCCTTTTATTTATGGCCCATCAGAGGTTAAAATAAGAATTACACTCGTAATATATATTCTGATTCTTGGATTTCTTGTTCCATAACGATCTGCGTTGTTAATATTGACTTTTTATTATAAATTTAATGATTTGCAGTCAATTTTAATTGTGAATAAATAAAGGCATTATAAGAAGATGAGTCTCCATGACTCGAAAACGTTTGGCCTGAGTGCGTAGAAATATTATTTATTCACAATTAAAATTGACTGTTGAATTTACAATAAAAAGGCAATATATTTTGAGTTCATGTGCAAGGCCTATTGACTGTTTAATAAAAGCGCGTCATATTTAAGAAAATTATTCAAATAAGCCTTATTAAACCTCCGAATGAGTTATGCAAAGTGATGAACAATTAATTTGAAAGTGTTATTAAGCGTGATAGTAATTGATGTATAGACCGAATAGACCAATCAGACGCCTTGGTTTCCGGTAAATTTTATTTACCGGTAAACGGTAAGGCTCCCATGAACTCAACCATTGATTCTATTCGTAGATGCAGAACCGGCCAACCACCTTCCTTTATCATACAGACAATTTTGCGGCCACTGATACACAGAACCTATGCGGTTGCAAGAGTTTTTCGCTCTTGTTAATTGTATCAATAATTAATTATTTGTAAATTGTGACCTCCTTTTCGAATCACTGCATTATGCAGTAAAAATTTTAATTCATTCAGTTATTTCTATCATTAAGTTACTTGGAATCTATTTCATTCCACTAATTTTTTTTATTGCGGATGATGCCCAAATGAGTGGAGACTTGTGCGTCGGTAATGAGGTGAATGATGAGAAACATACGTGGCTGAATGAGATTCAAACCCAAGGTTGCAGGAAACGAAGCCAGCCTTAGTCTTATCTATTCACAGACAAGCGCTCCAATCAGCAGTGCTACCAGATATGGTCGAGTGTAGTAAACCATTCAAACAATATTGTGCATTGTGCCGTTTCTGAATTGAAGAAATATAGTTATTCTATTATATAATCCTCATTATAAAGCATATATTCAACTCATATATTGTACATTTTATTTATTTCAGCTGTATCTTCAAGATGAAAAATTGGTTGATACTGTGCCATGCATTTTAACCACCAATCTTAGAACAGGATCATCAGATCTGTTAGCTTTCCTAAAACGTATTCATAGTTCTTCAGTTGGTAAATGGTTTGTTCACTGGTAAGTATACATATTTTTTAGTCGGATAATGCTCACATGAGTTTCAGACTTGTGCGTCTGTAATGAGTTGAATTATGGCTTAAAATATGCTAGGCTGAAAGGGATTCGAACCCGTGACCGCAGGAGTAGCTATCAGTCAGTCTTATCAGAGACTAGCGTTCCAACCGATTACATCACTACCAATTTCATTAGCAAGTTTTTAAATTGTGTAAATTACAACGAAAAATGATGAAAGATTTGTATGCTCATAACCTTTGACTTTTACAACATCAAAATGTTGAAGAATTTCACTTCTTTGCTAAGACTTTTACTAGGTGTAAGTGCATAGGAAACGTCCAACTGGAATTCAGTTTTAGTGACATTTTTAAATCACTGCCAAAATCGCTAATAATCATTGTAATAAACCATATTCTCTTCATAATTTTTAGAGGAGTTCTCTAGAGTTGCACGGGAAATCAGAAAAAGATGTAGTCCTTCTTGAAAGTACTAGAATTTCAATAAGACTTTATATTACTCATGCATATTATCGTTTGAATTTTCCAGGCAAAACTGTGACATACATGCTGTCAAGGCGCTCAGAAAATTTTATCAGCGACCTTACTTCCTTGCAAGCTCTGTTTCCCCAGCGCACTTCAATTGGGTGCTGATGTCTTCGGATTATAATACAAACAATTATAAAAAGGTATGAAAAATTCAAATGCTTTATAATTATTGGCATGAAAATTCTATTTTATGTACTCAATATTATAAGAGAGATTTTGTATACCAATACCACCACTAGGATACAACTTGGAGTTTTGCATACCAATACCACCTCTATATCTTAAGAGGCATCTATATCTTGGTTGAACCACTAAAGAAGTAAGATTTTAGGAGCATGAAAACAAGCGGTTTTATTCTATTGTTTAGGACGCTATTTTCATTCAATTAACATGACAATTGTAGGCAACACATTGTGCAGAACTATCTAAAATTTGTCCCTCCAACGTTGAAATTTCGTTTTTTCAACTTCATAACAGCTGTGTAAGTCAATAATTAATTTCTCGTTATTGCTCACTCTCAGTTAGTTAGCCTTGTGTTTAGTAAATAATCAAAAAGAAATGGGGTTTAAAGTTTTTTGTTCATTAAGGATATTTATATTTTTTTTACTTTGTTTTTTATTGTCACTACCTACAAAGAGTACCTACAGTTGAAAGAATAAAGATAAATAAACAATAATTTTTCTTGACAACCTTGGCATGTGTAGGCGATTGCCTAACCCTGAATTACAATCTAACATTACCTCTATCCCTCACTCCCTATGATACAATTCCTATATTACAAACCCTCACTTGGCAAGATTTGTATTGATAATATGCAAAAACTTGTAGTATGCAGTTTGATTGTCACAACTTGAGCGGCAGTTTTCCCATCGGCGTTTTAGGATTGTGTGCTTATGAATTTATAGTCTAATGACTTTATAGTACAGATTTAAACAATTTACTGTTTAAACATTTTAAGCAATGTACTGTACGTTAATAAATTACAATGCAACGAAATACTTCATTAGGGGATAAAATTCAATTCAAATTTATTTCTCACAAATACAAAAGCATAGAATTCACTCATAATATACTTAAACAAACATTCATATTATACAATCTAGATATTAGTTTGAATAATTAAATCAGTGTGAGATCCCCGCATGTAGGCTGAAGCCTGTGTTTGCGGGTGATCTGGCGTTCGAATAAATAGTTGAAAAAAAATTTTTTTACTAGAGAAATTTTGATGACAATTAAAAATAATACAAGCAGACGGTGAGACAAGCATAAAATAAGTAAACTATAGAAGTTACACATCAGTATTCAGTATAGGATTCATTATTTGAACATGAATCATCCATACCATAGACAGAGTGCATCATATTCTCTGCCATATATTGGTCGTTGCCCAGCAACCATTTACCAACTAGCCGTTTACACTGAGATGTTCTGTATTTTTGGAATTCTCTCAAGTTATTGGGAATGTTACGGTAAACTATATGTGACAGATAATGGAAATTTGTCGTGGAATATGTCTTATTGAGTCTCGGTGTTTGTATGTTACACAGTTCTGATGCCCGTGTTGGATATCTGTGCTCTATTTTTTGAAAATCTCTTTATGATTCATGTGCATGTACATTAAGACACATCTTATGTATAATTGTCTTAGATTCAATACTTTAAAATCGTTGTACAATTCTCGGATATGACTCCTGGGACCTCTCTGTAATGCGATTCTAATTATTGAGTTTTGAGATATCTTTAAAGGCTCAAGAACAGTTTCGTAGCATCCTCCCCATGAAATAATCCCCCACTGCAAAATAGATTGTACATAAGCAAAATATATATTCCTGAGCTCTAGTGGATTTAATATAGGTTTTAATTTATGGAATAGGAATATAGACTTGCGTATTTTATTTTGTTTTAATGTGATATGTGGAGACCAATTCATTCTATTGTCAAAAACTACTCCTAGGTATTAATATGTGCTGACCTTCTCAATGGATGGACAGTCACATGAGTTGTTTTGTTGAATATTGCAAGAATGAATCATAATCTTATTTGAATTTTCATCATCCCTGCTCCTCAACTTCAACTCCATAAACTTTTTTTTTTTTTATTGAGAGTAAAAATGTTGCCATCAAACCCATCCTTAACCGTTCTGAGATCGCTGCAAGCTTTATTGTACACTTCTTCCTGTTACCATTATGGCTGTGTCATCAGCAAACATATATAAGTTACCATGAATTCTAACTTTTGCTAAATTATTTATGTACAACAAAAACAAAAGAGGTCCCAGTGTGCTTCCTTGTACGACTCCATATTTTCAAG
The DNA here is from genome assembly GCA_948455865.1 of Conomelus anceps. Lineage (NCBI taxonomy): Eukaryota > Metazoa > Arthropoda > Insecta > Hemiptera > Delphacidae > Conomelus > Conomelus anceps. The sequence goes on from OX418222.1 coordinate 42,888,784, forward strand.
ACTACTTTGCACGTCATCTATTTGAACAAGCTGTTTCCTATCACTTAGGTAAGATTCAAACCAATTATGACTAATCCCACGAACCCCAATTAAATCTAGCTTCTTTAACAGTATTTTCCTATCAACTGTGTCAACAGAGTTATAAAATACGAGGGGAAAGGTATGATTCTTCCCACAAAATATATTACCAAATTCTTCAATAATTTTTATTGATAATGAGGACTTCCTTTTATACTCTATATTATTTTTCCCCATTGTAACTACCATTTAAGTTGAATGGTGCTTTTCATGTGGTAACCAGTACTGGTAATTTATTCTGTATTTTTATCGATTTGATCAAAATCGAATTAGATTTGAATTTTGAATCTTATTAGATTGAAATTTACTTCTAGGTTCCATTTTTCTGTCGGAGGTTTTTATTGTCGTGAGGCAATGGTTGAGCTCGAGAGAGCCTTACCGTTTCCCGGTAAACGGAATTTTACCGGAAACTAAGGCATCTGATTGGTCTATTCAAATTTTTGAACGTCTATTTCATGTATAAAACAATTAGACGTTTTGAGTTTCGGTAAAACTTAATTTACCGGTAAACGAAAAGACTCCTATGAACTCAAAAATTGTCATACACTGGATAAATAGAATTCAGTTGAGTTACGTTACAAGAAATTTTAATAGATGCGATTGTTGTACCACTGTATCACCCAAAAGTCACACTTGACATGAATGCAAATCAAATTCAATTCTACTCAAACAGTGATTTCAGTTCAAGTTTACCTCAAATAAGTGCAAATTGACAAATTCATAGCCAAAATGTGAATGGAGCGATTTTTGCAAACGATGTCGTTTTCAGGTTGAATTGGATTCTGGGCTGATAATGCTAGCCCAGTTACGAGGCTCCACTGTATTTAAATTGACTCCTCACAATCTCTGCAATGCGTCATGTCCTGAACTATTATCTGACCTTTTGGAAGGAGAAATCTGTAAGTTACTGATGTTTCATGTTTGATTAAATTAACTTCTAGTTCATTGAAATCTTTTCAAGTTCCAATGTAGTAAACATTTCATAGAGTATCGTTTTGAATCGAGTAAAATATTTCAAAATATCAGCTCACCGATGTCCATCGTAGTGATCAAAGTGACTCAAGGTTTGAATTGACCAGAATTAAAATAGTTAGATACTCCACTGTGTATCACCTTGCATTATGGTGGAACTACCCTTACATCGTCCCACCACCATTTCAAGCCGTACTATACATTAAGATCAAAACCCCTTCTTAGTGAAGGAGCTTTTATACTGTATTTTGCCTCGGAACTCTATTATTTTTTTGAACGAGCGTAGCGAGTTCTTAGTTTTGACTCGAGGCTCGTGGCTTTTTCTGTATGTTTGTATGTATGTTCGGCGATAACTTTCGAACGCTTTGACCAATCTATTTCAAATTTTAAACACATATTCTTGGAACCTTTATACAGATCAAGTTCGTTCGCCAATGAAATTGACCTACTCCTTCAACCTTTTTGAGGCGAAACAAAAGGATGGGTTCTTATCACTGTAGGGAATATTATTTATTTCCAATTGTAGCTTATGTAGTTAAATGTGGGGAACAGCTGATAGAAGGCAGCAATTTTTAATTAACATGCTAGGAACAGTGTAGTGATAACTATAGTGTAGTCGGAGCCATTGAATGTGAGGAAGCATATGACAAATGATTGGCAAGGTAAATATGAACAGATGATTCAAGCTTTGGATTTTCTGATGTTTGAATAATTTTATAATCAAAACACTTTTTTGCTTTGCTTTAAATAATTGTGCCGTATTTGAAGTTTGTAATTAATTGATTGTTAGTTAATTATATGCTGTTAAAAAAGAATAATAATAACAACCATTAAAAATAATTGTAATAATATAATAGCATCTAAAGTTAGCAGCTGTAATGAATCAATCAAGCGTTAGATTTCAAAGTAGTATTTCGAGTTATCATCAGCTGCAGGTGAATAAATGTGATCAGCACCTTCTCATTAAAGCATGCAAGCAAGCGAGTTCTGCAGCCCCGGGGGCTCACTAGTTATCTAATATATAACTTGGACTAACGATCAGTTTTTCACTAGGGGTATCTCACTGGTTTCTCCTTGTTCAACTTCAATTTAAACACAACTTCCAACTAATATATTATACATTTTCAAATTTTACATCAACTTTATACATTTTTCAACTCACTGAGCACTACTGGAAGTTTACACCAGGTCCGATGACTTCTTGTCAGTCTCCTCACTAGTGTTCAATTGTCCAGAAGTTGGATAGCTTCAACGTTCTGGTTGGGACGCAGAGCCTCTTCATAAGACTTTGCTGTCATCTTCATCATCTCCTTGACTGTTTCCACCTCTCTAAAGATTGGCGTTTCTGTAATATGGGGAATTCTATTATGAACATTGTTCAATTACGATTATAAATGAGTTTTGAATTACCGGAATTGATTTTTTTTGTGAAAACTGAAGCCGGCTTTCCACTACAAGCGGAGCGGACTCTTTTGTGGCCAAACTACATGAACTCCAAACTAAAACACAAACTATAGTTGGGGCACTCAGTTGTAAATCGTCTATAAAATAGTGTTTTTAAACTGCTAGAAGTGGAAGGCCGGCTAAAGAGTAGATTTTAGAATACTAGAATTTGAAAACGATTTTTGTTAAATTGAATTATTGTCAGCATGTTATTTTTTTATTAATATGATCATCGTGCGAGTGATTTCATCATGCTATGCATGTAGGAAAACATACCGGTCTAACATTAGATTTTAGAATACCAGTATTTTGAAACGGTTTTTTGTTAAACTTGAATTATTTTCAAGATGATATTATTATTAATATGATTATCGTGTATTGTAAGTGATTTTATCATGTTGTACATGAAGGGAAACATACCATTTGCAAAATATATACAACTTTCTATCACTTCCCTGTAATCCATTACTGTTTTTTTCTCTAATAATAATTGTTTTCAAAAATGTTAATAAGGTTGATTTTTTGCAGTGGTATTCACGAATTATCTGTGGAACTTCGAATATCGGCCTGGTCATCATCTAGATAGTGTTGCAATTTTAACTGAAACAGTTTGGGATCAAGTATCACAATAATTTGGCTTAACTTTCTAGTCAGTAGCATGTATTGATTGTCTTCTATTCTATGGCGTGCAGTATAACAAGTATTTGGAGCATAAAATTAATTGAACATTGTTTATGTCTAATTTATATCGTAATTTAAAATTATTTCAAGATTCAATATGGTTCAATTTTCAAGATTCAATATGGTTGAATCAGGTTGCTGGTCCCCAGAACTTTACCGCACGTATGTTTATTTATTATGAACGTTGTGTACTTATTGTAAGTTTAGTTAGCTTGCGATTGAAATGTATTACGAATTAGCGAGAAAAAAATATGATATAAATAGTATTCGTTTGCTGAAGCTTGCTAAATATCCAGGCGCCTTCTTCTTCTCCATCCCTCCATCTTAAAATCAATTTCATATTAAAAATAATGCTGTATCGTGGCCTACTTCATCTATCCATATACTCTTCGTTCATCCTTCTCTCCTTCCATAAATTCTCCCTATCATTGCGATTATTGGAGGTTTGTACCAGATGTCCTGCCCATCCCACTCGCATTACAATGACTATCAGCATGCTGTTACAACCTTTACCATGCTTGTGTCGCCTTTACCAGACTCCTGCCTGCTGTACACCTCCAAACATTTTTCTAAGAATTTTTCTTTCAAAAACACTCAACATTTTTATCATCATGTTTCGCTTGCATACAGATTAACAGGTAAAATATGATTGTTTTGTACAACAGCAGTTCGGTTTCTCAACTTTGCACACGGCTTTACATCAAATTTGGTAGAGCATAATAGCATCTATTCGTCTTACGTCTTTTCCCTGATCCTTGCGTCAGTTCTGTAGTCTATGGAGGATCCAAGGTATACAATCTCCACTAAAATTTCAAAATAAGTTAATCAGTTTAAATAAACTGACTAACAACAGCACAATTCAAAATTAATAAATTCAATTTCCAAATTTTTCCCTTGAATTTCTATGCTCTGGTCATTCCCGCATACCAGTTCAGATTTTTAGGCTATCATAACTTTTGTCTAACTTGACATAAATTGTGTCTTTTATCATTCGACGTTTTATATTGCGACGAATCGCCAAATTGGCGATGATAGAATAACGTCTGTAACCACCTGATGATGACCCCATGGAAGGGTTGAAACCGGTAGTGAACAATTAATTATTGGATACCAAAACGCAGGTATTTAAACCTTTATTAATAATATTAACTTGTATCCGGAGGCTAAAGAATTCAATATGATAACTTTTGACTTTTTCTCATTAATGGCCAGACCAATTCTTTCTACTGCTCCCTCCAGTCGTTTATAATCCTCCTTCGTGGCTTCCTTTCCTTTGAGGAAAAAAAATTATGAATGTATTGTTTGTTCTTACTGTAAGTTTAGTTGACTTGCCATTGAAATGTGTTGTAAAAAAACTAATATTTGAAAAATAAATATGATATAAATAGTACGTGGTTGATGAAAACTTGCTAAATAGCCAGGCTCTTTAGAGCCTTCTACTTGTAAATCATCATTTATTTTTGCCATTCTATGCACTCGACCAATTGTTATGCCTAGTGGGGGAAAGTTTTTTAATTGTCTCAAGGAATGAGTTTCAATCCTAAAACACTACTGAAATTGATTGAAAAGAGAGGAATACCCATTCACAAATAATATTCTATTTATTTTTCCACTGAATTATTATCATCTTTCTTTGACTTTTGTATGTAAAACTTAATCAGCATAATTCACTCGTTGTAATAAATTTAATAGCCTCTGTAATAGCAAACATTGACCTCAAGACTCCTGACTTGTTAAATTAAAGAAGGAATAGTTATTCTACTTTTAAATTATCATTGTGTTCAATTTGAAAATAATTATTGTGAATAGATTCTAGTCTGAATGAATCCTGGTCAATACTAATAAGGATGATCATATACAATATTAATTTAATCAGTGTTAACAACGTACTATTGATGTAATAAAAATACGTATCTGGTCTAATTAGAGTTTTTCAATCTTTCCTTATTCTTACCACATCTTTTTGAAACCGACCAATGTAATATCAAAATTAAATATAACCTATCAAATTTAGAAGTAGATTTAGGTGGTATTTTTTTACTTTCAATTCTTCAATACGGTACACTATTCATTTTCTGTGATGTTTTCCATGACGAAATAACTTAATGAACAATCTAATATTAAAACTGACACTGTATTTCACTTTTAAATATTGTTTTACTCACATATATTGGAGATGCTTGAGGAATGCATTTCACTTCTGAAATGAAGTTTCGTCAGCCTGACTTACGAAGCTGTCGTCAGGCTGACGAAGCTTCTTTTCAGAAGTGAAATGCATTCCTCAAGCATCTCCAATATATGTGAGTAAAACATTATTTAAAATTTACAGTTTTAATATTAGACTATTCATTGTGTTGAAACAACCAGTTTGAATTATCCAAGATTGCAGAAGTTGTGGATATTTATATACAGCGAATTGATATCATGGAGATATTATCAATAAGAACATTGAAATAATTATGGGTAAGTAGCCGAATGGTACCTACTACCGAATGCTACATTTATGGTAGTGTTTTGAGCTGATTGTCAAATAACGTTGTAACGTTGTATAACTTTATTTAAATGCATTATATATTATTATTTATTTAGTATGCTGTATAGCATTGTTATTACAGTATAAGGGCCGTATTTATGAACGATCTTTCATTGGTTATTGGCTCGAGGGACTCTTGAAATGCCGATATAAATATTCTTTTCATTTAAAGAGTCCCTCGAGTCAAGAAACACTGATGGAACGTTCATAAATACGGCCTTGAGACATTGTCTTACACTTATTGAACAATGACTAGCACATGATTTTTAGGTATCATTTTTATTGTTTCTGCTTAATTTTACAATAATTGTAATAATAATTATTACTGTGATTTACAACTAGCCTGTAACCTTTCCTGCATTGTGTAACAAAAATTTTAATTAAGTCAGTTATTTTTATCATTAAGTTACTTGGAATGTACGTATTTCATTCCACTAATTTTTTATTGCGGATGATGCCTGCATGAGTCTGAGACTTGTGCGTGGATAATGAGGTGAATGATTACACAAAATATATAAGATTAAACGAGATTCGAACTCGTAGCAGCCAGCCAGAATGTTATCAAAAGCAAGCGCTCCAAACCGACTGCACCACCACGGTTGTCATTTCAATCATCTTTGTTGTACTTTGTATAACTCTATTTAAATGCATTATATATAATTATTTATTTAGTTAGCCATGGAGGAATAACAAAATGCAAATAGCATGGAGCTGCTGTGTATGCCTGTAATAATACCCGTTAGGTCAATCGATAATAATGAATTTTAATATTTATAAATATAAATATTTATTATTTAATGTTTATTTATATTTCTGATAAAAACTATCGATACTAACTTGCTGTCGATGAAGCTGACTATCGATAGCTCTCCACCAACAAAGCAGTCTGAAAATTCTCTGTCCACGGCCTTCTTAATTTGACCATTTTGAGCGCTTTTCGAGCATACTCTTAAAAATTGTACTTTAAAAATCTTATATAATATTCAAATATATTGAGATTATCTCACATCAAGAATAAAAACTCAATGATCACAATATAGTAATCGTATTGCTATAAAATGTTGAAATCAAACTTGAGTTGACTGCATTTCCTTTGATCTCTTTGTATCACAGTTCTCGGTGACGTCAAGTCAACTGACGCCATTAGCTCACTTCGTAGTTCGTATCGTATTCACTTGTATAATAACAGATTAATGCTTATTAATTATAACTCGTAAATTTCCTATAGATTCAATCTATTCTGAAAACAAATTCAGTATCTGCTCAAATGGCTGACATAGAAAAACTGAACATTGACAGCGTTATAGCAAGATTACTTGAAGGTAAGAAAAAGCTTGATTATGGTATTTGGTGAATTCAATACAGCTAACGAAATGATAATAATGATGTATTTTTGTGTTTGTAATTTTTACATGTTTATTTTTCAGTGCGTGGAGGAAGGCCTGGAAGGAATGTCCAGCTTCTCGAAACTGAAATTCGTGGATTATGTCTTAAATCGAGAGAAATTTTCCTGTCTCAACCGATCCTGTTGGAATTGGAGGCACCATTGAAAATTTGCGGTTAGTAATATTCAATCAAAAATTTACCTAAATAATCACACCGATCAACTCATAGTTATGTCATGTATACTTTTATTCAAATTCCTACTCAATTCTGTTGAATAAATGTCAATCATTTTTATTAATTTTAACTTTGCTTGAAGACTGCGGATTACTGGGTCCCGCCTCTTTCTAAGGTTGCACTGGTTTGTTTTCTGAGTTGTGATTTTAACTTTTGAAAATTTGAATTAATTAGTCTAATGAGCTCTATTTTCAGTGTGTAGGCTATAGAAGAATGTAAAGACCAGAACGCTGGAGGTTTTAAAATTATTTTTCCAATCGATTTGTCATGTTCATTGCTCTGATGATGCAATGGAAATCTTTCTTGCTCACTATTAATTTATGCAGTAGAGATGGTTCACATGTTTTAGATACGCTTCTCAATAAAAAATCATGAATCATCAAGCTGATCCATGTTCTCTAGTCGTTCATTTGGCTACTTAAGTATTATACGGAGGCCACTATCTAACAAACTTAACCTAACCTCGCTAGATCTTGTCGTGCTCTAAATTGGAATGCTCTGAAGATTGCTTGTGTTAGAACATTACATTATTGAATTCGAAACCTAGGAATACACGCCATATCTAGCCAGGTTAGGTTAAGTTTTTAAATAGTAGCCTCCTTATAATATCTTCATTTGTTATGAAATGTGTCTAAAAGATGAGTATGTTGAGTGTTTGCTGTTTTTATTATTTATTATGTTCGGGTTTTAATTTTTATTACATTACATTCTTGAATTCGATACCTAGGAATACACGCCATATCTAGCCAGGTTAGGTGAAGCTTTTAAACAGTAGCCTTCTTATAATACCTTCATTTGTTATGAAATGTTTCTAAAAGATGAGTGTGTTGAGTGTGATATTTTTATTATTTATTATGTTCTGGTTTTAATTTTTAATTTGAAATGTATCGAGCTGGGATAAACGTGCGAAATGCTAGTTTACGGGCAATTAATCTTGCGCATCGTTCCCAAACCATCAGATCCGATAAGGTAAACATACCAATTATTAGTCCCTACACTTTACCCTAAAAAAGGCGTCTGCTTCAAATTTTCAATTGCTTATTTACGCCAGGTGAATCATTGGTCAAAATATAAAGTTTGAAAATCTATGAGATATAACTTATTTGTTAGGTCAGAAGCGTGGGTGCCGATAATTCGTATATTTACCTTATATCGATAATCATTCTGGTCCAAATTGAAATGCAATTTGTTAACCTATCAAATTTACGTAGTTTAAACTCAATTTATACAGAAGACTGATGAGAATTTCAGGAAGACTTCAACTCAAGTCTTGAAAGCTTTTTAATGTAAGTCTCTTATGCCCGGTTTCTGAGTTGTTCATTAACTTAATGGACCATTAACTCAATGCTGGAGCAATGGGTTAATGATCCATTAAACTTAATGAACAACTCAGAAACCGGGCATTACACTCCCAGTCTAGGCATAAAACAATTTTGTTAAATATGATAAAAGACTACTCTTGTAAGGAGTAGAAATCATTTATTGGCACTCCATTGACAGCGTATTCAGTACTATAGGTACTAGCTACTAAATAACAACTTCGAACTATTAAATATAACTTATGATCATCTGATCATATCGTATTACATAGTAAGACCTGGAGCGAGGATGGGGAATAAATCATTCTTGCTAGTACTGTCGTATGAAATGTTACTGATTTAATGAATCAAGAACCCAGAATGACTCACAATTCATATCATTACCTCACACTATTTGACAATTTCTGAATGGTTAAGAATCATAATTGTGTGGCTATGTAATAGAATATTTATTCAACCAGATAGATATTACATATTTATATATATAGGATAGGTGAAAACAAAATTTTTTGGTCTGAAAATTCACCCACTTGGTATATCACCACAACCCACCCTGACACACAATATAATTTACAATGAGCAAAATGAATCAGAAATGCGTATGCAATTACAATGAAATATTCATCATCTTTCATTAACAAAATTAAATAACATTGATTACTCAATACTGCGTTTGAAGTTTCTATAATTCAACTGTCTTTCTTTACTAAGCATACTCATAAATGTTGCTATGTTGCAGACGCCTTAATATGGCTAATGCCACTTTCAAATATTCTACTACGAGCAATATTAAAAAATTGATTTGATCTTATTAAATTCAGTATTTTCTGCAGTATATACAAGACAGAGTTACCTAGACAGAGAGAACTAGAAAGAAAAACTTCCTAAAAACATACCTACAGAGCTCACATCTGTGAGCCCCAGAAATAACTCACACATTTTTTTGTACTAAGCCAACGTTATGAGTGTGAGAAGACCATATTTAATGGATTGAAAAATTTCATAAAAGTCCTGTCGGAGACCATCTAGTTCGCCACACAATCGCTTGACACACTTTTGCTGAGACGAACTAAGATTCGAGTCCATAGTAATTTCTAAAGAAAATTATCACTGTTGACAGTTTCTAAGCCTTGACGAGAGCTGTGCTCTCTGGTTGTATGTAATTTCAAACTACTAAACGTTGTTCACAAATTAAAAAATTCGTTGAAACAAAATCTAGTTATCAGTCTGTCTCCAATAGATATTGGTACCATGGCATTGGAGATGCACTGGTAATTCAAATCGGGAACTGAATTTTGGCAGTTGTATGCTCTTTCTAATACAGTTTTAATACAATTGTAATTAAATCTATTGACGTTTTTTGATTTTTATTGAAATAAATAATAGAAAAATATATTTCTAAATATATAATACATTGATTAAAGTTGAATACTTACAGATTAGGGGTGAGATATGTTGTCGCACAACAGAACTTCAACTTCTTCTTGGAGGGTGTTTTAGGCTAGGCGTACACCGGTTAGTCATGACAAGACAAGACATAATTAGACTAGACAACTTTAGACAAGAATAGACTAGACACGTTTAGTCATCTGAAAGCACCATACACCAGTCAGTCACATCAGTCATGAACAAAATGCAGAAGAAATAAAAATAGCAGAAGAGTGAAGCTATCTTTTTCAATAAAAGATCAATAAATTAGTATGCTTTGATTCAATAAAACTCGACTTTATAAACTTTGGGACCGTTCTTGACTATTGAGTACAATCATATTTTATTTCAAAAAATTATTTGGCAAGTTTTGAAGGAGAAATTGAGCAAAATGTTTGGCTCATTGGCAATTGAATTGGTTAACCACTAGGCCGACAATAAAAACACGTGTTTTTATGATCATTTTGTGAATTTTTGTAAAATATCCCACCAATTTAAAGATTTGGTAATCTCGATTCGCATTCAGACTGGCATTTTTCGATCACTTTATTACCAACGCAAAAGTCTCAGAATGATGTACTGTAGGCATCATAAAAAATTATAATAGTAGATCTTGTAGCATTTTTCAGAAAATTTTATTCATCATTTTAACCTTAGTCATTTTTGAATGCATGCTGGAATAGCTGTAATCTTTCGCCCTCTTTATTTTTGTAACAAATCGTTTCGGACCTACATTCATTCTAATTTTTATATCATTAGAAGTTGCTTATGCAGTCTGGCAGAATCATTTTGAACTCTTGAAAAATTACAAAAAATACTCATGATGGACACATTTTGTTTCCCCATAGCTACTCTAATATTAATACTCTTTAAAAAGTCAAGTAATGAATCCCCGCCCCCTCAATAAACTTTATTGGGCAACAATCTAGTAAAAAGAGCTCTGAAAATCCCAATTTTAACACACCCCCCACCCCCACCCATTCAAAATTTTTCCTGGTAGGACGGGTACCCGTCCTTGTAGGACGTGTGTAAGCCCCTCACAAACCAAAAGTCTGGGTGCGCCCCTGTGTTGAGATGAGACAGACCAACAGCGGACAAACCTAACCTCACAACTCAACACTTGTCTGATGGTGACTGATAGAAATAGTGCATGCCCTATTCGATTAGACACGAAGAAAAGACACATTTAGACACGTCTAATTACAATGACTAATCGGTGTGTGTTGCTTCATAAGCAACTAAGTGAAATACTGTGACTAAACATGACTAATCTTGTCTTGACTAACCGGTGTACGCCTAGCCTAAGGATTGTTACTCAAATTTTTAAAAAGGAAAACACCTATCATGTGAAGCATCATTTTGAAGGTCTTTGTAACAAGAGAAACGGCATGCGTTATATATTTTTATTATACGTGTATTTCAAATTTTCAGTCAAAATAAGATGGTTTTAATGTTGGTGGAGCGACGTCATAGAATCCCTGGAAAAAGATTAACATTGCAGCAACCGGGTTTCATGCATCTTAGAGGAATAATACATTCAAAGGCCAAGGATTCTCTAAACAATATGGGGCGAGTAGTAAATATACGCGACTTGATGGGAAAATGATAGAGACCTACAATACTTTGGTAGCACTCATTCTCATTTACTTCTTAGGAGTAGTAAAATGGTCAGAAACAGATATGAAAGAAATTGAGAGGAGAGTCCATGTGACTATGACCAAATATCGAATAACCCATCCAATAGTAGAACGTGTCTCATTACCTTGGCCTTCAAGGTTTGAGACACTAATGCCTGAAAAAATTTAATTCTTCACTGTATAGTAATTGTGGAGAATGATATGCAAAGTTGCTCTCCTTCAAGACTGGCTGAAACTGAGTACATTCCTCTATTCACAGTAATAATAATAATATCTTGTGACCTAGTTGACTCAGGTCTGGTGTCAGAGTTATCAGGTCGCACCTGAACACGTTCAGGGCCTCTGACGTCACTTAACGACTGTTTTTAGGCAGCGAGGTGTGACAATAATCGATAATCAGCATATATTAGCAATAATAGATATTAGAAGAATAAAGAGTTACATGGAGCGCATATTCAAATGCTCAGCCAAGATCATGTTGATGGCTTTTCAGTAAAAGATTACATTGATTGAAATTGATTATTTTCTCTAATTTTCAGGTGACATCCATGGCCAATACTATGATTTGCTAAGACTTTTTGAATATGGAGGATTTCCGCCAGAATCAAATTATTTGTTCCTTGGTGACTATGTAGACAGAGGAAAACAGTCTCTCGAAACAATCTGCTTGCTGCTGGCGTACAAAATTAAATATCCTGAAAACTTTTTCCTGCTTAGAGGCAATCATGAATGTGCCAGTATCAATAGGATATATGGATTCTATGATGAATGTAAGTCAGCTCTATTTTATAAAATTCTATTTTCTGGCGCAGTTGTCCGTGTTGAACAGTGTCCCTTCCATACTAAATAAGAAAGTGGAGGGAGCATAATTTATACCGCCAAGGTTGAAAAAGTGTAACCGGAAATGGAAGCAAGCAAGGCCCAACTGCAAGGGATCTGACGTATTCGTGGTTATATAACCGCGAATTTCAATAAGTAGTTCACTTTTACGAGATTTCTCTTTCATGTCAGTTCAAATGTTTGAACTACGCTTATCATCTGTGGAAAGCAAATTGCTTCTCAAAATGATTTTTTGAACACATCAAGATTTAGCAGTCCTATTGGTCACTTTAACACTAATGCATGGATTTAACTTACAACGAAGTGTGGAGCGGCCATCTTTATAGATAGCCATGGTAGAGTTCATAGATCATCATACATACCAACTGCAACTACATTGTTGTATATTTATAGTGTAGTATAGCCGCCGGATAGTCGCTCAAGATGGCGTTGGCTAAACTTTTCTGACTATGCTCCCTCCACTTTCTTGTTCCTCCATAGTCCATCCTAACCTTGATTAAGGGCTCCCAATAACTCATTTCTCACATTCCCAATGTTCCGCCTTAGCATAACCTTCTTGATTCATATGTAATTTAATGAAATTAAATGAGGACTTTTTAAATATTCTTGAAAATCACATATGCTGGAACTGCTATTGCCAATATTTGATGATAAATTACTTTCACCTGTCATAATCAGGAAGTGAACATCAGAAAAGAATGCTAGCTCTTCCAGCTATCATTTATTTTCTGTTATATTTCATATTTATAATTTTAGGTGTGAAGCATTCACTATCTTGTATTTTGATAAATTATTAACAAATTGCTGATATACAGAGTTTGTAGCATTTATAGCATGGCGTGTATACAACTTATAGGATTCTCAATACACTAGCACTGAACTGAGACTAGTACTTCATACACTTGAGGTCTCACTACACAGATTCAAATTCAAGATCGTTTATTTTAACTCGAGTAAGTTACAAACAACGGATTTAACTTAAGATGTTACATGTCTAGACGGGCCTTAATTTATGTTGAAGAATCTATTCATTTTGTGCACTATCTTATATATCTTGTGTCTAATGTTTATTTCCAGGAAATAAACCTATCCAGCTAATTATTAACTAGAGATAAAACATGCAAGATAAATGAAATTGATTAAAATTCATGATACTTGTTGCGATATTAAGTTGAAAAATGTATGATATCATTTATGTCTATCGTATCCAGCTGTCTGTTTTATTTCTATTTTTTGTAATAATTTCTAGTTTTGCCAGTGAAATAGGTATTAGAAGAGAAATACAGAAGAGGAAGGGCAGATCTTCATTTACCTCGATGTAGGTTGTCAAAGGTGAAGGACTGCTTCCCTGTATTAGCATTGAGGATGTTAGAGCATTTGCCAGTCTCTCTTAGGGAGGCCAAATGCAGCAGTTTCAAAGGCATATTATCACGGTGGCTGGTGGGGAGAAGGTGTTACATTGTGGAGGGGTTTTTCAGTGATTATCTTAACAACCTGTCAGTGACACTACCATCCTGATTAAGGGTTAAATTATTGACTATGGCCAGAGTATTACTAACTTTTAAGTTTTGTGTTTTATGACGCGATCTATCTAGGTATGCCTGGGAATTTATTTATTATTTATTTATGAAAGCACAAGGAAATCCCATGCTTGCCTTCTTAACACAAAAATGTAACTGTAATATATGTGGGGAAAATATGAAAGTAATTATACATTAGATTGAGAAAAATTATGGAAGTTACATTGATAATATTAAATTGTATTGTTTCTAGGCAAAAGGCGCTACAATATTAAACTGTGGAAGACTTTCACAGACTGCTTCAATTGTTTACCAGTGTCAGCCATCGTTGATGAAAAAATATTTTGCTGTCACGGAGGTTTAAGCCCAGACCTGCACAGCATGGAACAGATTCGTCGCATAATGCGTCCCACAGATGTTCCTGACCAGGGTTTGCTTTGTGATCTTCTTTGGTCTGATCCCGACAAAGTATGTATAACCATTCCTAGAAAATGATAGTTCACCGCTGGTAACTCTGAGCTCTGAAGTCTGAGGTAGGAAAGGGAAATGTTTGATGAATGGCGACATACTGTCGACGACTCGGTAGTGTGTGTACAGCCGTGCCTCACTCATAAGCCAGTACAATACTGTAGCCAGTAAAACAGGTAGAGCGTTTGTGTACTCGCTGCCTGGGCCTCCAGCGCTATTGTTAACCTTCTTAAAATAGAGTGCATTCGTCCCAGAGGCAAAGTTACCAGCAGTGGACAGTACTATAACTCGATTGGGAATAATGTATGTATCAAATGCTAGCTATCCACCTGCAGACAGCGTGCTCGCTTGGAACTTTGATCAAAGCATAGCGACTTCATAATAGAACATGTAAATTGCTGCTTTATTACATTGACAATTCGAAAATTATTAAATCGAAACAAAAATGACACAAGCCACATTAGTGGATTAAGAAATTGCTTCAAAATTAATTGGAAAGTGGAAACAGGCCGCAGTTCAATGATAATTTGTTTCTCTGAGCGATGAAAAATTTCCTCGGGGTACCAAACCACAGTATAACTAGTATCTAAACCTATGTTGTTGGGTTTTTTTTTTGAGGATGAAACCCACATTGGTCTGAGACCTGTGCGTGGGTAATGAGTTGGATGATGGTGATTCATGAGGTGGACCTACAGTTGTAGGTAGGTTCCGAACCCCCGGGAAGTGATTTTACAGCAGAGAATAGAGTCATTTTTGCTGGCCAATCCAATTAGCCACCCTTCAAAGAGGGCCCGGGAGCTCGTAGCTTATCTTATCTGACAACAGATAACTTACCTGCTACGGCACGCGACTATCACTTCCAATTATTCTGTTTCCAATTAGTGCAAATTAATGTATTAAGACAACACTGTCTTAATAAAAAAGATTTACGACAAATGCTGATTTTCAATCTATTTTTACAGGATACGATGGGATGGGGCGAAAACGACAGAGGCGTTTCCTTCACATTTGGCGTTGAAGTAGTTGCCAAATTCCTACACAAACTAGATTTTGATCTCATTTGCCGTGCTCATCAGGTATTAATTCATTTAATTCCTCTATTTTGCTATTACTTGACCGAAAATACTGAGTTTTAGGAAAAAACTTATGCAAACTAAATTTAGGCTACCCCTGAATTTGCGTGAATTTGAAATTCAACATTGGTAGATGATACCATCTTCTTGTTTGGAAATCGTCGCTATGAAGCATTAATGAATTGTCTTATTGTGTAATTTTGGCAGCCATAGTTGTGTAATCTGTTCTCTCCAATAATACCTACTGCTACTCCTGCAGTCTCGAGCTCGATTCCCGTTGTTCAGTCTGGCATATTCTGTGACATCGTTCACCACTTTATTCACGTGAAAGTCTTGGGCTCATATGGGCATCAACAAAATTAGCCTTGATTATTACACAAGTTTTAATATTATTATCTTATTGTGCAAGATTGTAATAATCCAAACAATTCAAATCAGAATTTATTCTCAAATTCAAGCAGTTTATTGGCCAACCTTTTTGCATTCGATATGGTAATCAACAATAAATTGAACATGTTTGAACAGAGACTTTCACTCCGTTCTGTAAAAAACCTGTCCGTACTGTAATGCATTCACGGCTACGCATGAAGCTGTTTTATGGAATTTTGCACTCCCGAAAAGTGCTTCCGTGCATTTGCTTGTACTGTATTCATAATTATAAAATGAATTATTATTATTATTATTATTTAACCTTCTATTATACCTTCCCAGTATGCTATGTAATGCTGAGTGTTTTAAGTTTGCGGACGATATAAAGATATTCAAAGAAATTCAATTGACTGCAATACGTCTGCAGCTCACAGACGTGCATGCACGACTATCACTTCCTTTTTGTTTACCTTTTGGCTTAAAAAGCTGAGTTATTGTCCAAATGATTGTATGTTCCAAGCTTCAACCCACTCATAATGTATGTAGGAGTTTGTTCTCACCAAAACCCTAATCTGATGAATTCATTAATTCTAATAACATGGTGACTTTTAATCTCAATACAGCTACACTTTGACTGAATGTAAAACTATCGGCCGGTTGCACGAAAGTCAAATTAATTATTATTATTTAATTATTAAGTATTACTTATTATAAATGAGATAGAGGCGCTCAGGCCTCTGTTGGACCTAAACAGATTAGCGGCCGGTTGCACTAAAGCCAATTAAATACGGAGTTTAATGTCAGTTAACTAACTGTCGTAAGTGTAACAGCTTTATTACTGTTGCACAAAGATCCATTAGTTATTTTTCGTTAACCGAACGGGCACAATGTGGCAACACTGTGATTTGATCAACAGCTGATTCTGAAGTTGAGAAAAAATATGAATTAGAATCATTTCATTGTGAATTATTTGAATCATTATTCAACTATCTCAATATTATTATATTCTTTATAGGTTTTTTTTTTTCATTTTGAAAGGTCTTTTACAACTATGACATATTTTGCAGTTCCGGGTTCTGGTACAATAAACATTACCTTAAAATGTAACGTAATTAGTGAAATTTAATCCCCGGTGATCGGTTGATCACTAACGCCGGTTACCCTAATCGGCGTTTTCGCTTGTAATTGTCCTCTGTGCAACTAGATTCTCTCCATAGTTTAATTTCCGTAGAATGATGTAATTTTACAGAGATTAAATTTAATTTGCTTTCGTGCAACTGGCCGTAAGAGTGTAAATGACATTTTTATCATAAGTTATTGCAGCAGTACCATTAACAAGTATGTAACATCTACTTGATTATTTTCAATCTAGAATATGGAATTACTTTAAGCAGCTTCAAGTGAATTGATTGGATTGCAGTTATAGCGCAGCGCGTAGCTCAAACCAGACTTGACTTGAAGTTTTAGAAACTTCTGCCCTTGATTGATGTTTATGAGAATTGTAGTAACGGCGAACAATTATGTAACCACTTGAATATGTAATCATATGTGCCATGTATGTAAAGGGCTGCGTAGCTCAGGTAAAATGAAATGAATTTTTATCTCACAACAAAATATAATATTATTTTATTAAATTTGACTTCAATACAAGTTAAAAAAGGGGATTGGCAACTCGCTTAGCATATCTAAATATTTAAAATGTTAGAGCAAGACTGAGCAAGATAGATGTTGATTAGTTATGGGGCTGGCCTATTATTTAGTTCATGAATGAAATTGTAAAATCAACTGAGGTCTTACCTTTTGTGGTGGGATGCCATGCAAGATGGAATCTCCTGTTCCATCATGCATCCATCAACACAAGACACCAACTCACTGCTCACTACTCAACTACTAACTCATCTACTGGCCTTCCAAGTAACTTGACAATGCCTTAAATATATTAGCAACAAAAATGTTATGAACATCTCAATCACAATTGAATTCATGTATGTCATCGAAATACCTCTGACCTAAATCAACATCTATTGCCTCCTCAATGTCACAATGCATTTTAAAATGAAACATTCTACTGAAAACAATCCTTGAACCAGATTTGAGAAATAAACTTATACCTCACAAACTTCAATGTTAAAACCAATGGTGACAGAATAAGTAATTTCATCGGTTTGCTTGCCGATAATAATAAAGTATATTTATTTAATTTATGCCGATAATAATTTATCTCAACTCTTTTCAATGTTTTTTTTTATATTGCTGATGATGCCCACATGAGTCAGAGACTTGTGCGTGGGTAATGAGGTGATTGATAACACATATAGATGGCAGACGGAGGAGTGGGATTCGATCCTACGACCGCTGAAACGACAGCAAGCTGAAGTTGTGACGCCCCAACCAACTGCGCTAAGCGGCCCGCCCGATAGCATTTAAATCTGCTGATACTCTTGCCTTGGTCGTTAATGAACACGGAGTGTGTCTCTTGCAGGTTGTTGAAGATGGATACGAGTTCTTCGCTAAACGCCAACTTGTAACTCTGTTTTCTGCTCCAAATTACTGTGGTGAATTCGACAATGCTGGTGCTATGATGTCAGTTGACGAAACACTTATGTGTTCTTTTCAAATTCTCAAAGTAAGTCATTTGTTATCTTATATATAGAACCGGTGGTTCGGAACCCACCTAAAACTGTAGGTCCAGCTCATCAATCTCATTACCCACGCACAGGTCTCAGACCTATGTGGGATTCATCCTTAAAAAAAAAATCGATGGTTATACCAGCCCAATAAATATCTTGTGTATCGTTGGAGAATCATCTTCTCCATATTCATCTTCTTTTTTCTTCCCATTTTCCTCCTCCTTTGTATTCGTTTCTTCTCCATCTTCATCTTCTTTTTCGCATTTTTTCTTCTCTTATTATTCTTCTATTATTCTTCTCCACTTCCTTGTTTTTCTTCGCCTTCATTTTCATTTCTCTTCATCTTCCTTTTCTTCATCATCATCATCATCATCATCATCTTCCCCGCTCCTCGACCTTCTCCTTCCCCTCCTTCTCTTCGTCTATTAGATGATTGAATACATCTACTTTATTCAATTTATTCGTAAAAAGACGTTCACATCTCAATTCATTTTCATTTGAGATCTCACATTTTTTAGTAAAAAATCTAAATTGCCTATAAAACGGACCTTGAATGTAAACAGATGGCGGGCTCTGTAAATAATTGTTTTCATGCCAAGTTCAGTGCAATTTTGAAATTTAGTCACTTGGCTTCAATCTTTTAATTAAAGTTATTTGTTATTTGGTTAATCTTTTATTTAGATGGTAATGAATTTCGAGTTCTCAATTTAACATTATAAATCTTAAAACATTTATTCTTCATACATTAAACTAATAATGCTTGCACCTATTGATAAGGGTAACAACAATAACCCGAAACACCGAAAATAAGTGTTTCTCAGTGTGGATAACCCAACTTCACCTCGAAAACTGCTTACCAACTTCACACCCTAAATAGAAATGGGACAAAATAATGTTGATAAATATGTATTCATATAATATAAGTTATGCATTATTGGAAACTTGTAATTTTGTTAATTTTATTTATTTATTCATTCATTTTAAAGTAGGATCAAAATCATAGGTTAGGTCGAGGTTTCACTTGAAACACAATAATTATTCACAATCATAAGTCTTTTGCAGATAAAAAATATTCATTTTTTCATTTCAAACAAAGCACTATTACAGTCCGAAAAAAGATGATATAATTTGGAATTTTGACATTTTTAAGCCAAAAATCTTCACTAGTTACACTCATGACCATAGTGCCATTAATATTAATAAAATTTGAAGTGAAGTTTTCTGTGAGTACATTATTTTGCCACTTTGACAATGTATGTATTTTGTATATTTATATTTAGTAAATCCTTTGTATTTTATAATCAGCACTGATTTTATAATCATTTGATTTACTGTGATTTTTTTTCTTTACAGCCAGCAGATAAGAGAAAGTTCACTTACGGTGGGCTGAACGTAGGACGTCCAGTTACTCCTCCTCGTGGTGCGACTAATAAGAATAAAAAGAAATAAACTCTCCCTAGTGGAGAGAAATTGCCAATATCTCCTGCCCTTCCGTTTGTTTAGAAAATATGGTGGTCCTAGATTTCACTTGTGGGCTATTTTTTAATGTGCTCCTGCCCTTTGTAGCGGACTCTTCGAATTGCTTTTTTACATACAGGGAAACAAACAAAGGCCATCAGCAGTAGATATTTGAAGCATTTTTCCATTTTATGTTTATCAGTTATAAGATCAAACCCATTAATAGAATTTGCGATACAAACCAAAAAAATCAGCTATAGATTTTGGAGCATATAATTTTTTTCTTTGTTCTCAGTTAATTTACCAAGTTCATTCGTAGAATTAACACGAATTTATGTCTTATATACCTAAGAGTTACTTCTGTAGTGAAATATCATTACTTTTTAAGACATTTTATCGATGTGAGTTAAAATTCGTGTTTACTCCTTTGCCATTGTGCTCAACATTTACTCTATCCAATTGAAATATAAAAATCTGTAAGAGCTATTTCATTATTCTAATAAATTGACCAGTTTTATTAATGATTTTTTTAAGATTATAACCACAATATCCTGTTTTATTATGTAAGTTCATTGTGTATGAAAACCGGTGGACAGGTGTTCACAGAATGCAGCATCTTATTTTTGTCGGAGATTTTCAACATACTGTAAAATCTTGACGCATTACTCTCAGCACGACCGTGCTTGCTTAGTCAGTCGCAAATAGAAACGTAGCCTGCATTAGTTATTCACACAGAAAACAAATGAAACGTGCCATTAGATTTGCTACGTCGGATAACGCTGTGAAGAAATTGATTTTATTTATTTTTACTAACTCAGTGGAAACAACAGGAATCAAAAATTGTTTGATGAGTCATAGAAAAAACGCATTGTTGGCTGCGTTTGTATTTGCGTCATGTCTAACCCTATGAAAATAACATTCAGTGTAGGAAACCTTTCGAGCGGTAGCTCCCAATACTCCCGCCAATGGGCACAGATAATGGCCAAGTAGCCCGACCCTACCAGTTGACCAACCAAAACAAACTTTAGGAAAACAAAATTTTACGAAAGAAGTAAAGCGTACATTTCGTAACATTGTCAGGCTAGGTTAGGTTAAAGTTTCTTTTGGTCGGTCAACTGATAAGATCGGGCATCTACCGAGTAGGGCAACTGGTAACCAATCGCCAAGCTGTCTTCAGTGAATTCTTTTGCATCTTCTGTAACTACTATTGCATGATGCTGCTGACTTCATTTATTATAAATAATCGGCATCACCAATAAAAGACATGCGGCGTTACTTTACATTTCCACTCGATATTTAAACATGAATAATTGTAGAAAATACTTCATTGGGGGATTTAGCACTTATTCGTTTGATAGATATTTCCCATTGTTATAATGCTTCCTCAGACATGGTTGGAGTTCTACTGTATAAGGATTTGAAACTTGGGGCTATGGTTAATTTGGTAGAACTCCAACCGTGTCTGAGGAAGCATTACAACAATGCGAAATAGCTATCACACAAATAAGTAAGTGTTAAATTCACCAGTAAATTGCTTTCTAAGATTATTTATGGAGAATTTTTATAACGTCACCAAGCTTTCTTCTCTTCAGTCTTATTCTGATCGTTGTCCAGAAATTGAGTTGCCTCAGGGCTTCTCTGCAGTCTCTCATGATTCGGTGCCATCCTTTTGATCTCTTCTGTCACATGCGGAACTTTGAGGTCTCTACCATGTAGCCTACATCGGAATTCCTGGCACGTTACAACATTACAAAGAAATGTGTTTTGGAAACTGAGTGTTGTGGATGGTACATGGCAATGCATAAGAATTAGATTTATTCATACAAGAAACCTCACAATATAATATATAACTTAGTATATATATATGTACCTTCTATATATAAATTTATTCCTCCCATACGAGGAGACACGCTTATGGCAGATACGAGTGAGAGGGACATTCAGGGAGAAAGTGAGAAACAAGGGTCAATTTACAATTTCTTTGAAGCACGTATCGTAAATGAATGGAAGCGATGTTTATAAAAACAAGTAGTATTGACTTGTTTTTCTTGCATTCATTACACCAGGGGCTCTCAAACTGTGGTACGCGTACCCTTTGGGGGTACGCGAAAATTTTCAGGGGGTACGCGGGTCAAGTTAATGAAAAATTAGACCATTTTTCGTAATCCCGTTTCGTAATCACGCATGGTTATAATTCAATAGTGGAATCTGCATAGTCATTGAAGACCAGTATAAGAGAATACTTCCCACACACAGACAAAAAGTAGTACTGGATCCGTGACCCCTTTTTGTTTGATGCTATTGAAACTTTGGGCAGCCAGACAAAATACCAAAAAGAACAACTGATTGAACTATCATGTGATCCGACAAAAAATATTTGAATGCTATATTGTTAGATTTTTGGAATGGGGTAACAAGAACAATTTCAAATGCTGCTGTAATAAAGATTCTTATTGGGGTTTCAACTACTTACCTATGAGAAAAAGGGTTTTCTAAAAAGTAAGTACAGAAACAAGCTTAATGTTGAGGACGATTTAAGGTTGTACTTAACAAAACTTGAGCCGAACATTGAGAAACTATGTAAAACGAAGCAAGCTTAACCTAACAAGGTTATTTATAACAATCAAACAGTTTCAAATATTCATGTGTGTTCAAAAGATCCCTATGGAAATTTATGCTCCACGCATCCATACTGCGTTCAGGATCTTTCTGTAGGCTACAGAGGAATGGTTTATATAAGAAGGTTGACTCTGAATTACTCTGTATTATAAATATTACATGGGTGGGAAGGGTAAGAAAATTCAAATATTGAGGTAATAATTGAGAAATTCTTCTCATTAGGTAGAGCCCAAAAACTCTGGAGACTTCCATTCGAAAAATTGTAAATATTAAACCTATAAGGGCGGAAATCTAAATTTCACTAACTTACATAAAGATGGGGGGGGGGGGGGGGTGAACAATTTTGAACTTTTTGTTAATGATAATTTTTACTTTTTATGATTAAGATGAATGCTAAGAGCTGCTGAAAATACATAGTAACCCTTTTAAGTAGCCTTTAAGTGGTGTTTTTCTAGGGGTTGTCAAAAATTGTGAACTTTTCAAATATTGATTTTTGCAGTTTCCATCATCAATATGCGATGAAAATTGGGTCGTAAGTGCTCTTGTATTTCTTTTACATATCCCTTTTTGAATGAAGAGTGTTGGGCGAGTGAGGTCTACTGTTAACAGAACTACACTTGTCCAGAGAGAATGTTTATTTTGATTTGAGGTAGGTATATTTGAGGAGAACGTTTTTGCATAAACCGTTGGCCGTATTAATATTGTTATATTATTAAATTTATACTAGCAGGCTGCCTGATTAAATTGAATCTGGATTTATAGAATGCGTAATCACCTATCTGAAAATTTATTCTGATTTTATATTCAAATTTGATAATATGGGCAGTGGAGGGTTAATAGTATCTTTTTTATCGCTCTTCTTCCTACTCTTCCTCCTCCAACTTCTTATTCTTTTTCTCCCTCTTCTTCACTACTCCCACTTCTTCTTTTCCCCTTCTTCAATTTCATTTTTCTCATCATTCTTCTTCCCTTCCTCCTCCAATCTCTTACTCAGTGCGTTAAAGTTTCATCGATAGATAACAGCAAGTAGCTGTTAATATAAAATTTACAATATTAGATCGATAGCATTGATCGATAGTTTACAAAGAACAATCGATAAATACCGATAGTCAAACACTATCGATAGCTCATACCATCGACTTCTTCTCCTTCACACCATGATGAGCTTGAGTTCTTGAGTTTGAGTGTTGTCTGGTGTATTTTAAATTGTGGATGTTGTTTGTTGTAGTTTTGAGTTTGGTGATTGATGACGGTATGAGATAACATGGCTAATCACTATGACGTTCCTAGCTGGTAATCAAATTTTATTATTGTTTTCATAATAATTCACCGGCTGTAATGTTTAAATGCTAATGTAGATGTTTTCTTATTTATTCATTTTGAGGTTATCTATCCAAGATTGCTATTGAATGTAATTTCGATTAAAAATGATTGTACTAATACCGGATAAAGGCCCGTCCAAACGTTAATTTGAGAGGGTTTTAATAGAGACACTAATTGTCAGCCACCCTGGTGTTTTTGTTTAGGGCGCCTATCTACTCTTGACTAGCTGTCACTCCAGCGGCAGCGCCGTGTTTTCTAAATGAAATAGAACACACATGGTGTGTGAACCATGCATTTTCCCTCTAAATTAGTTCTTGATTAATTGACTGATAATGTGAATTTGACTGTGATGACGGACTGTCTGTGATGTGAATTTTTTAAGGAAAAAACTTTTTATGATTTTACTGTAACAACACCGGTTTAAAAACTAAGTTAAGCTAATGTACAATAATTGTTCACTCTTGTCAAGACTAAGTTCGTGTCAATAAAATATTACTGTATTCCTATTATTAATAATAGAGTGCTAAGATCAGTGTAGATTCTAAGAACCTACAATTTACTAGGCGAGCTCTAGTTAGACTATGGCACTCGATTAATTTAGTGTCCTTATACTGCTTGCACAGTGGAGTATCAATACTCGATGATAATCATCATCACAAAATCGTATGCTGTAGAATGGTGTAAGTTATGGCAGATAGGTTATACAGTATCAATACCGCATCATGTGTTTTGTTTTGCATCTATGATTATCAATCGAGTATCACCTCGTGAGGTGTTCGTGAAATGGAACATTCAATACTCGATCATAATCATCACCACATACGTTTTATTAGTAGTACTCCGACTATGCCAATGATTAGGGCATTTCACAACATTGAAATGCGAATTGTTGTTCAAGTCTTGCCCCAAGCCGATTTTTATGAAAAAACATCACCAATGATTAGAAAGCATGTTAATAATAGATTTTCAGCTAAGCATACCTTAACGGTAATGCTAACCTGACCACTCTCTGCCTCAGCTTGCTTTACGGCGTTTATGTTGTAGAGCAAGAGGATGCATAGAGTGGTGAAGTTAGCGTAACGTATGTTTTGGAGTTGAGCATACTGATTCTGCATGATTTAGCATGCTGACTCTTCAATGCTATTCATCTATTCACTGAGAAATTGTGATACTGATTTGATTTGTCTGATTCCAGGGCTGGCAAGCCTCCTGTAGGTCTTCACTTGGATGTAATGAAGGGCGACAAATTAATCCAGGTAAGTAACGGCCGGTTTACACAGGAGTTATTGACACGTGTTAGATGTTACCAACAAAACTTTATATAACATTGAGAAATGAGAAAGAGTCCAACATTTTATATAACATTTGTTGATAACACGCCAAAAAGCCGTGTTGGTAGAGATTAAAGAGAAAATAATATGTTGGTAACTTTTGTTATCAACACAAGTTGAACCAATTGAACCAATCAATGAATACAATGCATTTGTATATAAAATCACAAAAGAACTTAAAATAAAACAATATTAACTCTTAACAATAACATAATTATAAGCCATAAATAACAGCTTGAAATATGAAAATGTTTGTGATCAAAATTACAATTTAAATGATTCATCACTTTATGGACGTTATAAACAAAACAAAAAAATAAATATTTTTAATGATCTACATTCTACATAACATGACTTGAGAATAACAACATAATTTGAGAGTAACATAAAATAATTTATTAATAATATTATTGTATAGTAATAGATGAAGATAGTGTAATAAACAGATGCAATAGATAATGTCATTTTATCACCAACAATAGATATAATAATAACCTGAATAACTATTGTAGGATAGATAACCAAAAGACTATTGCAAGATATATGAGTGAAATAACCATAAATTATCAGTGTAAAAGGAAAAAAGAAGAAAAAAAATCTTGTCCAGCTCAACTCTGCTCCATCTCAATGTAACGTTGCAACTTTTTTTTAAACAAATTAAAACTTGGTATTCTAGATATACTAGGTGGGAGTGAATTGAATAGACGAGGACCCCTAGCAAAAGCATGAGCTGCAGCTGCAGCAGTCCGGGAACGAATTTCTTCAAGGGGTTCTCTAATTTGTCTTCGGGTTGCATACACATGACTTGGGGCTACCAAAAAATAACCTGGTCTCAAGTAGACAAATTTCATTAAATTGAATTTAAACAATGCAGGAATACTGAAAACAGAAAATTCCTTGTATAAACGTTCTGAAGGATATCTTACTGGTCTTTTTAAACAAATTTTTATTATCTTCTTGTATAATAAAATAAGTGGCTGTAGAATGGAAGTTAAGGCCGGTTTACACCGGAGTTATTAACAAAAAGTTAATATCTTATTAGTTATAATTTCTTATTATTTAGATAAATATGAACCATTTAAATTCCATTGGTGACACTCAACTTTAATTACGGGAAGTGATAGCCGTGAGCCGTAGCAGGTATTTATTGTGTATTAATGTTCAATCAGATGGATAAGATGCGTTCTCCTGGGCACTGTTTGTAAGGATGACCGATTAGATTGGCCAGCAAAAAAGACTGTTCTCTGCTGTAAAATCACTTCCCGGTGGTTCGGAACCCACCTAAAACTGTAGCTCATCAATCACCATCATCCAACTCATTACCCACGCACAGGTCTCAGACCTATGTGAGCTTCATCCTCCAAAAAAAAGATATGTCTGTGTGTTCATGAATTTACATTTTTTAATGTTCAATTAGTTAATTACCTATTATTGAATAAGAACATAAAAGCCATAATGTAATGTTTAATGTTTGAACTATTTTTTCACAAATGAAAGGCATATTTTGATAATATGTTATTTATTATGTTACTTGCCTTGAAGTTTTCCTGTAGGAGAAAAATGAAAGCATCGCAAACCTCTGGTACTAACAATGACATTGTTGATTTTGAAATCTAAAACAAATAACTTGTAAAAGAGTCTCCAGTTGCTAAAAAACGCAAGGTCAGCTAACTTTTCTAGTACTGGGATTGATTTTCTGTAATTTGTGTCTTGTTTGCCAATCACGTTTCCTAATACAACTATTAAGTACTCAAAGTCACTACTGGTCATGCGTAAAAAGTTCTTTATGCTTCCGTCACATCATAATTCATCTGATAGGGAATCAATATGATCTTCTTGCAAGTCATTCAAAAGATCAAATGAGGAAGAGGTAAGGTGGGGCGTTTGTCAATAACAAAAGTTACATGTCGTACTTGTGAAAATTGAGCATTGTATTATATAACATTGTTTGTAACAAAAAGATATTAACTTTTTGATGATAACTCCGGCTTTATAGTGTGCTTTATGATCAAGGACTTCTTTATATATTATTACATATTTTTCATTTAAACTTTAATATTCATGTTTAGGAGCTTTAAAATTCAGTATTGCTCATTTAGAAACTCTTCCACTGTATAATAAGACTTGCAATGCACGCTTATAAGGTCATTTAAAAATGTTTAACGAAGTGGAAGAAATTTATTAAAAAGCTTCAGACCATAAATGAACAGGGATTTTTTTCGGAAAACAAAATCTTTGTTTAAAACATTTAATCTGTGGTAATGAAGAGTCACTCACAGCCTAAATCAGGTATGACGAACTTATTCTGTTTTGCAGAAACTGATGTTGGATGAGAAAAAATGCTACCTTTTCGGACGTAACCCGCAGATGTGTGACTTCTGTATTGACCACCAATCGTGCTCGAGGGTTCATGCTGCCTTCGTTTACCACAAGACCTTACATCGAGCATTTCTAATCGATTTGGGAAGCAGTGAGTTCGATTGTTATTTTTAAACTCTTCCGAATAGAATAATGAGATGATTTGTTATTTTCCTTTATTTTTATCCTTCATAAAAATCATCTTACTTTATCACTTTTACATGCTATAGATCACACAATAATGTAACATTAGCAATTGTAATACAAAGTACTAAAGATACAATACAATTGTACATGTCACACAATAATATGTATGCCATGAAACAAAATCTACACCCCCCCCCCCCCCCCCCAATTAAAATAATATTTTGTACTTATAGCCCACATGAGAAAATTATTTCGTTTATAAGAATCATTAATTCATCAGGCTTTGCCAGCTATAAAAACATTTTTCAACCAGTCAGTCCTTCAGTATATTTTTGAAAATATCTATTGAACATGTCTCTCTCAGCTGAGCAGTTAATGAATTCAATACTTACCTACCTAATATCAAAACTGACACTGTATTTCAATGTAATATATTATTTTCACTCTTATATTGGAGATACTGGATGAAGCTTCTTTTTAGAAGTGAAATGTATCCCTCCAGTATCTCCAATATAAACGAGTGAAAATAATATATTAAATTGAAATACAGTGTCAGTTTTAATATTAGGTTGTTCATCAAGTATTTTGTCATGGAAAACATCACAGACTTTCCTACCCATGTGATTCCACCCAGCTCAAAAAATGAAGTTCTATGATGTTTATTCTAAAAACAATCCTGGGCCTGGTGTGATCACTGTGAACGGTTCTGTAGTAGTTCGTCCGAGTATTAATTCATCCGATACCCAAATTTCTGGAAAAAAGTAGTACTTCGTCCGATGGGTTTTTACGCTTCTATGAGCATTACTAACGAGTAGCAACTCTTGCGATCCTTGAGTCTTCTACCCGAATTCAGAAACCCTTCTATTATTTGTTCATTGACCAGGTATTCGCACTTTCTAAAAGCCATAAAACGATATAAATCAATTGAACATAACTTTTCCAAAGCACTACCGCCCCAAACACAGTGCACGCTCCGCGCGCCTAACCAAACCTTCCCTGGGTGGCTAACAAGGCTAGCTGTGACTGAACCACCTCATTACATTCAGTACTTTGATGCATAAAACAACATAGATCAAGCTAATTTGCCATTGAACAACATAGATCAAGTGAATATAACATTGCTAAAATACTACCGCCTCCAAAAACAGGTATACATTATGCAGGTATGCAGACATTATCGTTTTTCAATGGAGATACTGAAATAAATGAAACTGGGCTCTAGTTTTCAATAACGATCTCTAAACATACAAGAATGATATAGAACTATATATAATTATACTTTATAGACTCTTTATACTCTTAGAACTATTTATACGTATATTGCATACTATTCGGTTCATTACATACTGTTGGTTGATTACAGGGGTTGACAGTTAGTGTCTTTCAACAGGACTTGTTTTTATTTGCCAAAAGATTTGTCAGACGAAATGCTACTACTTCTGGTATACGACCCCAAACTACCTGACCCCAAAACTACCTGAAACCTGACCATCGGACGAACTGCTACGACACTCTGTGAACATCAGAGCTCAATGTCCACCCTTATTTTATTTTTGAATTTATAAGCAAATACATCCAAGTGATATATGAATAACCCAGGAACCGTCATAGTGTTTCCTTATGCACAGACCATTTCAAACTGATCGGTCGTAAACCCCCCCCCCCCCCAAAAAAAACACCTAATAAGCAGTTTTTGCTTGATTTTGAATCCCTTCAACAACTTACCAGTTCTAAATGCTGGAACGAATCAAAGAGAGCGCTCTGAGAGTACTCTGTCTTTAGCTTTATTTTCTCTTGTCTTGATCTGCATATGGCTACCAACTGGTTATACAATGAATGTTTGCTTGCATTTGAGTTTGAAAATTTTATCTATCTAGCTTTATCTTGTATTTGAAATGTATTAATTTTCGACATACATCATAAAATATATAAATATCAGTCAAGAGTTTGAGATTGATGAAATACGTCAGAGCAATTTCGTAAAAATAATTCTGATAACTCGCTTTTGGGCACGAAAATCATCGATTAAGTATCTCCACTTTCAATCGCTCATTAATGTTCGTGATTGATGCTTAATTTAAATAAGCTTTAGCTGAAAATGTCAAGTGAATCAGTTCATTATAAAATGTATAATGGTTCATGTAGCTCAAGTTGAGCTTACTCATTTTTACTTACTCAAAATAGAATTGTAACTATATTTAAACATAATAATTTGACAGCTCTACCTCTAACTGTTATGTCAAAACAATTATTTATAAGTATTAGCATTGCCTTATACAATCTAATTCTAAATTAGTAGACTAATTTATTAGAATATGGGGTTTGCCTTGAATATAAACATTATTAAACTTAGTACAAGATAGAGCAAGAGATGTTGATTGGCCATGGGGTCAGCGTATTGTTTAGCCGATAAATTGAAATTGTGAAATTAATTGAGGTCTTACATTTCGTGATGAGATGCCAAGCAAGATGAAAGCTCCTGTTCCACCCTGTATCCAGCCCGAGTTCTCCAGCCCGTTGGGCTCACTAGTAGCAAACATGTTATAAGCATCTCAATGTGAAAAGCAAATAAATTCATCTTTGGCATTGAAATACTTCTGATCTAATCAATATCTATTGCTACGTCAATGCCAATACGTGTTTCAAAAGAAAAAAGTTCTATAGATATTCCTCGTATCAGATTTGAGAAATTAATTTTATATCTTTCAAACTCTAACATTAGAACCAATGGTGACAAATTTTATAATCTGATCCCACTTAAAAGTTCAAAAATTAAGGCGTCTTTCGTCCTTTATTGTAGCAAATATAGGTAATATAGCTCTGGTAGCGCAGTTGGTTGGAGCTTGTCTGTAATAAGGCTCTGGTTGGCTTCGTTTCCTGCAGTCTTTGTTTCGAATATCATGCAGCCATGGATTATTCTCATCATTCACCTCATTACCCACGCACAAGTCTCCAGAATCATGTTGGCATGGTCCACAATAAAAAAATATATAACTATACTCTTTAGTTTAATATTTATAGTCCTGGCGCAAATAGAATGCAGCCTATGCTACGCAGCACCGCGTCACAAAGCACAGAAATAAATAAAAGTCCGCAATTAGAAGCAAGGATGTGGTCCAATTTGTTTATGTTGATTAGATAATTCAATGTATCAGACCACTCCCTCGCTTCTGTTTGAGGCATATGATTTATTTCTGTACTTCAGAAAAGTAATGCTTACAAGGATGTGATCCAATTGATTTCTGTTGATTCATCTAATAAATTGCTTGGAACACACCTTTGACGGCGCTCTAAGAATATTGGAACTTATTTCAAATAACACTTTACTTTCCTATTGTAAGAAATCAATTCTTTTCTAGCGCATGGTACATTCATTGGTTCGCTTCGCATTGAGGCGAACAAGCCAACTCAGTTGCCCATTGATAGCAATTTCCATTTTGGCGCATCGACAAGGAACTATATTATCAGAGAACGACCTCAAACTGGAGCTAGACCAATAATGGAAGAACTGGAGAAATCTGCTGATGATGCTTCGGAAGGAGTTCTTTTGGGTTTACCGGAAACGGAAACAGAATTGGATGTGAGTTATCCCAAATCCATGTTATTCCTTTCTTACGTTGAACATTCTATGAAAATGATACTGTATTTAGAACTAGCAGGTTGTCAGATGCATTTGAATTGGTATGGATAGAGCATGACCTATCCTATTTACAAATTTGTCTCTTTTTGCTTCTTCTTCTCTTCCTCCTCCTCTATCCTCCTCCTTTTTTCTTTCTCTTCTCTTTCTTACGTTAATTTCCTCTTCTTATGTACTTCTCACGAGCCTTATGTTAAATCTTTTCCTTTCAAAATATCGACAGTATTTTATTTATTTAGCTGCACAGCAATTGATTGTATAATAGCTTTGTGTCAACAAAACTTCATGATAATGCTTGAAGTCTTGTGAAAACATCAGTCAAGATTAATTTGCAATTTAAGAGAAAAATAATAATTTTGAAAATCTGTTTGCACACCCCAACGCTGTAGTGGCATACTGGGGAGAGTCAAAGAAGAAGAAAATGAATTTTTCAATCGTAGAAGCTTTACTTCATGCCACAAAATTAGGCGGCTCAAAGAAATTGCGGTGTAGCAAAAAACAACTGACTGCGGTGACAAACCATATTACTGCTAGCGTCAGCCTTGTAGACTAGGCAGCACGGTACGAGTAGTGTTGTCAATTCGTGCATTGAGGTTGGTGATTCTATACTGTCAGCTGTTGGCATGGTCCCATGTCTGGCAACACCGCAATTTTTCAGAATCGCGTAATTTGGCGGCATGAACTATAGTTATTAGGTGTAAGTGAGCTTGACAACCTGTAGATATTATGTACATATATACACATCATAGTGTATATTCATTATATACACATCAGTAAGTTGAATTTTATAGATCATGTATGATAAGTATGTGGTTCGGAACCCACCTAAAACTGTAGGTCCAACTCATAAATCACCATCATCCAACTCATTACCCACGCACAGGTCTCAGACGTATGTGGGCTTCATCCTCAAAAAAAAAAAAAACTATTGAGGATGGAGGTTAGAGGATGGAGCTGAATGGATTGCTTCAGTTAGGGTTGATTTTTCTCAATTTTTAATAGAATAGAATAGAATTTTATTAGTCATGAAATATTTAAAAGAAATACATGGACTTCGTCATTTCTTAACACTAAAGTAAGTCAAACAATATTTCGAAACAATTACAACAGTATAAATATAAAAAACAATTTTTGATTAAACAAATTTACTCCAATCAATTTTTTTATCATCAACATTATAAAAGCACTCTTTAATTAATACAGGTTTTATTTTATTTTTAAATTGAGTTCAAGTGTGTATTTTCAAGTGGTCTGGTGTGGAGTTGTATAATTTTATCGACATGTAGTGCCAGTTTCTTTGAGATTTAGTAAGGCTATATTGCGGAATACTAAGTTTATGTCTACTCTGCTGTTAGAATCACATTTTTCTCCAAATTGCCTTGTACATAACATAAAACTTTTAAGACATACAATGGTGGCAGCGTCAATATACCTGTATGTATATGTATATAGTACCATAGCCGATACGACTGTAGGTATACTGTCTGTCAATATACCTAGGCCCACAAAATGAGGTTTACAATGTGCATTATATGGCAGCTTGCTTATGATCCGAATTGCTTTTTTAAATTATTATTACAGTAATTTTTCCTGTTTTTAAAGCCCACATGAGTCTGAGATTTGGGTGGAGGGGAAAGATGATACAATGATGTTGTACGCTATCAATAATTGTTACTATTCAATGTTCTATCTATCTATTTTAAGGCATTATGAATTTATTGTCTAATATTGTATCTAGTTTAAGACATTCGGCCAGTTGCACGAAAGCCAATTAAATTTAATGGAGGGAGTTGGGTTGCAGAAAACGACAATTACAAGCGATAACGCCGATTAGGCTAACCGGCGTTTGTGATATTTAATCGCTCGATCACCGATGATTAAATGTCACTACTGCCCATTAAGTTACATTTTATAGGTTATGTTTATTGTACAAGAACATGGAACAGCAAATTAGGACGTTGGTGTTAAAAACCTTTCAAAATGAATAAAATCTATTAAGAATATAAAAATATTGAGATAGTTGAACAATGATTCAAATAATTCACAATAAAATAATTCTAATTCCTCTTTCTTCTCAACTTCAGAATCAGCTGTTGATCAAATTACAGTGTTGCCAAATTGTTGCCTGTTCAGTTAACGAAAAATAACTAATAAATCTTTGCGCAACAGAAATAAACCCATTACACTTACGACGGTTAGTTAACTGACATTAAACTCCTTATTTAATTGGCTTTCGTGCAACCGACCGATTGTGTATTATTTAAGTGAAAACATTGCCAAGTCAAAAAGTAGAAAGGAGAATCTGGTAAGACACTCCTTTAGTTTAAATTTAAAATATTCTTTAGTAAATAGATGTATGGATGGATAGATATAATCGTGCTTTATTCAATAATCTCCATTACATAGACCAAAACAAACGGAATAAAAATACACACTACTGCAGTTTGGTCGTAGACCAACAGCCGGAAATTCCGAAAAAATTGATTAATACAAGATCAAATTAACTTATTTTTATTTTGTTAGGCCTTAAAATGAAAGAGAATACAATCATGGGAAAAGTATATTAGGTTATATCTAAACTGTTCAGCTTTAGTACTAGATAGCATTCTAATTACGACTTTAAAAAAATTGTGAATTTGTATTATAAAATTCAATTGGGTGGTTCTGGTAGCACAGTTGGTTGGAGCGTTTGTCTGTGATAAGATAAGGCTCTGGCTGGTTTCGTTTCCTACAGTCTTGGATTCGAATCCCATTCAGCCTTGGATGTTTGTCATCATTCATCTAATTACCCACGCACAAGTCTCCAGACTCATGTGGGCATCATTCGCAATAAAAAAATTATTTCTCTCTTAAAATCGAATTATTGATGGAAAATAAATTGGATTCAATACAATTCATTACACTGTACTTGTCCATTTTATAACAGATGATTATTTAAAAACCTTTTGCTCTGTTTTCTGGGAGTTTGTGATTTATATTTTTTTGTATTTCAGCGAATGTTTCCACATTTTGCTGTGTCTGCATAGAATTTAATTGATTTCGCTCTTAAAATCTAATTATCAATAGAAAATAAATAGGATTCTCCATAAAATAGTACTTTCTCAATTTAAAACAGATTATCATAAAAAACTTTGCTCTATTTTCTGGGAGATTGCTTGTGATCTATATTTTTTTTAATTGAGCAACTGTGTGGTAGAGAAGATTCTATAGTCTTAACTCCGCCTCATAAAAAATTATTTTATTTCAAATTTCACTCCACATTTTGCTGTGTGCATAAAATTTAATTGATTTCGCTCTTAAAATCTAATTATCGATAGAAAATAAATAGGATTCTCCAAAGATAGTACTTTTTCAATTTAAAACAGATTATTATAAAAAACTTTGATCTATTTTCTGGAAGATTGCTTGTGATCTATATTTTTTTTAATTGAGCAACTGTGTGGTAGAGAAGCTTCTATAGTCTTAACTCCGCCTCATAAAGAATTATTTCATTTCAAATTTCACTCCACATTTTGCTGTGTTTGCAGAATCTGACCGAATTCAACACAGCTCATAATCGTCGGATTACAATGTTGGGCATTGGTGAGGATACAGATGCCAATGCTGCGGCGAGGCAGTCCAGAAAGCGCAAACGACGCGCTGTCACATTCAACGAGGATGAGGAGATCATCAACCCCGAAGACATCGATCCGTCTGTTGGAAGATTTCGAAATCTAGTCCATTCCACTGTTGTTCCTTCCAAGGTGAGAAAAAAAATGTAAATGAGGACTCGTGTGAAACGGCTGTCCTAAATATCTCACGAGTGGCTTATAGGCAAAATACAATATTTTATCTCCAACTAACAATAAATTACGTTTAATTTAACTTACCAAACAATCGGATAACTTGAACCGCACTAACATAACCTAGAATGCCTGCTTCTTGTTCAGTTCTGAATTGAAATTCAAATTAATTTCAAAATGTTTGAATCAGCTGATGTGACTAATGCATAACATTCATTGTGACACTGTTTTTAAGAAATCCTGCATTCTGATTGGCCTGACTTCTGTACTGAAAAGTAACAATAGTGTTGAAATAGCTTCGTGATGCAATTTCATTAAGCATTATTATCACTCACCAGGTGGTTCGAAACCCACCTAATATTGTAGGTCTACTGTGTTCTCCGTAAAATGGCTCAAACAGTGAGATAGAACCCGTAAGGGTCTCCCCACCAATAAAAGCCATACGTTTATTATTGTTATTATTATTATTATTTTATGCAACTAGTTTGATAATCCATGGAATAAAGTAAACTGTTTTGACATCGCTTTCTAACCTATTATATTCACTTGAAACATAGCCGTAGATGAGCATTCATAAAACGTAAGACGTAGTATGCTCAAAAACAAGATAATTTTCGAGCAATAAAATAAAAAAACACATTATTTTATTTACACTTTATTTACTAGCCCTCCCGGGCTGGAGAACTCGCTCACGAACTATTTATTAATTTTGAAATTGGCAACTTATTTATAGCTTAGGTTATCCCAAGTGAAGATGTTAACGTGAAACGACAGTTTTGTAAATACAGTAAATGCTACTGATTTTATAAAAAAAAGAATTACAAGTCCAGTATGACAACAGTCAACTAAATTATATTAACATAATTAGTATTAATTAATACTACTCAAAGCTCAAAAATTTTCACAAAGTATCTATTTCGCATCATTCAAGTGCTTAAATTCAAAATCAAAACCCATACACTAACTTTTAGATTTATATAATAATACTCAATGTTTTATAAAATTAACAAATTTCAAATTATTCAAACTAATATTCTTGATTGTAATATTAATCACATATTAATATTCTATGATTCAGCTAGAAATATTAGATATCTCAAATCAACTCACCCAAAGTCCTGCAACAGTATCATATTGTAGGTAGTACTTAAACTCTCTGACTGAAAGTTCTGTTTTTCTAGAAGTCACATTCGGAACAGACTGTCGCGATTTTGTAATAGCTGATGTTAACAAGTTACTCATGACGTCATGACACACAATTTCCACTTAGATCATAATCACATTCACTATATTTATCGCAACATTGTAAATAACATAATTTAATTTATCAATTCGAAGAAAATAAATGAATAATTCAATTGAAATGATTCCCTGTCAGATAAAAAAGTTTAAAATATTGAATTCTGTTGGTAACTTGAGAGCCGAACAATAATAATAATAAAAATAATAATAACAACGAGGAACGTCACTCTAGAAAAATGAAATAAGCATGGGCAAAGAAGGTGATTAAGCGTGCTCTCTAAAAGAGCTATTCAAAAAAAAAAAAACAACGAAAAACGGCTGTTTTGAAGATACTGATTTAGATAAAATTCACAAGACATCTCACTTGAAGTTCAAGTTCATCGTTGCTCTGATACACAGATGATATTATATTTTCCACAAAAAATAGCTACTCATATACCTATATATCAGGGCAATAGAATTAGTGTAAATTAGCGTAATTAGTGTAATTAGCTGATAGAGATTCTATAAAAACTTTCTTTGTACTGGCGAATGTGATATTATGGAAGGTATCCATAATGAATAGTAAGAGAAAATTGTCACAACCACATTTATTAAAAAAAAAAAAATATTGAGATACTAGTTTCGGTTGTTATATCATTATCAATCTCAAACTAGTCTCAATATTTTTTTTAAATAAATGTGGTTATGATAATTTCGTCTTAATATTCATTCTATAAAAAGCCCGATCGCATTTATTCACCTTCAGCTGATGATAACTCAAAATATATTTTGAAATCTATTGCGAATTTCATATGTGAAAACAACTATATTTTCTATATATAGTAATATATAGATATATTAATGAAGGGCTGAGAACCTATCCTTTTGTTTCGCCTCAAAAAAGATGAAGGTGTGGGTCAATTTCATTGGCAAATGAACTTGATCTGTATTAAGGTTCCAAGAATATGTGTTTAAAATTTAAAGTTGATTGGTTGAAGCGTTCGAAAGTAATCGTCTTACAATAATGATCACATAATATTCTCATAATTAATTATCAAAAATCATGTTTACAGAAGTATATTTAAACCTAGAATAATGACTCCCATTAGAACGTGCAAGTTTTACTTTTGCTGGTGGTGCCTTTGTGATTCATATCATGTGAACTTGTTTTATGTTTATCTACAATCTTATCTCTTTTTTATTTATTCTAATTCAAAATTGTTTTGTATGTTTATTTATGTGTTTGGCAATACATTTCAATTTCAATGCTGTGTTAAAGGCGTAGACTCACCAATGTTCTGAGAAATAAAGAAGCAAAACTGATCTTCGTTACTTCCCATCTTCTACTTACTATCAACTTTACATTTAATAAAAGTACAGTGTAAATGTAAAAGTACGGTTATCTATAATAATGTCTGGTTTATTTTTCACAGCGAGTCAAGATGGAAACTATGGTGGCAAGTGGGGTGTTGCAATCTGAAGAAAAGTCACATCATTACAAAAATTTTGTGAATCCAGTTACCAACAACTTGTATTCTGACTTACCTGGTAAGAGTTCATACCTGATGCACCCTATTATAGCATTTAGCTTAATAATATTAAATAGTATTATCAAATACTATTAATAGTATTATTATGAACGTTTGGATGGAGTAACATGGAACTACAACATCAAAAATTTACCCTTTAAAAGGACTTGTTGTAAACAAAATGGAAGTGATAGCCGCGAGCCGTAGCAGGTATCTGTTCAATCAGATTAAATGAGCAACGCTCTCCTGGGCCCTTTTTGTAAGGGTGACCGATTGGATTGGCGAGCAAAGACTTCTCTGCTGTAAAGTCACGGTGGTTTGGAACCCACCTAAAACTGTAGGCCCAACTCATCAATCACCATCATCCAACTCATTACCCATGCACAGGTCTCAGACCTATGTGGGCTTCATACTTGAAAAAAAAATAACTGCCAATGGAGCTCCTTCTGCTGTTCCTCTGGTGTACCATAGAGATCCAACCTGGGACCATTGCTGTTTCTCATTTATGTTAATGGACCTTCCCAGTATGCTTTGTAATGCTGAGTGTCTCAAGTTTGCAGATTATATACCCTAAAGATATTTAGAGAAATTCAATTGACTGCAATACGACTGCAGCTCACAGACGTGCATGCACGACTATCACTTCCTGTTTGTTTACCTTTTGGCTTAAAAAGCTGAGTTATTGTCCAAATGATTGTATGTTCCAAGCTTCAACCCACTCATAATGTATGTAGGAGTTTGTTCTCACCAAAGCCCTAATCTGATGAATTCATTAATTCTAATAAAATGGTGACTTTTAATCTCAATACAGCTACACTTTGACTGAATGTAAAACTATCGGCCGGTTGCACGAAAGCCAAATTAATTATTATTATTTAATTATTAAGTATTACTTATTATAAATGAGATAAAGAGATGCGCTCAGGCCTCTGTTGGACCTAAACAGATTAGCGGCCGGTTGCACGAAAACCAATTAAATAAGGAGTTTAATGTTAGTTAACTAACTGTCGTAAGTGTAACAGCTTTATTACTGTTGCGCAAAGATTCATTAGTTATTTTTCGTTAACCAAACGGGCACAATCTGGCTACACTGTAATTTGATCAACAGCTGATTCTAAAGTTGAGAAGAAAGATGAATTAGAATCATTTCATTGTGAATTATTTGAATCATTATTCATCTATCTTAATATTATTATATTCTTGACAGAGTTTATTCATTTCGAAAGGTTTTTAACACTTGCCACCTAATTTGCAGTTGCGTGTTTTGGTACAATAAACATAACCTATAAAATGTAACTTTAATCCTTGGTGATCGGGTGGTTAAATATCTTTTACACCGGTTAGCCTAATCGACGTTATCGCTTGTAATCGTCCTTTGTGCAACTAAATTCTCTCCATTAAGTTCAATCTCCATAAAATGACGTCATTCTATGGCGATTAAATTGAATTGGCTTTCGTGCAACCGGCCGTATGGGGCGTATACGCTTATACCCATCAAAGATGTCCATTTCTTTTTGATTAATCAATCTCTGAGGCTAAATTGGATCATGTGTTCAAATTTAAGGATTTCAGAGTGGTTATGGACAGCCATCTCACTTGAAAAACATATTATCTTATCAGTAGAAATAATCAAATGATTGGGTTCAAATGCAGAATATGCGAATGTTTTTGGAGTTGGAAAGCCATCTGTACTTTATAAGTCTCTGGTCAGAAGTGTAATAGAAGCACCTATTACATCTCATTACATCAATCACGCAGTTAAAGAGGATTCAAAATAAATTCTTAAGATACATTTATTATAAAATATTCAATCAGACCTGCATGATCGATTTTTCTACATTTGAGCTTTGGAATCTCTTTCAAATATCCACTTTAAAGGTCAGACGTGATTTAGCATCCATCCTGATTTTCCATAACATTCCCAATAACAGAATTGACTCACTTTATCTCACTTCGGAAATATTTTTTTAATTCCAGTTTAAAGACGTAGTTTTCTATGTTTTCTAGTTTCCTATTTTCTATGTCTATTTCTAAAGACGGGTAACAGATACATCTCTCCTCCCAATAGAATTACCAGATTGATAAAATAGTCTTGGCAGTGATATTGATATGTTTGTAGATAAGCGGAACTCTCTCAGAGTGAAAACACTCAACTTCCTCAATTGAAAATCATATGATATTTTCACTTGTTTATCCTTCCTTTTCTCGAATTAATCTTTTCCTCTCCTCAAAAAATAAATTTTCTTCTCTTTTTATTGATCTACTTTTTTATATTTATTTTTTATTTGCTATCCTAACATTCTTAACATTCTATCACAACTGATTAATAATAATAATAATAATAATTATTATTATTATTTTATGTAAATTCGTCAGGCCCTTGGATACTCCATTGTATCGGTTTATTCTATCTGATGCAATAGGACGATGTCGCTGTACTTGTACAGTAGTGTAAATAATATATTTTATGTAATTTCAGGCACAGAAATGCAAGCATCACCCGGCTCTTTGCTGTTCTCATCAACATTGGCCTCTCGCCTGGGTCTAGCTTTGCCGAATCCGGCTCCTGATGTAGAAATGGCTCCGCCCACATCTGCTATGCATCTGCCAACTCAGTTGAGCATCTCTGATCAGATACCAACAGCTGGTGCTAACGATTTGGAGAGCGGATTGCCTGAACCGAAGAAAAAGAAATACGCCAAGGAAGCATGGCCCGGCAAGAAAGCCATGCCCGCTTTGCTGGTGTGAGTCAATTAACTGATCTCACGCTTGCACAAGCCAACAAATTTTTATTAATTGAGTTGGAACATCGTGCACAGGAGCGCCCATATGACATGCACGACTTGCATCCAGTCTTTGTGTCCTCTTGCCACTGCCAAGTATGGTCCAATTGAATTTATAAAAATTACGTTTTCGATCGTACACGTACGATCAATTTATTTTTGTACTCTGATGGCAGTGGTGTGGTCATAGTCGACTACATCAAATTAATAATTCATTATTATAATTAGTTAATGAAGGAATCGTGAAAATGATTGAGGAAAATACAAAAAAAATTTGAATATTGAAAATTGTGAAATGATCGTAATTTAGTAAAAAGCGAACTTAGGCTGCGTATCTAAATGTTAGTTATTCATTGTCAACAGACAAAACATGACTATCCGCTTAGTCGGAATTTGAATTTAAGATTTCGTTCCGTTTTCGGTGGCTTTGAAAGCTTAGGTTAACTAGAACCTATATTCAGGAATTTTGCATCAATGGATTAATGACCTAAATAAGCAAAGCAAGATTCAACAAATCCTGTTTTTTTGGGTTATATCGGCCCATTTTATTTTTATATTTTATTTGGCTATATCGGATTAGATTTGCTAGGATTTCGAGAATCGACAATGAACGACCTTCCCTAGTATCATGTCTTGCAATAATAATATTATCTTCTCTCTCCTCGTAATATTATTTTCTCTCCAAGTGCCTCTCCTCATGTTCTTTGCACAGTCAGCTGTCTAATTGTAACACCGCAATATTACACTCACCTGCTCAATTTAGTCTCATTATTGAATTGAATATAAAGTTTGACTTATTCTGAATTTGATAAGGGGAAAATGAGTTCAGTTGGATAACTATCCAACATGCAATTCAATGTATAATTTTGGGCAAAAGTACATTTTTAGAAATAGAATCCATTGATTTTAAAGAAGGCTATTTATTGCTGTTCCGATTTTTAAAAAAGGTAGTAAAAGGCTTGTTGGTAATTATAGTCCTCTCGCCTTGCTGCCTGTGCTATCAAAGATCTTGGAAAATATTATTAGACTGTTTGCTTTCCTAGAGAATTGTAACTTTTTTTATAAGTATCAATATGGTTTCCATAGCAAACATAATACAGAATTTGCCCTTCAAAATTTTCTGTCCTGTATAGGGTCATCGAAAAAGAATACCCGTTCTTTAAAAAATTCTACGACTAGAATGAACATATAGAATTATGGTCTTTGAGAAAATGCACTAAATCTTTGCATGCGTTGCTATGCAGCTCAAATTATAATGACATTGAGCTGTTATACCAGGTAATTTCCTGACTCAGTTTGTTTATCTGTAACAAGCTAAACACTGAATTTAACTTTCTTTGTTTCATCAGCTAAAATTGTCTATTTCTGAATTCCTTCTTAGCTCTTCTACTCTCTAGTTTTTTTGCTATCTTCTCTGTTCATCCTTTTACTAACTCATTGTAATTCTTCTACATACATTACTCATCCGCACATCTTGTACATCTTACATTGAACGATGTTTTGAGTTGCACGACGCTGTGCGACACAGCTTTAAAAATCAAACCAATGGTTTTCAGCCACTGGAAGTTGCGCTGCGCTGTGCCAGTCGCCGGGCGTTTATTGAAAACTAATGGTTTGATTTTAAAAGCAACGCAACTCAACACAGCTTTCAGTGGCCGGGCAACCTTATGCTCTCCTAGTTTCCAAAAAAACATTTTCTTATCAAACTATCCTTTAATTTTGCTATGATCAATTCACAATATTATCGAGCACTGTTATGTAATTCGATGTTTCTATTTTTTTATTGTAAAAGCAATTCTAATAGAAACTATAAAATTTAATGTAATATTCATGTACATTATGAATGCCAAGTGGAATCCCAGAATATGAATCCCAGCGAAGTAATCTACGCTGATTGAACTGGCTAGACTCTATGATGAAGTTTCTTTAATGTAATACTGTACTGTATTATTACTATTCACTTGAGTTTAAACCTCATTTTTAAATTCCCAATCCATCATTATCAATTAAGATTGTTATTTATATACTTTTACTTTCATGTTTCTTTGCTTAATTAAGGCTGTGCGCAGGGTTTTTGATCATAATTTTTTTTCGAAGTTTATTGTATTGGATATTATTAAGGTATTGAAATGTTGACTATTGCCATGAGAAATTGTTTTTTTCATCAAATATTTTATGGAATATGGAAGTTGAAAGTTGAAATCTTTCGGTTTTTGGGGGCAATTGTTCTCCCGTACAAGTTATTTTAATCTTTTGAAAAAAAAATTTCAAATGAAAGACAAATTGAGGAATAAAATGAGATATTTTTCATTCCAATCACACAATTAGTTTTCTCAGAATAATTTTTTTAAAACATGCGAAAATTTTCATTTTTTTAAAATTATTTTGAAAAAACCAATTGTTGAATTGGAATAAAAAATGTTCATTCTTTTTCCCCAAGTTGTCTTTCAGTTATAAAAAAATTATCAAATGTCTAAAATAAATCGTAGGCGAGTTCAATTGCCCCAAAAACAGAAAAATTTCAACTTTGAACTCCCATATTCCATAAAATATTTGATGAAAAAAATAATTTCTCATGACAATAGTTAGCATTTCAATACCTTAATAATATCCAATACCGTGAACTTTGAAAAAAAAATTATGACCAAAAACCATGCGCACAGCCTCAATTTATTTACTTATGTACTACTATCATAGTTTATTATCGTTAGGTAGTTAATTATTTGTTTGTGGTTGAAACGTTTGAATTTTCTACCCTCCAAAGTTATAATTTATGTCTATCATTGTAATTTTCTATAAAGGATACTCCCACTCAGTCAAGATCAGTCGCAACAAGATTATTGTTGACCCGCCTTCACAATTTTTAAATAATTATTGGAATAAACATTTCTCACTTATTTTCGATGTTAATGATAGTGTACTTGATCATTTAAAACATGAATTTTCTGGTGTTTTGATTCATGATTGAAATGCAACTAAAGCAATATGTAACAGCTTTTAACAAACCTGTTTCAAGGAACATTTGAAACAAATTATCAACATTTAGCTAGTTTTAAAGCATTACTCTCTGTAGTGCTAAGGCTATGGACCAATGGATACAAACTATGAATAGAGTCTGAATCAATAGACCCAACAAATCACTGTTCGATGTAAATTGAGTTAATTACTTTTACAAACATTAAAAGTTGACGTAAAATAATTTTTTTCTAGAGTCTAGCAATTATTCTCTATTGTTGTCGCGAGCTATCAAAA
Source organism: Conomelus anceps (assembly GCA_948455865.1). Lineage (NCBI taxonomy): Eukaryota > Metazoa > Arthropoda > Insecta > Hemiptera > Delphacidae > Conomelus > Conomelus anceps. Next base: position 42,932,838 of record OX418222.1, read on the forward strand.
TTGAATGAAAATTGTGACATAGAACATGTACATTAAAACTGTTCATTCATTAACTTTCTCAATTTTGAATTAGATTCTTGTATCAAGGATCAGTTGATGTGTCAGGTCTTGTCATAGCTAATATTTGTACTTTTACTCGTACTACAGTTATACAAGTTGATTTGAATAAATACGCTGATTTAGAATTGTATGGTAGTTATTATTTGTTGAACCACATTGAAATATGCATATATTTGCACTTTCCATATTTGCACTATCCATATTTGCACTTTACAATAAGTTTGGTGCTGTGAGTGAAGTTGAAGCATAGCTTCAACCCAACCCAAAGTATTAAAAGAGAAAAATCTATATTTACAAAATCATTAAATGAATATAAATAAGAAACTATAAAGTTTATCAAGTTAGAAAAACTGAATTTAAGTAAACACAAACGAACTACACATACAAACTTCATAAAATGCAGTTTTATTGATTGAAATGTTGCAAAAGGTATCTGCTGGAAGCTATTGAGTTGTTTTCTTCATATCTGCAAGGTAGAACCCAGTATGTTTGTGTGGATGGTAAGAGCTCCAGCAGTTTACCTGTAAATTCTGGTGTGCCTCAAGGATCTGTCCTTGGGCCATTACTATTCATAATTATGATTGATGATCTCAGCTCAAATGTGCCAGCAGAGATAGTTTTATATGCAGATGACACAACGGTTCTTAATAGGCATGCTGATGGAGATCAGGCTTTGGCTTTGTCTAAGACAAATCTGAGTTTTGTTCAGGATTGGTTGGCTGCTAACAAACTACTTCTCAATGAAGAGAAAACAATCACGGTCACTTTTGGGCTCAAGAAAAGGTCTTTATGTAATGATAATGATCAAAAAATTTTAGGAATCACTGTGGACTCGACTCTCAGTTGGGCACATCACATAAATTGCCTCAAAAATAGGTTGAGCGGAAGTGTGTTTGCCCTCAAGCGACTGTGTGGTGAGCTGGGTCAGGATGGACTACGTCAGGCATATTTTGGTCTATTCCAATCCCATATTTCATATGGTCTCATCGTATGGGGTTGTGCTTCTCATGCTCAGGACATTCTCATTGTGCAAAAAAAAGCAGTTAGAGTTATTGCTGGAGCTCACAGACGGGAGCACTGTAAGGATATTTTTAGAGGTCTTAGAATACTTACCCTATTCTCCCTGTATATCTTGCAGTGTTTACTGTACCTCAAAGCCAACCCAGATAAAATGATAATGAGGAATGCCTCACATTCCTATTCAATAAGATCTAGTCAATCTCTAAATGTTGTTCGCAGCCGATTATATAAAACTGACAATAGTCCTGTCAATATGGCAACAAAATTTATGAATAAGCTCCCGTTAGAGGTAAGGCAGCTGAATTATGTGAGCTTCAAACATACTGTACAATTTTTTCTTTTGAGTAATCCATTTTACTCAATTAGGGAGTTTATTGATGAGAGGTGGACACTCAAGGATTTTAAAATGTGAATGAAAATGTCTCTGAAACTTTTATAATTATTATGTATGTTATAAAATGTGTGTATGTTATGGTAATTTTAATTTTTTTATACTCGACTGGCCTATATATTAATATGTAGGCCTAATATCTTTGGCTTAATAAATATTCTATTCTATTCTATCATTACCCTTCATGTAGAACCAATGTATTTTGATTCAATAGAATCTTAATTTATCAAGTGGGGGTATTTTTGACCATTAAATTTGACCAATTACTACTAATTTGTTTGACACAATTAGTTCATTTGCCTGTATCTAATCTTTGTCGTCTCATGAATGCTCTATAATTTAAAATGTTAAAAGGTAGGTATAAGCATGATAAATAAATAATCGAGATTGATAACACAATTAATTTCTGGCGCTATTAGAAATGCAGGATGACTTGGTGAAGCCACTATTTATCAGATACCGGTATATCCAAATTCATAAGTTTCACTAGATTCACAAATCCAGGTGATAATATAGCTAGGATTCTGAGGCCCCAGGGCAGGAAGTAAAATCGGGGCCCACCTTTTATAAATTTATGACACTACAAATTTGGGCTCTTTTTGGGCCTTGGCCTGAAAGCTGGCTTGGCTGGGCTGTATTAGCTTTTCAAACAGAATGGTTTAAATTGGCTGTGGTTTGGCAGCTATGGTGGCTGAGTTGGTTGGAGCGCTAGCCTCTGATTACATAAGATTCTGGCTCTGGCTGCTACTCCTTCTTTCATCAGTTCAATTCATGTTCAGCCTTGGATACTTAATGTAATCATTCACATCATTACCTAAACACGTCTCAGACTCTTCTAGGCATCATCAGACGACAAAATTATAATAATTCTCACTTTTTAAATGATTTACTTTGCAGTGCCAATTCGGGACAATGACAAACTGCATGTGACGGCAAATTTAATCAGCAACAAATCAAACCTCCAACAAACTGTGTAACATTCTATATTGGTCTCGTTTGACGAGTGCTTGTAGCAACAACCGGGTTCTGAAAGTTGTAAGGTTTGTCGATGGTCCACTTTGACGCTGTCTCAATAGAATCGTCAGTTGGTCTTGCTCCATGCTTTGCATTCCAATTCCAACATGGCCGTGTATCGGTCAGCCGGCGTGTTTATTTCGTTATTTACATGCTGACGTTATTATTTTGGCTCTAAAGCTATCCTCATCAAGACTGATTATGGCTGTGATATTCGTTTGATTCTCAACATTTTATCTTCAGTGACATTTAGTTCCTGATTGTGACTGAAATTTCATACTGTAAGTAGTAGAACTTAAGTTTTGTTAAGTTTTGTTTTTGTTACTAGTGGCTGCTTCTATTAGAAATTTTTGGTATTGTCCAGTGAAGAAGCACTATCTGGGAATAAAACCATCTATTTGATGCCAATAAACTGTTTTCAAGTCTCAGTTCCATATCCTTCCACCAAAACAATGAAAATAATCGATATGAAAGTTAGGTTAGGGTTTCGATTGAGGTTTGGTACAGATAAAAATTATTGTTATTCGATAATTATTTTGGTAAACTTGTCAACCAATATAATTTTTTTTTTGCTGACGTGAGCCAAAAGGGTTTGATACTTGAGCATGGGTAATGAGGTCAATAATGGATCAGTTGTCTCGTTCCTGTGAGCTTGACCGGTAACTGATGAATGTTAATTGCTTTATCTTAATGTATTATTCTATGTTATGTGTATGTTTGTTTTTCATTTTGACTTGGCTTGATGCTCCAATTTTGTACGACTGGCTCAATAAAAACTTGAACGTTGAAAGTTGATAAAAACATTGAAACTTGAAAGCCAGTCACCCTTTCAAGTGCAATCCTGAGCGCCCGTGAGTGAGAACATTACGATTGTCCTGACATCGCGCTCAGTTAGCGGCCAATCACTCCCTGTTATAGCAGGTACCTGCTTTACCTCAGCAGTACAACTCTCAACTACTACAGCTGTATTATTAGCGTGCTGCCTTGTATCATCTGTATAGATGATGTGTTTTAGGGAGGTGATAGCCGTGAACCAAAACAGGTATCTGTACAGCCAGATAAAGATAAGCTACGAACTCCTTGGCCCTCTTAAGGATGACCGATTGGATTGGCCAGCACAAAAGACCCTGTTCTCTGCTGTAAAATCACTTACCGGTGGTTCGGAACCTTCCTGAAACTGTAGGTTCATCTCATCAACCACTATAATTTGAGTTTCATCTTCCAACTCATTACCTACGCACAGCTATGTGGGCTTCCTTAAAAAATATGTTATGCTGGTAAAAGGATGTCCCTATCCACCAACGGCTAACCCCCCCCAACCCGCACCTTTCACCATTTGATTTACAACTTACAACACACTGTAAAATCTCTTTTTGGTGATAATATGGCAACCCTATATATGGCCCACTATTTCCATTTATATTCTCAATAAATTCTGCTCACAAAATTTCCAAAGCTCAAATCATTTGAAAAATATCAGTTCCCTCACTATTAAGTGAGATTAGTAAGTGAGGACCATCTTCATTAATTCAATTTATTCTGAGTTTCATCTTTTAATTCAAGGTATGTCTTATCTTCTCTAATCGTCATCCCGCCCATTTCTTTTCTCACTCATTTTTGCCAGCTGATGAAAACTGCAATATTTACAATTAAGTTCACGTTTTACTTCCGCATCATGGAATGTCTATATGATAAAATAAGAATGTACAATTTCAAATTCAATATTTTAGACGCAAAATTTGATCTAGACTCAACGTTTCATTTTTGAAAATATTTATCGAATATTTTAATTCAACTGTAGCCTCAATCAAAAAAATGTGCTTTAAATGAACATAGGATATGTGCATTTATTTACTTTTTCTATTTATTTTTTCATTCATTTATTTCTTTACATACAAATCTCACAGAATAATCAATTAAGAGTCTCAATGACATACACTAAAGAACGATTTCAAAGCTGACTAAAAGAAAGCTAGAAAAAAATATTTTTTTTTTAGAAACAATACTAAGAAAGAAGAGAAGAAATAAAGATATAGGAAAAAGTAGAAAATATTTAAATAATTGTTGAGAGAGAAAGAAATGACATTAATTAGGTCAAAGTTGAACTTTGAAAGTGTACTAGGAAAAAATAAAGTGCTAAGAGAAAAGAAAAAGATGAATAAATAAGGAAGATAGAGGAAACAAATGGAGTTTAGTGTATGACGAGCTAGATAATAGTCAAAAGAATAAAACACTTAGATGTTGTCAATTCCACTTCTTTATTATTACAGCACTGGACCGCTGTTCACAACATCAACAGAAATTCTACAAATAAGTAGATAATAGTCATCAATTAAGTGCTATTATATTTAACAGTTTTTCTGAATCTACTTGAACGGTTATAAAAAGGATCGATAAATGTGTTGTCCAATTTTTCATATCCTATGCACAACTTATGATCTTCGAAAATACAGTAATTATTAAATGTTTGATCTAACTATAAATCATCGAAGTACATTGAATTTTGCAATCGACATTGCAAATGGAATGCTGATAGATTTTAGGTCTATATTTTAATATATTGCTGTTCAAAATATTGTTAATTACATCAATTTACTTGCGATGCAATTCATGTAACTATAGAGTGATTCAAAAAGAGCGCCGGTTTTTGTATATCAGATTAAGAGATTTATTTTAATGAAAATCAAAAGTTAACTGGGCTTGTGACCTTCATATTTGGAGTCATCTGTAGTCATTGGTGTATGTCAATAAACCACGAAACATCATTGACTTGAAGGAGGAAATTTGATGAGTTATCGGCGAAATGGAAGTGGAAACTTGTGCATTCATAGTGAATTGCATGGACAGCGTTGTTGCGTGCCAGCTCAGTAGAGGAGGACACATGCATGACATCATTTTTCATAGATGAACATGTTGATGTATTTAATTTTAGTTTTCCATTAACATAAATCTATTAATTTTATATATCAAAACCTGCGTTATTTTTAATCCCCCTTTGTTATTAATGTTCGCAGCATAAAATTGATTTCGAAATTTCTTTTTATTGATACAATCATTATGCGCTGCATCATGATGAATGTTCAAACCACTTTAATGATTAAAACACGGTTTGGACATCATCAATCTATTTATTATGGATAACTTTCACCAACTCCTACACCAAGAATATTATGCATCATTTATAACATTGAAAAGTAAATTCGAATCGATCAATGTTGTGAATAGTTAGCATTTCATTAAATTGTAAGATCTTCCAAAATAAGTCCTGCTTAATTATTAATGTAGTTGTGACAACATCAAGTCATATTCATTAATAATAGCTATTAGAACATCATCACATTATTACCACCTCTACTTTAAAAAAAACGTATAAATAGAAAACCAAAGAAAAAATATAATTAGAAAGGATATGTCGACCAAGTAACCAAGTAAATAAATGTAATTATATAAGTAATGAAATTGGCTGACCGATTGGAATGGCCAGCAAAAAAGACTCTGTTCTCTATTGTTAATTCACTTCCCGGTGGTTCTGAACCCACCTAAAACTGTAGGTCCAACTCATCAATCACCATAATCCAACTCATTACCAACGTACAGGTCTCGGACCTATGTGGGCTTCATCCTACGAGAAAAAAATTCTTTCAAAGGGCCCAGTGGCGGTCCCAGGATTTCATTTCAGGGGTAGTGAGGGATGACCACCTGGGGGTCTGGGCCCCCCCTCCCGGAAAAAAATGTGGAATTTAAAGCCTAAAAAACGTATTTTTATACGTATTTGAGCACTAAAATATGCTCAAGCTAATAGTATTTATGTTAGCTAATAAAATAGTTTTTCATTTAATGTTTATTGTACCTGGGTGAAATAGGATCCAACTATAGTATGTGCTTTTCCTTTGATTTCCTTTAGCTACTCAAAGAAAATTGATTAAAAGTCAATGTGATTATAATTTAATGAGCTAATGAGCATGATGACAAAGTTCAGTTAAATAAACGTATAATGAAATCAAAAATAAATGTTCACTGCGATTTTTTTCTTTAAGGTTAGGCCCTATTTTTAATATGTAAGTTACGAAGGAATAGCCAAAAATAGTAAAACAAGAATTCGTACAAGAATTTTACACATTGGTTGGGTGTTTATTCTTTTCGCTAACAAGTAACAATGACACAGATTAAATTTATTTATTAATTTCGAATTCCTTTAGGTGCTATTAGTTTATACTGAAGACTTCCGCAATGGCGGATATTGACAACAGTATTCAACAGCTGATGGAAATCGATGAATGCTACTGTACAAAAATATCAGTCACCACCGGGAATCGAACTTTCTTGTGAGATACGAGCCGATATGGCCAAGTAAAAATGAGTGCTGCTGTGCAGAAAGGTCTCCATGGTCTAGTGGTTAGGGCGCCCGACCGGCAATTGGGAGGTCCGTGGTTCGATTCCCGGTGGTGACTGATATTTTTGTACAGTAGCATTCATCGATTTCCATCAGCTGTTGAATACTGTTGTCAATATCCGCCATTGCGGAAGTCTTCAGTATAAACTAATAGCACCTAAAGGAATTCGAAATTAATAAATTCTGTTTAAGTAAATTTGTCAGTTTGTTCAATTGTCAGTAACTTCGAACTTTCTTGTGAGATACGAGCCGATATGGCCAAGTAAAAATGAGTGCTGCTGTGCAGAAAGGTCTCCATGGTCTAGTGGTTAGGGCGCCCGACCGGCAATTGGGAGGTCCGTGGTTCGATTCCCGGTGGTGACTGATATTTTTGTACAGTAGCATTCATCGATTTCCATCAGCTGTTGAATACTGTTGTCAATATCCGCCATTGCGGAAGTCTTCAGTATAAACTAATAGCACCTAAAGGAATTCGAAATTAATAAATTCTGTTTAAGTAAATTTGTCAGTTTGTTCAATTGTCAGTAACTTCGAACTTTCTTGTAAATTTATTTCTCGCAAAAACTATACATACATAATTATGAATAATTTTTTTTTAGGTGGGATCTATATTGATATTTCGAGGGGGGATGTATCCCACCCATCCCCGCCACTGAAAGGGCCTAATATAATAATAATAATAATAAGAAGTATAAAGTGATTTTTAACATATTTTCAAGTAGCATTTCCGTGGAACAACTAAACGAAAGGCTTATTTCATTCCCCAATAAACTATGTCAGCTATTGAGAAGTTGAAACACCAAAATGAGCATGCATCAAGAAAGTAGTGAATGTTGATTCACACTTTTCAGAAGCTGAACGTGAGATGAATGAAAATTTGTTTTATTCATGGTTGAGGCTTGAAGGGGTTTGATGCCATACACGTACTAGTTGAAAATAATGTTGCCAAAAGTGGCTAGAATTGTTATCAATAGCTATACACTACAAATTTAGCTGTCCTCTTCATAATAATGGATAAGTGCTATCGATTAATTAGTGACACATGTTCACTATTTGTCCTCGTTTTTAAGTCATTGACTATTTTCATCTGAGTACTGATTTGTTCTCCGTATGTTAGGAGGGGGGTGGGGGGTTGTAACACTCATAAACTACTCTGGGGCTCAATAAGTCAGAGTACTGTAGCATTGTTTCTTCTTAATCTTGTTCGAAGTGAATGATTATTATATCTGTACCCTCTTCCTTTCATTTCGTATCCGATGTAGATCTGGTCAGAAATAATACTTTTACACTTCTTGCATTTCTTTAAGTCAGGTAATAGGGCGTACAACATGGAAAGAAAAATGCCTGATTCGGGTATGTGCATTCATTATACTATGTGTGTGTGTGCTAAAGTTGAATTGAAAAGAGGGAAACGGTACAGTACCGTATTGTAGGCTATAATTAGTTTGTGAAAATCAGTTTGGAATTTGGAACAAATTACAAATCTGTCAAAATTGTTTCAGTAAATGCCTGATTGGTGGTTTAATTATAGTTTTTGGAAGTATAGTCGGTAATTTTAATAGTCTAAGGATCCAAAAGTCCGGCCAAAAAATTGAATTTTATGAGTAGCCACATACAGGCTGGAGACACTAGTTCTTTGGCGCTTAACCCCACCGACGGTAAAAAGCAGTGAGTCAATTGATTGTGGAGAAGACTAAGGAAGTATGAAGTAAATCAGTGATTTGACCAAGGAAATGAACTTTGAACAGTGAGTAAGACGTTTTTAAAGAACAGTAAGATAGGTAAAACGTGTATGAGAAGTCCTAAGTAAGGAGGTGCTTTTATGTTTCTACAACAATAGCTTTCAGTTGTCTAATTGATGAATATGCACAGTACCGTAAATCATTCACTTTATATCCCACAATACTAAATCGAATTGAAATCAAATAGAGTTGCTGATAAGATGGTGGCTATTCAGGTATGGCTTTAAAGATTCCCGTTGAAATTTTTTTTTATAAGGTGATAAAATATACTTTGACATGCCATAACAATAATTTTCAACTTTCTATATATTCAAATTATTTGAAATTCATAAAACAATTCTTTTATAGGAATTGCAGTTTACAAACATTATACTTGCATAATTGTGTATTATGAAAATAATGAATAATAAGACGAAGTTGTCACAGCCACATTTATTAAAAAATAGTTAGATACTAGTTTCGGTTGTTATACCATTATCAATCTCAAACAAACTCCGGGTTTGTTTGAAATTGGTAATGGTATAACATCCGAAACTAGTATCTAACTATTTTTTTAATAAATGTGGTTGTGACAACTTCGTCTTATTATTCATTTTGGATATCTTTCACCATATCACCTTCACCACTACAAAGAATATTATGAAAATTTCAAATACAACTTTTTATTTTTTATCTGGGTGTGCTACTTAATGCAAATATTATGAAATAATAATTTTACTTCAGTTTTATTGAATGTTACTTATAATTTTGGAGTAATAAGAAATTTCAAATTAAATATAAATAATTTTTTTTTTTTTATCACTGTGGTATGTTCAACGTACCTGATCATCTATCTGCTTTAGATTAGATATCTACCTGGATTAGATTACCGTGTAGTTCTAGCACTTTTCTTCCTAACAATTTACCTAAGTTAACAAATGCTGTTTGATGTTAGTAGAGCTCATCCAAAATACGCGTGGAAAAATATTGAATACTGCTAGTTAAATGATAATAGAGAGCAATAAAGTTGTAGAAGTATCGTTTCATTGTCAATGAAAACAAATGCTTGAAATAATGTAGTTCAATAATAAATTCATTACATTAATAAAGTTTTAGAGAGGTTTCTAAAATTGATACATGTGTTAGAACGTGGCACGTTAGGTATTTTATTAAGTTAAGCGAGTTTATCAAACCGATTATGAATTTAAATTTAGCGCATGCGCTATAAGTTTGAAACCGAATTGAAGAATGGGCTGTTCAAGTTCAAGAAGTCAAGCTTTGAGTGAGAAGAGCGTTGCTTAGTGCGAAGTGAAACTCCAACTTTCCATTCCGGTTCTTCCAGTGGCACTTCAGCAGCCATGAACGGTGAGATAAGCGCCTTTTTATTTATCATTAGTTCCACTATTATTAGAAGTTGCCTATTTGATAATAAAAAACTGAGTGCTGAAGAAACCCCAACTTTGATAACCTAATTGCCACTTCAAACTCATCGAGGAAATTGAATGTCTATTGTGTTAGCCAACAAAAACAGATTCATTAATTACTAAGTATTTTTCCTTATAAACATAGTTTTATTTGAAACCAAGCTACGAAAATAGCTTGTTTGAAAAAACAAGCTTCTCAACCTTGACTTTTTGATAGTAAATTCACTGACATGGAATGACAACGTATGCTTACTTTCTTTTCAATTACATAGTTTTCCCATGGGCTCGAATTCTATGATAGGATTTTTTAGGTAATATATATTGCTTTATTGAAGTATTCACAAAAATACAATGTTTTATTTGATACAGAAAATATGTTTTAATAATGTTTAAACATTGATATGCGTGCGAATTCTATCAGAGGAACCTATCATTTAAAAATCAAATGCATTTGTTATGAAGGTTCTATAAACATTACATAGATTTGAAGGCTCATATTTTATTTTTTTTTTTTTAAGATTACGACTTGAAGACTCCGGTTATGGAGTGTGAGCCAAGTTAAGTAGATACTGTAGATAGCAGTCTATAAGAGTATATGATACTTATAACGTTTCGTCACTTTTATGGTAGTGTGTGAATGCACATTGCAGTATTTGTTTGATACCTTTCAATTGGAAACCAGTAGTCCTATGAAACGGTTAGCACGTCTAGATTGTGATGATTAGAACGCGCCTTTTGTGCTCGTAACCCAATTGAATGACTGTTGAATCAGTCATAGTCCGTTACTAAAAGCACGCTGTAAAAATTATGCATTACGGATACGCAGATAAATTGTAAAATGACACCTCTTCCAAAATTTTCTCTTGAAAGTTCAATTTCAATCTTTGTCTTTTTTAATCTATATTTGCTTTTAGTAATTTTTTTGTCAGGATGAAGCCCACTTAGGTATGAGACCTGTGCGTTGGTATTGAGTTGTATGGTGGCGATTGATGAGTTGGACCTACAGTTTTGGGTGGGTTCCGAAACACCGGAAGCTATTTTGCAGCAGAGAACAGGGTCTTTTTGCTGGTCAATCCAATCGGTCACCCTTACAAAGGGCCGAGGAGCTCGTAGCTTATCTTCATCAATTCTTTCTTCACAATTGATTCATTCTTTGATTCACTCTCAGGGAAGTGATAGCCGCGAGCCGTAGCAGGTGTCTGTTCAATCAGATAGATAAGCTGCGTTCTCGTAGGTCCTGTTTGTAACGGTGACCGATTAGATTGGCCAGCAAAAAAGACACTGTTCTCTGCTGAAAATCACTTCCCGGTGGTTCGGAACCCACCTAAAACGGTCAAACTCATAAATCACCATCATCCAACTCACCCACGCACAGGTCTCAGATCTATGTGGGCTTCATTCTCAAAAAAAATAAATAAAAAAAATGAATAAATAAAAATTCTTTCAATTGATTCATGCTGACTTAAACCCGAATATATTCATAGATTACCAAGAATCTTCCTAAAACAGAATAGCCAAATAGCTTTGAAAAAGATGAAACGGTTCACTGGTTTTCAAAATTATTGATAACATTTTAATTCTATTTTCGGCCCTGATCCTTGTAAAAAGTCACTTCTGTTTTAATACATAATCTATAGGCTATCACCTGCATGGTGCCATAAAGTAGTATCAATTATCAATACGGAAAAAATTGATTTATGAACTAATTTATTCGAGTAGTTCGTCTGTGTCGTTTTTTGAAATCTGCTTTATAAGTGCTTTCTTTCCACGGGCGACAGTAATAAAATTGCTAATCAGTATTAAAGCTATACGAATTAAATAATACTTGAACGACATTTTTCTTTGGTGACTACTTTCATTTCCTTGAAGTGTGAAAAGGCAGTTGACTAAGTGGTGTCCAAATAACAAAAAACATGGCATCGATAAAATTAAACTGTAATTAAAAATTTGCGGATATTTAAAATAATAATACAATTAGTATTTAATAGCAGTTGATTAAAATGAGTGATTTGTGTTGGGGTAACGTACTTAATATTTCTACATTCGTAAAATCACTTCTACTTTGCAAAGGAACAAGGCCATTACAAGTATTGAAATTAGTAACTGCTAGGAGGTTCATTCTTGTTTGAATTGAACTCCAATTAACTGTACGGTTCGAGGCTATATCAATCTGAATACTGAATTTTCAGGGCATACCGAATTAGGCCGCGGAAATTGGTTCACTAGACCGATCACCTACCAATATCCAAACGCTTTTGTTTCAATAATAAATTGACTATGGAATCAATTTAATTGACCCCAGAATATGGTATGTCAGATCAACTGGTTGACCTATGACGTGTTTTTGAATGCTTGTTTTCAACTACTCTGTTGTACAACTCCTGAGATAACCGATGATATACAAATGGAAATAAAAAATGTTACATGTTACATTCATTAAGGTGTTTTTGCTAAAACAATAATATCAGAAAGTAAACACATAAGTAAATGCAGTACAAAATCTCAATAATAATCAAAGCACAGTTCAAGCGAAATATTCTCATATAGCTATCTTGTCTTCGGCTTTTTTAAAATATATTTCATTGTAGCAATATGTACTCTTGTATATTGATTTTTCTCTTGTTTGGTTATATATCTGTATTGTCAAATTCCTATTTTTCTTCAAAAGAAAAGCCTCAGATCAGGAGCTTTCTGCTTTTCTGATGAGGGCCTAGGAAAAAGGTATTTAAAAGGTAAAAGGTATTTAAAAGGTAAAAGGTTAAAAAGGTAAAGGTAAGGTAAAAAGGTAAAGGTAAAAGGTTATTTAAAATAGGTATTCATTCTTTTTTTATGATGTAATTTCAGTATTCTGCATGAATTATAATCTGTTTGAAGGTGAATGCTTATTATTATTATTATTATTTATTTAATGAAAATGCCTATAAGTCAGTGGGAATTCTACGTTTTTTTACGTTTCCTAGGAAACCACAGCTCTTCAGGCTTTCACTTCACACAATTTTAACGTATTACCTCATATTATAAAGTATTAATATGTGTGACTAATGCTTCATATTCTGTGGTATTTATTACTTCTGAAGAAACATTCCAATGTTCACTATAAGAAAGTGGGACAAAGATAGATTATTATTATTAGTAGTATTATTATTATCTAAATTATTCAGTTCAAGTTTTTAGGTTTTCCAACTATCAATTGCATTTTATGTGTAGAGATAAAAATGTGATTTATAGCCTTAATAAAATAGCGTTTGACGTTGATACCAATGATCTATTCTTTCTTTAATTTTCTTCAACATATTGATAGCTTCAAAAAGCAGTCATTTGATTGTAATCGCACGAATAATTTGTTCTGGAATTTTTCTATTGTATTCTTTATATTACTTCCAGAAAAAAAAGAGAACTTGGAAATGTCTTACCAAGACAGAAACTTGGGAAATGATGGCACCCAAGTTCGAGAAATCCTGATCGAACCGGGTGGAACTCGAGATGATCGTGATTCCGGTGGAAGTCAGAAAGATGGCGGAGAAACCAATGATGTCAATACTGATTGTGAAACTGAAATAACCGATGATGTTGACCCCGATAACATTGCATCGGAAATTGTATCTGATTTGCCCAGCTCTCAAGGTGCCCACATAACAGAGATTCCTGATCCAAAGCGAGATTCCAGTCCTCTTAGATGTTCTGGAAGATCTATTTTACGATGTTGCGGATTATTTGATAGACCTGGTTGGCCATCACTGATAGCGTTTTGGGCATTGGGCCTATGCAACAACTATGGCTATGTAGTTATGTTGAGTGCCGCTCATGATATCATCAAACAAAACACGCACAATGTAAGTATTATTTTATTGCATATCAAGATTCTGTCTATAGAAAACGTTTTCCAACATTAAAGTTTTTTTTTATCTTTCTTTGTAGTGGTGAAGGTGATATTGTGGAAGATATCCATAATGAATAAGACGAAGTTGTCATAACCACATTTATTAAAAATAGTGAGATACTAGTTTCGGTTGTTACACCATTATCAATATCAAACCAACTGTTTAGCTATTTTTAATTTTTTTGTGATGGTGACAACTTCTTCTATTTATTATTCATTTTTTAAAAATAAAATCAAGCCACTTATCTTGCATCTTTGACGTGAAAAGCCACATTTTTATTTTCCTCCCTATTGAAATACATAATTCAATGAGATATCAAAATGATTTACACTGTAAAACATATTTAAAAAAAGAAAATTAGGAACTACCTCCCCAAAAGAGCCAGCTCGAACTTGAGGAAGGAGTCCGTCGCATTTCGGCGAGCTACAGAAAAGTATACAATAAATAATAACTATATCCTTCTAATAAACATTAGAGAAGAAAATCTTAGGTATGTTCAAATAAAATTCTATCCAATATAGCATAACAAGCCACAACAAAATAGCTGCAGTAACTGTACTAGCACTTTACTATTAGTTTGTACTTTTCTATGAATCAGGCCCTAAATATAATAATAATAATAATATTATTAAAATAATATGAAAAATTAAATAATAAAAACTGAAATTCGAGTAATATATTATTTATGTAACACTGCTGTAAGTACATCAGGCCAATTTACCCCAATGGAGTATCAACCCACCATTAAAAAACAGAGTTACATTGACTTCATGGTCAGTTTTATTAAAAACAAAGAATCAGAGAAAAACAGGCAACAACGAAGTATAAAAATAATAAAATGGATTTTTCTCAGTTAACCAGATACAATTACATATTTCAAGAAGTGCAAGCCGTGGTAGGTATTTGTTCATTCAGATAAGATGAGATACGAACGGTTGGGCTGCACTTGTAAGGGTGACCCCTTTGGCTTCGCCAGCAAAAAATACAATTTTGAAGACTAGGTTCATTAACATACTCTTTTCTGCTGTATAATCACTTTCAGGTGGTTCGGAACCCACCTTAAACTGTAGGCCCAACTCACCAATCATCATCCTTATGATGCCAACGTATTGCCCACGCACAGGTCTCAGACCTATGTGGGCTTCATCCTCTGGAAAAAAAACTGTTGATAACGTTTCCAAATGATGGTCGGTCAAAACTACTTTGTTCTTCACTAGAATGGATAATATTCTTTCTTCTAGTTGAAAACGTAAGTATTGATTATAAAGAAACTGACCCTGTGTGGTGAATGTTATCTATCTACTGATTGAACATAATGAAATTTCTTCATCTCATGTCCACGTTTTACTTATTTATTAGTAAATAAAAATAATAATCTCTAAAGAAATAATAAATTCGATTATTTGCAGTAAATTTAATGTGCATTGTGTATTTAAAGTCACATATATTTTATTGTTTTCATAAGTTGGGCGTAATTTGCATGCTAGAAGTGTAATCTGAAATAAATTACATCTGTTCTCAGTTTTTGAAACAATATGAAGCAATTTAGAGACCTTGTCCGTATTGCTGCTATTTGTATGACACGCACAGCTGAGACAAACCGAATTATAACTAATTTGATTATTTGAGTTGGAATATGTATATAATTCTAACCGAATTTTATATAGCTTTTTCCTTTTTGTTCCTAATATCGGGACTGCTCAGCGATGAGTGTCAATGTTCTACCAAAACGTTTCAATACTATTCAATCTTTCGTTTTCGTCTTTATGTCGGTCCTAACACTTTTGGGGACTTGAATTGTGGAGCCCCTTCTTTCCCCCCCCCCTAAAAATTTCCATCGCATTTCTGATCGTGTGGAGTCTCAGGAACAATATCTAATAGATAAACACCGATCCCCAATTTTTTGAAGATTTGTTTGAGCTGTCAAATGAAGTTTTTGGGGGTGCATAAAATTTTTGGAATAAATGCAGCTCCAAAACCACTAAAAATGTGTAATTGGTTTCAAATTAATTTTTTAATTAGAAATTAAGGTCCTGCTATTAGTGGGATACAGCTGTTTTAAATATACAGATTTCAAAATTACCAATTTCCCTGAAAATCTACCAAAATTTCGAAAGATTCTGATTTGATATAAATTTGAGGAAAAAGCTGTATTTATTACCAAATTGTTGCAAATTTTGTTTTCTTTACAAAAGGCAAGAGTAACCTTTTCTGTCCAAGGCTTAGTTCGGTCTCAAATTTGAAGAAAATGAGGTAAGAAAATTTTACCGTTTTTTCAAGATGGCGGCCGAAATACAGCTACGATCCTTGGGGACTTTTAGTATGTTTTTCTGGCCATATATTCAGATTTTCAGTTATGTTGGACTTTTGTCTTTACTTTTTGCTCATTTGACTGGACTATTAAGAGAAATAACATTAAGAATTGTTCAATTTTTAAAAAAAATTTATTTATCTATTATTATTTTTAAGGATACTTCGAACGATACTGTTCCTAAGCCAAACCAACGAGACTGTAATATCCTGGGTACTGGTGCAATTCTTCTTGTGGACATTGTTCCGTCACTATGTATCAAGATGTTTGTGGCGTTTTTGCCTTTGTGTATTAAGTAAGCAAACAATTATTATTTTCGTGCGATATTTTTAATGATTGGTTTAATCTAATATTATAATCTTAATTTTATCTGCCAATTTCGTACTGCCAGCCATTAGGGCGCCCAGCCGCTGAACGCTGTGTTAAGTTGCGCTATGCTGTGCGACAACAGCTTTTAAAATCGAGTCAATGGTTTCCAATGAACGCCTAGCCACTGGAAGTTGTGCTACGCTGCGCTGTGCCAGAGCAACTCAACACTGCGTTCAGTGGCCCTTACACTCTTAACATTTGCTTTAGCTTCTATGTTTTTACATTACAGTATTTTTTTTCAATTGTATGGTAAACAGTTAGGTTAAAATATTCAAAATTAATCAATCAATAAAAAAGTAAATAATTAATATTTAAACAAGTTTTGCTTTCTATTTATTCTACTATAACCTCATCTGCAAATATTTGAACCAATAAATATCTCAAGGTTAATAGAAGGAAAGGTTGTTCTAATTCTCTCAATTTAGTAAAATAGAAAAGTCTCTATTTAGCTCTATTTTTGCACTTTTTCAGTACGAAATGAAGTTTTTTGCATAACACAGATTTAAATCTACAACTTGATCAGCTGGCAATGATATGGGTTAACTGAAAAACGCTATATCGCCTCCATTTTCCAGTTCTCAAAAAGCGGAACAACCTTGTTTTTAATAACCTTGTAAATATCTTATCTATTTTCCTAATTTTTGCAATCTTATTTTTGCTAATTTTATGACAATTAATAGTAACAATAAAATTTTATTCTATCTACATTAATATGCTTTTACTTTCACTGATTTCACACTCACGTTCATTTCACGTTTCATTTATTTTATTGTTACCATTTACTTTATATGATATTTTTATAATTTTATTGTTGTTATTCATAAAAAACTCTTTCACTGTATTATATGGCGTGAAATGAAATTGACCTGAAGATTAGATGGCTAATTATGTGGTCCAATGAAGCCATGAACAGTTGTGATAATCAAACCTATCTTTCCAAATTTTAATCACTTGGATGATTTTGAAGAGAACATTCAATTTTCATTGATTTGTCTTGTTCCTAATATTTTTTTTTTAAATCAGAGCTAGTTTGAGAGTATGAGCTGCGTTCTCCTGGGTACTATTTGTTAGGATGACCGATTAGATTGGCCAGCAAAACAACACTGTTCTCTGCTGTAAAATCAGTTCCCGGTGGTTCGGAACCCACCTAAAACTGTAGATCCAGCTCATCAATCACCATCATCCTACTCATTACCCACGCACATGTTTCAGACCTATGTGGGTTTCATCCTCAAAAAAATAAAAATAATAACAGAGTCCTCAGTGTGGAAGACTAGGTTGTTCTGTTTCCATACTTCTCATAAGATTTTTTTTCCTCAACTTAATATGCATTACATAGTGGAAAATATAACTTTTAAAATCTAAATTTTCTAACACATTTACGGCCGGTTCCACGAAAGTCAATTAAATAAGGAGTTTAATGTCAGTTAACTAACCGTCGTAAGTGTAACGGGTTTATTTCTGTTGCACAAAGATCCATTAGTTAATTTTCGTTAACCGAACCGGCACAATCTGGCTACACTGTAATTTGATCAACAGCTGATTCTGAAGTTAAGAAAAAAGATGAATTAGAATCATTTCATTGTGAATTATTAATTTATCTCAATAGTATTATGTTCTTAATAGATTTTATTAATTTTGACAGGTTTTTAGCACCTACGACCTAATTTGCATTTCCGTGTTCTGGTACAATAAACATAACCTATAAAATGTAACTTATCGGGCATTAGTGAGATTTAATCATCGATGATCGGGCGGTTAAATATCTTTTACGCCGGTTAACCTAATCGGCGTTATCGCTTGTAATTGCCCTTTGTGCAACTAAATTCTCTCCATTAACTTTAATTTCCGTAGAATGACGTCATTCTACGGGGATTAAATTTAATTGGCTTTCGTGCAACCGGCCGTTTATGTTATAGAACAGAATGATGTCTAGTTCTTGAAACAATTTTCGTTCTAATTCAATCTTGAAAAAAAAAGTTTCTGGAAGAAACAGGAAAACATTTTCATTGAAGTAATGTTGGATCAAATAATTTGACAGCCAAATACAGCTTTCATACTAAATTACAAGATTAAATTTACAGCTGATTGTTTTTGCAGATTTCGTGTAGCAGCAATTGTAGTGCTTTCTTTATTGGGCTATATAGTAGTTGCTACCTCTACTAGTCAATTGATGGTTTTTATAGGTGTCGCTTGCACCTCTCTTGCTTCTGGTCTTGGAGAAGCATCATTTGTCTCCTATATGTCGTTCTTCCGTGATACGTAAGTACTAGTTGCATAAAACTTGTTCTTCTGAACCCACCTAAAACTGTAGGTCCAACTCATCAATCATCATCATCATCATCATCCAAATCATAGGACTCAGACCTATGTTGGATTCATCCAACTGGATTTCTCGATGAGATTACAGAATTTTATATGTTTGTCGAAAACTCGTGAGTGTTTTAACGTTCCCAAACAATCAATACATTAGCTATAAAATTTCAGCTAGTAATTGGTAGCTAGTAAATTTTCTAAATATGCATTTGCTACACATTTAACTTTAGGTAAGATGGTTGAATAACTTTCAGCACAGATAACAAATTGACAAAAATTAATGGTTTTACTTTTTTCTTTATATACAAGTGGAATTACACACGTATATAACTTGATACAGTATATATTTATTATGACATAATATTTTAATTGAATTTTATTTAAGTTCCGGTTTACATTGTAACATGTAATCAGATCATCATCAGAATGTGTATTTCGCCCTTGGATCACAGGCTAGAGAAATATTAGTGCACCTAGCCTGTGGTTAGATCTTACTTGAACTCTTCTCTAGGCTTATCTTTCCTTGGCTACATCCCTCGTGATTATGTATATATATAACATAAACATAAATTACATTATTATTAAACATAAATTATATATATATATATATATATTCAATTTAATACTGTTCAAATAAAATCAAATTGGTTTTTATTTTCCATGATCACAAGTAACAAAAATTCGTGTCATACAATAACATTGAATTTATTGCTAACAAAAAATATTATATAAAACTTACAGTAGGAATTGAAAAAATATTCTATCATAATAATTGAATATAACTAGAAGTTTAACATAATTACACAGAAATACAACGCAATTTAAAAAAAAAAACTTCATGAATGCTCTCCACAAAGGCGAAGCCTGTGTGTGTTCAAAAGTTGATACAGTACTTTCTTTTTCTATCTTTCTTGGACTTTCCCCTGTGTCGCTGGTCTTAGCTAATTCTGTAAATGCATGTCTATTTATTATTTTTATAATAATTGTTATATTTTATGTGAAAACATTTTTTTGATGTAGTTCCATATTACTTTTTCAATTGATAAACATAAATATTGAAAATTAACTTTACTCGTGACTTCATCACTTACTTATTCGTCTGATGTCATCACAGACCCGAACACCCATTCCACATATGCAGAACACATTATTTCAACAAACCACATTTACACAAACATTAAATTTTTTTTAATATATCACATTCTATTCGAAAAAGTCGAAAACTAACGGTATTAGAGCAATATGAAATTTATAAAAACACTAAACTACAGACTGACTTAATTCTAAATGATCAACTCCTATATACCTCACAAACCCTGTTTGATTATATAATTCCTGATCCAAATCTCTCGCCTTCTCATTAACCCACCTCACCTACAACCATTACTCCAGTTTTCAAACCTGATTCAGCCGTGTCTAAGGAAGCATTCCATCAATGTGAGACGGCCATCACACGAATAATTAAGAGTTGAATTTACTTTTTTGTTTCATAACCATTAGTTTATTTGTTGGGTAGAATGGAAGGATATTATTTTTTAATAATTAAAATAACTCGAATTTCTTTTACTTTTTTGAAATTCTACCAATAACTTGGCATTCAAACTCATCAATGTTTTCAAGCAGTGGCGTAACTATTTAGATACCCCCCCCCCCACCCACCAAGGACCCAGAGAGAAATAAAATTGTGGAATTTTAACAAGTCTTGAGAGACAATTTATGAATTTTTGACAAAAAAGTTGAAGAAAACGTTTAGAAATGCTAAAAATGTGGGTTTAGAGAGATTATACTTCAAAAACATTTCGGGGGAGTACCTTCGAAAGAAAATTTTAAATACGATACGGGACAGTGTCCAAATAAAGGGGAGGGGATCAAAAATAGAAGAGTGAAAATAGTTTCAAGTGGGCCTGCTTTAAAGTTTGTCTACTTGAAAAAAACATTTCTAGCGCCAGAGTCCGGATGTGGGTTAAAATAATGTTCAAATGGATTTATTCATGACTGGAATCGCTTGAAATTAGGTTGTAGAGGGATTATTTTTCAAATCTTTTCCGGGGGAGTACCCCTGAACCCTCGTTTTAGAAGAAAGAGCTATATTTATCGTTTTGAACTAACTCATCCAGGGGTGTACTAATATAGTGGCTAAGGTTTATCCCCCCCCCCCCCCCCCACCGCAAAACATTATTGGTCATCACCCCCCCCCCCCCCCCCGACTTGCTCTCTAGTTACGCCACTGCTTTCAAGTATCCTAAAAAAATTAAGCATTCTGTTTCTAACCTAACCATTATTTTAATTCAACCTGAACAAATAGTAAATTTTATTATTTTTTACATTCAGTTGTATCGAATTTCAATTTGTTTTCTAGAGGCGTTATTGGGTTTTGGTCTTCGGGAACTGGAGCGGCTGGGCTTGCTGGGTCGATGGGCTATGCGGTTCCTACTTCGCTGGGCGTGAGCCCTTCAGCTGTTCTATATTCCATGACATCCGTTCCAATTATTATGGGGCTCATGTAAGACTGCTCATTATAGTATATACACTTAATGATAATTATTTTTTCCTACAACTGCTCGTAAAGTCGTTCTTTACGTACTGAACACTAATAGTTAAATACCTCTTTACTGCTCCGCAAGCGGTAAAGTACTTTACGCTCGCCAGCTGTTTTCTTTACGCTTCTGTTTTGATTTTGATGTCTTCTCATTGGTGGATCACGGAATCCGTGAATTCTCGTAACCTCAAAAGTGGCGCACGCTAACCAAATCCGCGCACGGTCTGTGATGTTACAAACTACAAGCTTTTATTGTGTTGGAATCCAGAACTGCAGTTGTAGGAAAAATATTGTATGCAATTCGCGCGTGAAGCTTCTTTATCGCTCTCGCAAAATTACTGCGCTCTGCTATGCGTCGCGCAGTAAATGTTTTGGCTCGAGCGATAAAGTCGCGCTTCACGCTCTTAATACATAACTTAAATAACTATTATTTCTAGTAAATAAATTCACTTATCTGTCGGTCCTGGCTGCCTAAAAAAAGTTGTTGAATCACGTCAGAGGCCCTGAACTTTGTCAAGGTGTGTCCTGAGAACTCTGACATCAGACCTGAGCCATCCAGGTTAAACTATATTATTGTTATTATTATTAGTATAATATATCGTTTTCTAGTTTAAAAAAAATTTGCAATTTGTATTGTCTTTTTTTAATCAATAAATTCCCTTCTGGGGGTACCAGGAAGGAAAAGGAAGGATTATTATCATCATCATCATTATTGTTATTATTATTATTACCATTACTATCACTGTTATTATTACTATTATTATTATTATTAATTCACTTACTTCTACTTTTAAACTCTGTGCCATTCAAGTTTTTACATCGTATATTGCACCATTATCATTCAAATCTTCATTACTTGTTATGTACTGTAACTAACAGTGGCGTGTGGCGTTTCTTGACTTTTATCTAGAAGCGTTGGCAATGGAAAAATGAAAAGCATACTCTATCACCATTTACTTCATTCTAGTATATATTTATATAATATTAGCATAGCAACCAATTAATTCATTTTTAAATAATGATAAATAAATAATGACAATAATTTAGCACAATAAAATTATCCTTAGAAATACTGTAATACCTAGAATATAATTGTGCTGATTTTGTTTATCGTTGCTCTTTGATTTTTCATGTTCTCACTTTTTGGCCCACATTCATTAGAACTGTATAGCTTGGTCACTTTTATCTGGCGCTTGACACCAGTGGGCATAGTGGGAAATAAACAAGCGCCAAATGAAACTAACCAAGATATCTATTTTCAGCTTTAAAAGTTTTTCAAGGTCCATGGATGACCTAGAGTTGACTTGTATGGGGTTGAAAAGGTTTTGTCACATGCGTTTCATCTTTATCAAGATTGATTTCTTTAATAAATTAATCATTATTTTCGATTCTACCTAACCATCTCTAGTCCATCTATGTATTCTTTTCCAATCTTTCAGATTCACTTTTGCTCTTGAGCATCCCGATGGACGGGTGGAAGCCCAGGAAGAAATAGAACACATGTCGTTGAAAGAAAAATTCGCCCATCTCCCAAAATTGTTGCACTACATGGTGCCTATTGGACTTGTGTATTTCTTCGAATATTTGATCAATCAAGGCTTGGTGAGTTCACTGCTTTATAATTGAATAAAATAAAATGCATCTCGAGCATAAAGCTATAAAGTAATTAAAACTAACAAGAAGAACTCACGAAATTTAATACGGTGTCTAACCATGAATCCATTGACCCATATGTTATGTGTATATTGCAACATACGCCTAGGACTATTCTATTCAAGTCCAAGAACCATAGACGTGATTGGACTAGCCTGGCTTTAATGTCAATTAATAAGTTGTGAAATTCATGTTTCTTGAAATATGTTCTCATTAACATTATTTAAAAAAAAAGAAACACGAGATTCTCACATCAGGGTTACATATTATAAATTTTGATCTCTTGATTTTCCTTCCAATGCATTAATGTGATAAAATCTCCACTCATATTTTCTTACTCATAATTTTGATGATAGTCCAAATATTTTCACAATTTAACAATTCTTCCCTATCTACTCATAATCATACATCTCTATCCCACTGCACCTATTCTAAAACTGAATATAATTTAATATAAACTTAAAAAAACACTTTTAAATGGAAATTGACTCACGTTATGGCGTGACGGCCGTTTCGCTCTGTTGTCTAGAGCATCGTCAGACGACCCACAGTACACGCCATAACGTGAGTCAATTTCCATTTAAAAGTGTTTTTTTAAGTTTATATTACATATTAGTGGAAACAAGATGGATCTTCAACATCATGAATATAATTTATTGTTACAACTATTTATTTCTCAGCATAGCTCTTTTTTCTACTCATCATATTAAGTGTTTCTATAGATCAACTACTATCTCCTCTGTAACTTGAACTACAGTATATTATATTTTTTCTAGCTGTAACATTACTCTTCACGTATAAAAACTTTTTTACCTCCAGTAACCGTTATTATCGTTTTCTATTGATGCCTCCCTACTCGTTTTTGGGGCCTCTTTTACAGGCTCGAGTATTTCAGTTCATGAAGTAAGATCCTTTATTTCCTGTATAAATACTCTGTAGAGTGCTCATTACATGAATAATTAATCACGAAGTTGAAACATATTAGATCAATAAATTAAAAAAAAAAATCCCAAAAAGTATGAATTTAGAAGTAAAAATTGATATACTTG
Source organism: Conomelus anceps (assembly GCA_948455865.1). NCBI lineage: Eukaryota > Metazoa > Arthropoda > Insecta > Hemiptera > Delphacidae > Conomelus > Conomelus anceps. The sequence goes on from OX418222.1 coordinate 42,956,979, forward strand.
AAAACCCCTCCGATTTTTTTCACAATGTCCACTAAACGTAAATGGCAGATAGCAAGTAATGATGCCTAATAATCTTTTACTTTTTGCTCTGTAGTTTGTTTTATTATCAGATAATCTAATGAATATTTGTTTTTATAATTCATTATATATGCACCCTACTCAACGAAATATTTTATTTTTGTTCAGCCTAACACAGTAAACGGCAGGAAAGTAACAGCCGTGAGCCGAAGCAGATATATTTTTTTTTGTAAAAATTCATGTTACTGAAATTTATGTAATTCAGTCAGATTAGATAAGCTACGAACTCCTGGGCCCTCTTTTTAAGGGCAACCTATTGGATTGGCGAGCAAAAAAGACGGTTCTGCTCTAAAATTGTAGGCCCAACTCATCAATCGCCATTATCCAACTCATTACCCACACACAGGTCTCAGACTTATGAGGGCTTCATCCTAAAAAAATGATATAATGATGAAGTGAAGTAGTTATTATACTGAAGTGAACCATTATTAACCTACCATAAATTTTTTATAATTTTCAGTTCGAACTGTTATATTTTGAAAATACGTTTTTGACACACGACGAGCAGTATCGCTGGTACCAGGTATTGTACCAGCTGGGAGTGCTAATTTCAAGATCTTCCATTGGCCTTATCACGATTAACAATCTTGCTTTACTTGCTGTACTTCAGGTAACTTACCTTTTTATCGCATTATTTATCAATATATTTAATAATATTTACTTTCTGTTGAACCTATCAGCAAGATGAATAATAAGACGAAGTTGTAACAAGCACATATTTATTAAAAATAGTGAGGTACTAGTTTGGGTTGTTACACCATTATCAATCTCAAACTAACTAAAACTAAAGTACAGAGTAGCTTAATATATACTTCGTATATAACATGGAATGATACTATTGGCTAAGGGATAGGCTGACCTTCATTGAAGGTTTGTGATTGGCTGAAGGCCATAACAAGGTACGCCCACTGGTGGGAGGAGCAACAAGCAAAAATAAGAATCGAAATCAAGAACCAAAAAAACCGGGAACATCTAGAAAGTAACAAAGAAGAACAATACACAAGTAGGCTAGAATTGAATCATTTTTAAATTAAAAAATTGAAGCTCACTGAAATGCAGTCAAGGTCAGCCGAGAAAAACACGAAAGTACCGCTATTAAAATGTAGACCAGAATTATGATGAAACCAAGTTGATTGTATTGAATTGGTTAAAATAAATTTGATCATTTAAACTAGTATTGGAATCGTTTTTTTACCAACCTAGTTATCTCCAAAGATTCTAAGATGTTCAATAATATGCCAATCAAATGCAGGAATTCAAAAAAAATTTCCGCCTTGAACTTGTGTCCATTAGTAATGAGATGCTCTGTAAAATTTGAGTCTCCTTTATGGGTTTTCCAATCCCTAATAAGTTCATTTATTCTACATGTGAAACTTCTACCGGTCTGACCCACTATTAGCTAAACACTTATTGTTATTTAAAAAAAAAAAAACATTTGTTTGTAGCACAATATGAACGTAATATTCACGTCAGTTTTAAAGCGCGAATGTTTTCTCGTATTTCGCACTTTCTTATTTCTCATAATATCGGTGCGTATTACTTTATTGATCTTAAATCATTTAAATCTGGTAGATGTCAAATTCAGTTCATTCAATGAGTCCAACCATGAAAGCTTATTATACACCTGATTGTATATGCATCTGCATATGCACCTGATTGTTACTTGAAGTATTTATAAACAGAGTACTGCGTGGGAGCCCTTTTTTCAAATAAGCAGAACTATCAAATTTACTTATAAATACATTTTTTATATACAGGAATTTGCGTTTAGTATGCCATACACGGATAAACTACTTATAAATTTGGGTGTGGCAAATTTTCTGATCAGATAATTTAAGTTTAGATGCGTGCTTTCGTACTGAAAAGACTTTGACTAAATTTACCTGTGTGCGTTTTTGAGCATTTGTAGACCGGTTATCTCTTATTTTTTAGTGTAACAGTTGATAGAAAAGAAATAACCCATCGCCGTGTGGCTTAGATGGTCGGAATGTCACCTTGACATCCGATGTTGAAGTGCTGGCGTGTGTTTACGGAAGACCCGCTCGTCTTTACAAACGTGTCGTGGACGGATACGCGGTGATCAAGCGACCAATGGCATAGTGGCAACTGAATGGCATCTCTTTGAGGGCCCAACGCCTTCAACTTCATTCTTTTATCTCTTTCTTAAGTCGAGTACTGTCCATTTTAAAATAAATAATCTCCGGCGCGTGGTGATGAAACACCCGGGTATTTAAAACTCGGGGTACATATCCTGGGTATGAACACTCAGTTATTTTGGGTATTTATGAAATGGTGCAAGATTAATTGATATTTACCCCCGAATATGTTGTCAATTCAATTCAATTTATTGCAAGAAATAGCACATTACAATAATATCATACGTCAGATTTGATTTAAAAAAACAAATCACATTCATCACCTTATAAAATAATAATAAAATTACAGTATAGTACATCAAAAATACATTGTCACTAACACTAATATTATGAGCAAAAAGATACATGAATACTACTACAGTACTTTGTCAAAAGCAACACCTTTCAGTTAACATATAAAAATAAAATCATAGTTGTTATTATCATTGTATGATATATTGGGATAGTCTATAACATGGCCTAACTGACATATAGTAATAAAATTTTCAATGTAGATAAATATGCAGGTATTCAGTGTTGCCTCTTTGCTCCAATCTGGATAAACCTATTTTGAAAAATTCCTTCTGTCTTTTGGTCTAATTTTAATTTTACATCTTTGTGTCATAGAATTTATAAAAGTATGTTTTATTTTAGTACTAAACAAAAGATCTTGAACAAAAATCCTTTGAAAATTTTTATTGAATCTTACCATTCTAAAGACTGAGTTTTTATTATTTCCTTGGGTTAGTTAACACATACTAGTCAAATTTTCCTCTCTAAATAATAATAATTACTTTTATAAACGTTTTTGTCATTTCCAATAAAATCCCCACAAAAAACGAAGAAAATCATAAATACCCAGGACCTGTGTATTTATGTCGATCATGCTCAGAAGTAAAATGCTAGTGGGGACCATATGAAAAATTGTTAAACACATGTTATGGGAATTTACCCGGGTAATTACCCAATTTATAAATACCTACCCATTGGGTATTTACCCTGCCCACATCACTACCAGCGCCGCACTCTGTATAAAAACTTGCATTTACAAAAGAACTTACGGCTTTGAGTATTAACTCAGCGTAGTACGTTTCAGGTCCTGAGACACTTCCAGAAATGCTCAAAAACGTGAAGTATAATGAGTTTTATACATAAATACCAATAGTTATCCTATAGTTCACACAAGAATGAAAACTTGGCGGGCCGCTTGGTGCAGTTGGTTGGGGCGTCGCAACTTCAGCTTGCTGTCGTTTAAGCGGTCGTGGGTTCGAATCCCGCTCCTCCATCTGGCATCTATGTGTGTTATCACCCACCTCATTACCCACCCACAAGTCTCGGACTCATGTGGGCATCATCAGGATAAAAACTACTGAAGAAAAGTTTGTCATTACTCTGTACCGCAATGTTCTTATAGTGCCTGTTTCACGAATACTAACTATGATAATCAATGACTTGGATCTGTTTAGCTAGAAATATGAATGTTAATTTTAAACTTTTTTCCAGGGAGTTAATCTGCTAGTCCTCTACATCGAGACCATTTACTTCTTTGTACCACAGATGCTCGTTGTTATGTTCATCATTGTATGGGAAGGCTTGTTAGGAGGTGCTTCCTATGTCAATACACTTTACAAGATGAACATTGAGGTTTGTACTTATTTTTCATTATAATTTATTATTATTAACTACAGCAAGTTCAACTCAAATATGCATTTAAAACTAATTTAAGCCTTGCTTGTTGCTATATTGGGAACAATAATGAACCAATACATGGCATATGCAGATGATATTGTCTTGATTGCATGAAATAAACAGTCACTAGAATCTGCCTTCAATGAACTTTTTTACTGCGGATGATGCCCACATGAGTCTGGAGACTTGTGCGTGGGTAATGAGGTGAATGGGTGAATGATGGGAAACAGCCATGGCTGAATGAGATTCGAACCCAAGGCTGCAAAGGAAACGAAGCCAGCCGGAGCCCCTTATCTTATCACAGACAAGCGCTCCAACCAACTGCGCTACTAGAAAACTCAATGAAAAATCGGTAAACATGGGCCAAAAATAAATAACAGCAAAAACCAAGTATTTGGCCTGCAGCAGAACTCGGCAAGCTGGTGACAGAGATCTAAAGGTAGGAGATTATAGTTTTGAAATGGTGTCAGAATTCAAATACCTTCATAACGGATGAAAAAAATGTCGATGTGGATATAAAAGCAAAGATAGCCTAAGGGAATAGATGTTATTTTGCCCTAAGTAAATATCTGAGGTCGAAAACGCTCTCAAGGAAGGTAAAACTTGATATTTACGAAACAATAATCAATCCGGTCGTGTTGTATGGAGCAGAAGAATAGGTTCTTACAATGAAGGATGAAGATTTCTTGAATATCAGGGAACGGAAAATCTCGAGAAGGATATTTGGGCCAGTGTTTATTGATGGAGGTTGGAGAATCCGAACAAATCAAGAACGGCGTGACTTTAATAGGAAAACGCATTGTGGATTAAATAAATAAATAAAAATTAGGCGTTTGAGCTGGCTAGGTCACGCAGAGAGAATGAACGACTCTAGGGCTGCAAAGAAAGTATTCAGGGAGAATCCAGGAGGAAGGAGGCTGAGAAGGCGTCCACGAAAATATTAGTTGGAGGATGTTGAGGACGATCTGAGAAGACTGGAGTAAGAGGCATCTGGAGTAAGAGGAAGACTGGAGATGCATCTAAAGGAGGCCAGGGCCCTGAATGGGCTGTAGCACCATAGAGTAGTAGTATTGTATTTAATGCACAAAGGCAACTTATTGAAGTATTTTAAGCCTAGGTAGTAGTATTTTTTGTAGTAGTAGTAGTAGTAGTAGTAGTAGTAGTTGTTGATATTGAGCGAAATTTCACTGTTTTTCACGCTCGCTAATTTAGGTCAGGTCTACGTTACCCGCTAAATTTAAAATCTACAATGGGTACATGAGTATCACACACTATCAATTATTTATTTCGAAAATGATTTATTATGAAGCAATTTATTGATAAACTATCGAATCGTGTGTATAGCCTATTGATAATTTATTATTTTTGTACTCAATTTTATTTAGTGCATTGTTTAAGTGGTAATTTCTTGAGAAAATACATATTTTACGCCAATTTGTCAATATTAATTTAATTTGAAGGAGAAAAAATGTAAAACAGGAATGTCCCAGTTATCTTGGGCCTGTCACTTCTATGCATCACGTTTCCTAGCCGGAAAATCTGTCTTGCCAGTTGGACCTGGAACCACTTTTCCAATTTTCAAATTATTATGCAATATATTCTGTAATAAGACTCAATAGATTTGTTATTTGCAACTAGTGGTTCTTATTATTTCAGGTTGAGGTGGGTAAACGAGAATTTGCAATGGGTGTGGTCACTCTCTCTGATTCAATTGGAATAACCCTTTCTGGACTACTTTCGATACAGCTTCACAACTATATTTGTGGTCTACCAAAATATTAGAATACGGCCAGATCTAAACTTCTATTCGCAATCCATTCCCATCAATTCAAAGTAAGACTGAGTCAACATTGAGTGTTTGTGACAGGAACTGAACATTCATTGAATAAAAACAATAGTTTATAGTTTTTGGAAGTAAAATTAATTCATATTTGATTTTCAAGTGTATATTTTAATGTGACAGCAATCAAGATAGGCTGTCAATCGAATTCGAAATTTGTAGTCAACAAAATATTCTCAGGTATCATAATCATGTTTGTAGGTGTTTTAGTCGATCTGAGCCCATTGTGTTTGATTAGTGTTAATGATTTGATGTAAAACTGCTCAACCGTCAAAATGCCTTTAACTTATGTCAAAACTTAATAGTCAAAAGTACAGTAGACCATCGATTACCAATGACAATATTATTATAATCAAGTTAATTTATTTAAAATGATTAAAAAATTTTGTGGATCATCCTAAATTATTGAATATTTTCAGAAGAAACAATCTATTCAAGGCAGAAAGTGCATTTTAATAGTTTTAAATACAAATAGGATAGTTATAAAATATTTCCACTATAAGAGGGTTGTTGATCACTCAAGTGTACATTGAGATTGCATTTCTAGGAGTTTTGTTGGATAGACGATTGATCTGGGCTCCATACATTGAGAAAATATGTTGTAAAATTTCATCTGGGGTATTTGTCCTCACAATAGTAGCTTATTCAAACAAAAACCTAGTTATATTGGTAGGAAACTCTACAACAAGCTACCACAGTTTTTGAAGAGTCTTGAAAATATAGAAATATTTAAAAAACAATTGAAAAATATTTAGTTGATAAAGCTTTTTATAGTGTACAAGAGTTCCTTTCACATCAAAATTAAGCCTCACCCCAACAAATTGATATAGTAATTATGCTAACTAGTGTATAAGAGTATAATTGTTGATCTGGAGTCTACAAAAAAAGTCAATTCAATCCAATCGAGAAAACTTATTTCGATTTTTCTGCTGCATAAATTGCAGATGTTTAGAGAAGTTCAACTGATATCCAAGAAATTCAGGTACAAGCAATTCAAAGTACAAAACTTCTCTCAATAGTTTGATAGTACGAATTAAATTATTATGAAACACCCCATTCTATGGACGTATCGAGGTGGAACAGCTTTGAATGTATTGTATGAAATTACAATTCGCATAATACAATTTTTTGAGTAAAATAGTTGAATTGCAATTTTAGAAGCATATAACCCAACATTTCAAGTCTTCGAATTTTTGACCTAAAGTTCTATTAACGAATTCACGTGACCTGTTGTAACATAACTCACAAGAAAATGGAAAAAATGTCTAGGTCAATATAATCTGTATAAAGATGTACTTGAAATGAAATTTATATAATTGTAGGCTCTACCGAAGGTTTATCTTTTCTCATACAGTACTAGTGGTTCTGTGAACAATATATCTCGCACCTAAGAATACAGTTTTGCACAGTGGCGAATTCTCTATGACAGGGGTGCCAAACCTTCTTTAATCAAGGGCAACATTGTCAACAGTCAAATGGAATAACAGTATGAATTACAAAAAAGTTAGTCTTTCATTTTACAAATTTATTAATCAAAATATCAAGTTTGTATTTAATTTCAGTGAGATGGTTGAAACTGCACTTGTACTTAAATTGTCTTTCCACTTAGGCTCAAACTTGGTTGTACCAATCATTAATAACGATTTTAAGTGTTCATCTGTGAGGGAGACCGGAATTTTGATTTAATGTAATTCATTTTTGAAAATGTTTGTTCGCAAACATAGTTCGAGCCAAACACTGAGAACATGGTACAAGCAAACATTTTCAAGTTTTTGAAATCTTCATTGGGCAAGGTGCTGTAAAATGGAAACAGATCTACGTTTTTGTAACATTTCTCAAAGTGGTCCTTGTGCATTTCATTTGTTGTTAGGTCAATAATTTCGAGTTGAAGAGTTGAGGGCCCAGAATCAATATCACATTTGAAAGGATTTTGAAACATGTTGATTTTATCGCACTCTATCAAAGTCTATAAAATGTCCTGTGATGTCAACCAGGGATGCTAACTTCCCCAACCACCCTGTATCAGAAAGTTCTGGCTCTTAGTCAGTCATGAAAATATTTAGCTCTGCACAAAGTTCAAAAACCTTTGTAACACTTACCCCTACTGAGCCACCGGACTTCGTAATGATAGGGAACGTCCGGATAAGTACTGTCAATTTCTGCCAAAAATACCTTGAACTTGCGGTGTCTATGATAATCATTATCGCAAAATAAAATGAAAACAAAATAAAAGATCTTTATTGCCATAGATTCTCACAAAACATTGGCCATCGTCAAAAAAAATTGCACTTGAAAACAAGCTCTATGCAAACAAGCTCTATGTTTTGTCTATGTATGTTGAAAACAGTCAAGAGTCTACATAACATACAAAGTCTATGTTTACTAGTAAGTAATAGCTCATAAACTTTAGTCTATATCAAATCTATTGTTACAAATTCTCCGTATAAAAGAAATACTCAAAAAATGCCCGCTTCTGTCAAATGGAATGGGCAATGCTGAAAGATTCCCCTGCATTAAAGAGTCCCACATTTGAAAGTATTTTTTACCCTTTATCTAAATTCATGAATATCTAACTCTCTTACTGACTAAGGAATGGCGTTAAAATCTTAGAGATTGTGATTAGAAACGCTTCAGGCATGTGTTTAAAGTGCACCACTCAGTACTTAAATTGCTTGCTCCTATTGTAAGGTATCCATACCTATCCGAATTCATGTTTCTTTTTACAAACAGGGGGCACTCAATAACATAAGATAGTGTCATTACTTTTTATCATCAATAAATAATGGCATGTAAGGAGTTCTGGGACCTACATACAGGGACTACTTCGAATAAAAAGTCCGCCAGTTAGAGGACTATTTCCCCGTAGAATAGAGTCCATACGACAGAAATAAGTTATTTAGGTGAGAAAGATATAGTGGAGCCAATATTTACTTATCCGGCTCTACAAACCTCAGTTACGGTTGGCCTCCATCAGAGCATGTCTCCAATCTTCTCTACATACCAATTTTTCTACATTTTCTTACACCCCTCTTCCCCATCTACCTGTAACTATCTATCGGTAACTTCGGTTATCGGTTATCTATTGGTAACTTGGTAAATCCACCTGTTCCTGGTTCGCCCCTTCTTTCATCTTGTGTGTATCCTACATCAACATACAATTTTGGGCATTCTAGTGTCACTCATCCTCATCACATGCCCCAGTTACCTCATTCTTTGTGGCCTAATGATGCACACAATATTATATCACTTGATTCCTTCTTAATCGCCACTGCCCCTTCACCTGTACTGAGCCATAGACCATTCTTGTCAAGATGGACATTTCAAAGATTTTCAGCGCGTTTTCATCAGCCATATCCATCAACTAGGTTGCTGATGCAAATGTTGCTACTGGTCGATATCACCATCTTGCTATAACTGCCAAAAATTTTGCTCTGTAACGGTCTCAAGCACAGAAAGGTCTATTTGACAAGATATCTGCATAGAAAGGTTTACTGGCTATTTGAACTCACCTGTACATAAATATGCATTGTCGCCTTTGCGTTTATTGAGCATCCCAGGTACGTGTATTATTTACCCCTGCAAACATTTTTTTTTTTTGCAAATTCTTTGGTACCCTCGACTTGACGACGGCTGACACACAGATATATTTGCTCTTATTTTCATTTACAGCCAGGTCCATCTTTTCTTCCTCTATTTTCAGGATTTTATATACTTCTTGCAAGCAAGTCATACTTATCAGCATATGCACACACCTGAAGCAACTTGTTGAATATGCTGCCTCTCTGGTCCACCCTTTCAACAACTGCATGCAGAGTAGTATTGAACAATACTGCTGAGAATCCATTTCCCTGATTTAGCAGGGTTTTTTTCCGGAGGATGAAGCCCACATAGGTATGAAACCTGTGCGTGGGTAATGAATTGGATGATGGTGATTGATGAGTTGGACCTACAGTTTTAGGTGGGTTCCAAACCACTGCGAAGTGATTTTACAGTATTTTTTGCTGGTCAATGCAATCGGTCATCCTTACAAAGAGCGCCCAGGAGTTTCGTAGCATATCTGTGAACAGATACCTGCTACGGCACTCGGTTATCACTTCCCTTCACATCCAATGCTGTTCAAATATTTAACAGAGGCGAACGATTATCGGGTGATCCTCCGGTTTGGCTTGGCCGGGTGCGGGTGGTTGGCGTTTATTAACTCGATTGGAGCGGTTGATCTTCTCCAGTTTGACGTTCAGCTTCAGTTTTTCATTGAACACCTTCAACATGAGCTGATCAGTGTCCTCTTTTTCTCTTTCCGTAACATCAAAAATTCGAAGACAGTGTCGCCGACCTTCAAGTGACACCCCTCCTTGAGCTCCCAGATCCTCTTGTTGAGCCTTCTATTTTCACCCTTTAAAGCCTCGAACTCGTCAAAAATAGTTTGCAGAGCCGAAGTGACCGCAGCATTGACCGCTTCCTCCACCTGCTGGCTCATATGCAGGAGGAATTATTTTGTCAGACCTCCAGAAATGGAATCAACTGGAGGTGGAGGTTGTTGACCAGGTAGCTGGATGGCGGCATTGTTCCGTTTTCGCATACCTCTGCGCCTTCCCATGGTGAATGGAATAGAAAGACTGGACTAGAAACGGTTATTTTGTGGTTTGAGAAGAGTTTTTTTGGAGATAACTTAAAAATACATGAATTTGCCGAAAAAATAATTACACAATAGCACTCTGCTTGAAAAACGGAACACAGTGATATCATTTGAATTGATTCGAACTATTGAACCTGACGAAATTACTGCTTGAAGACGGAGACACGTTTCACTCACTCGACTTAGACTCGACATGAGGAGGAGAATAGGAGAGATACTGATTTGTGGGAGAGAGTGTTCGGAGGAGGGAGGAGCCGATGGACAGGGTGTTTTAGAGGAGACTGCAAGACGGGAATGTCGACCCCATCTAAAAATGGGAAAAGGCGATGTCAAAAAAGAAGAAGAATGACTGTAAATAGTCATTATTCTTGTAGACTGGAAGAGTGGTCCACCGTGATCCACTGTAGGTGACAATATGAACCGCACAGGGCCGGATTTGGGGTGTGTACCGCCCCTGTACACAATAATTTCTCACGCCCTCCCTCCACCACCACTAACCAGTACAGTATAACCTGTAAAAAAGTATTTTCCAGCTGGCCCTGGTGGGCTGCTAGGAAACTGAATCCCTCCGCACCCTTGTTTCAAATACTTCTGCTGTGAGTTTTTTGAGTGGCACACAGAGCACCTGAAACAAATAAATGAATTATACAAATGAATTGAATGAAAAGCAAGTAACATATTGATTACAGAAAGCAAAGCAATTGGTTGATAAAATACTGAAGAAAACAGCCACAATTTGGATTGGTTCTCTCTGTTACAATTTGTACAATAGCTCTACTCAAAATGATTTTCAATTTGATGCAGACAATAATTTCGTTCCATTTGTTATGGATGAGTTCATCAAAATAAAACCTGTTTAAAACAATAATCCCAACAAATATACCTAGTAGATATTGTACGTATCTAGTTATGAAACTGGCCCTGGTGGGCTGCTAGGAAAATGAATCCCACATCTATAGAAAATATATCATGAGGAATATTCCTGATTTAAATTAAATATCAAAAAGTAACATAAATTTTCACTGAAATAAGTTTAAACAATCGAGCAACATATTATTTGGGGAGTCAGATGAATTGAGTATCATATTTTACTGTTTATTTTTACAGGTATCATATGATTATCATGCTAAAATAGGTATGATAAAGTGCTAAAAAATGTATTGGTAGAGGGAAATTAGGGTTACTTAACCCATTTTGAGTTTATGCATTACGGTACTCATTTTTTATGCTTGAGCACAAGTGTCTGACGGTGACTTTAACAAGGTTGATCAGCTCTGCATTGCAATAAACATTGAAGTTTCACACTCTATAATAGGTGGAATGCCAAGACTTTCAAATGATTGGGATTAGTAATACCTAGGACTAGAGAGATTTAACCTTTCTGAAACGTTTTTGAAATTTATATCTAAAAATACTTCTGATAAATATTTTCAATCTATTCCTATAATGCATGAACATAGAAATACTAGAGTTTGAATTTAATATACATTTCAAATCATTTCTTATCCATAGAAAAATTACAAAAATTGAAAGAGTGCCAAGTGTCTCTATTCCCCCTTATTGCCTTTTTAAAAATAGGGATGGATGTATCCTCTACGAAATTTGAATTAGTATATCATGTACATTAGGGAAATTGAATGATGTGCAAAACTCCAGATCTATATGCCTACAAAAAACATTTGTGACCTTCAAAGCTTTTTCTGTTTCCTAGATGAAAGAAATACATTGAACAAATTTTGTTCAAGTGACTATCTGTTTCTTCAATATAACTGACTGATATCAAATATGCTTAAAGATCAACATAATAAACAAGCATACCTTCTAAATTCTAAATGAGTGAAAGATCCTTCAGGATCCTTAGGGTATACTAACATACGGCTATTGTTGAGAAGACCGTTCTGTATGTGGTATGCCCTATGTTGAATTGTATGTTTGAATTGTTCCAAAAGGCTAGAAGGCTTCAGTAACTATTCTGTCGTAAAAACGTCACTTATTTTATTTATTAAATAAATATTTATTCTTATTTTAAGAATATGTTTTATGCTATTGTGGAATAAAGATGATTTGAATTGATTTTCTTTGATTAGACGTCTCTGCCTGTTTTTTGGCGGTGATAATGCAACATTCTGTGAGGTGTAAGAGATCCTCCAAATACTTTTAACCTCTCACTCCTTTTCGCCTTTTCATGCATAACTTAGAATTTAATTTCATTAGCTCTACCCATTAGATCACTTTTAACATTTCCAACAAAATGTAAAAGTATCAACCAGGTCTACTTTCTATGTGATGTTAAAATATTGTAAGCACACATTCGAAAAAAAGTTGTAAATTTACCATGAATAAAGTAATCTAATTCCCCGTTTTACTTTAGTTCCTCATCTTTTCTATGTTGGGACGTTTAGTTCCATTTCTATGTTCCTAAAGTAAAAAATAAGCAAATAATGATAGCCAATTCCAGAAGCCTAGCTCTACTAATGTTAGATTGTTGAACTGTAAACTATTATACTCTTTTGTTCCAGGCTGTAATGTCTGTATATTTTATGTGAAACTGTATTTTTGTGAGCAATGAGTTAAATTTGAACTACAATATTAGAGGGAATAATGGAATAAGTCAAAGATTCCTCTGAAAAAATTCGGAAAGGAATGTATGAAAATGTAGGCTTTATTCTAGGTTCAATTAAAATTTAAAAAAATTGAGTTTAAAATTAAATAGAATTAATTGAAGTCGTTGATAATAATCGAGAGTCTACTGTATATAACAGAAAACATACTTATTAACAGAGTAATGATGAACAGCATTGTGTCTTCCTAAACCTACTATTCTATTAAACTATTTTTATAGAAGTACATTGTGTCTTCCTTAAGCTATTATTTTATTAAAATAATTTTATAAAAGTACTTAATCACCAAAGTGCCTTCAAAATTTAAATAATTACATTTCTTGTAAAACATAATTGCAAAATTATATTTATGTATAATAAGTTATATTATGACTGCAGAGTTTTCAATTACTTTTATCAATTTTGACTCTTCTACGAGTTGTAACTTTACTACTCCTGTTGTCATTTCTAGTTACTGCTATTGCTTGTTACTTCTACTTACTGAAATTGGTAGTTAGCAGTTGCAAGGACAGTTACGAGTTATAGACGTATCCATGAGAGTGCATGTGTTTCTATACAACTACAAACAACACCCAATTCATAACTAACTGCAGACAAGAGTAATTGAATGACGTCGATGAGTAATAAATCTGCTACCCATTTACAATATTAATATGAATAAAATGTTTCCTTTTGTTATATTAAAAAAAGCAATATTGTACCTTGTAACTAGTTCTTTATTATTGTGTTTATAGTTACCATAATAATATAAGTGAATCGATTTGCGATTATGTTATGATTTGTAATTATAAAGAATACGTTTTCTGTAATGATAGAAAAAGTCAATAAACGTATAAACATATTGTGAACTTTTCAGTGGTCCAAAAGTACACTCTGTGGCTGACGAAATGGGGAGTAGTATACGCCGAATAAAAAAATCTGATGTAGTTGGTAGAAATCATTAAAATTCATTTAGTCAATATGATATTATGATAGGTATACTCTAATAAATGCTTATTGTTTAATAATTTGAAAAAGCACTACGTAGAATCGCCATATCGTCAGTCGTGTACAGTAAATAATATTTGACGTAAGTTCACGTATACTTATTGTATTTTCTAACACTTATTGCAGTTACATATAAATTGTTTTTTTTTTAATCGTTAACAATTTTTGTGATTGTAGCCAATAATGCAAAACAACTCTATTAATACAGTATCAATGGACACTGATGAATGAATGGACATTTGCCTCTTTACTTGATAATATTATTAAAAATTATCAGAATTATTTATTTCGAGCTCATATTCAGATTTTCAGCATCTTTCAATACAATGTCAAATTAATAAATTAATTTTATTGTGACATAATGCATAAGCCCTCAATTTTTCCCCATAGAAATTTTCTCAGATTTGAAGTCTACCTCTCACACTTTCACAAACATTTTTACTCTCACAAATTATTTCTTGGTAATTTTTCAAATTGTACCATAATCAAAATAGTACACTGACAAACTGAAAACCTACAATATCGCTTATTTTGTTTTGATCTAGAAAGTCTGTGTTTGCCTAATCTCCAAAAGAGAAAATCCATTATTGGATCAGAATTTTCCAGCACAATTTTCTCAATCTGCATTCATACAGTTTGCCATTATGGGTTCACTGGATCATTCGAATAGAAAAAAATTGAAAGAGTTTTAGTGGAAAAAATGCCAATAATATAACAAAATTTATTCTTGTAATGAACACAATTTTAATGAATCTATTCTGTATACTTTTGGACCACTAGGCATGCATGCATGTATGTACAAGTTAGTTATCTTGTATTCTGTCTTCTGTTTTCGATAAGTATTGAAGAGAACTAAATTAAATTAAATTATATTCATTTTGTCATGAAAAATACAAACTCAATCATAAATCGTAAATATGAACGAAATTAAATACATAACAAATATAAATCATAAGTATGAACTAAAAGTATAAATAATACAGAAACTCGCTGTAGTTTATATTCCTTGTTGTCTGAAATCGAAAGCAAAATTGTTGATGTTAAGGTTCAATTTGTGTATCTTTTAAATATATATTTATATATTATATTTTATTTATTGCTGCTTTACTTCACAAATGTGTTAATGGTCTATGGATTATGATTTCAGATAGATTTGTTCACTGTCATTTGTGT
Source organism: Conomelus anceps (assembly GCA_948455865.1). Classification (NCBI taxonomy): domain Eukaryota; kingdom Metazoa; phylum Arthropoda; class Insecta; order Hemiptera; family Delphacidae; genus Conomelus; species Conomelus anceps. Next base: position 42,972,138 of record OX418222.1, read on the forward strand.
CAACCCTAAATATGAATTGACGGTTACCATATATAGCTAGGTGAAATGATTATTATTATGTAGCTAGGTGACGTCTTGCAAGTTACCGTATTCAGAAACAATGCAAGAATACGAAACCTGGCTACTTGAACTGATCTAAGCAAGAAACAATATGGCAAGAAACAATTCAGATTACGAGATGAAAAGCGAGGAGACAGGTGTAATAAGAGCTGTAGTATAATATTCATTTACTGTTTTAAAATACTAAGTACTGTACTGTGAATCTTGGTGGTTCGGAACCCACCTAAAACTGTAGGTCCAACTCATTACCCACGCACAGGTCTCAGACCTATGTGGGCTTCATCCTAAAAAAAAAATTTAGAGGGATTTGATGGGTAAGCGTTGAAATAGAAGTCCGGAAAAAACTAGATCTTTATTGATAAGTGCAAGTTTCATACTTCACTTTACATAAGCAACCAAAGGTTCACACAAGGATGAAAAATACAGGAGTAGAAAGGTCAAGTTAGTTTTTTAAACTTGATGGTTAAATAAATAAATGTTGAGTTATCTTGAACAGTCTTTCAGCAGGACATAATAAGGTAGGATTTAGAAAGATCCTATATTATTTTAAAAGTTGACCAGTGACGATTGTGAGAAAAAGTTGCAAAGATGTGCATCTCTACACGAGGTCGTCATCGGTTGCATGCGTTTTGGAATGAGCGTAGTTTTTACTCGCGTAAACAATTTTTGGAGGATGAAGCCCACTTAGGTCCGAGACCTGTGCGTGAGTAATGAGTCGGATGATGGTGATTGATGATTTGGACCTAAAGTTTTAGATGGGTTCCGAACCTCCGGGAAGTGGTTTTACAGCAGAGAACAGAGTCTTTTATTGGCCAATCCAATCTGTCGCCCTTACAAAGAGGGGACCAGGAGTTCGTAGCTTATCCTTATTTAACCGAACAATTGATATAATATATCAATTATAGTATATTATACTACTGTACTAGGTGAGTAGCTCCAGAATCTGATGTGAAGCCTCAGCGCTGGTGCAGCACGCTTCTAAATCGGGCAACATCGGGAAAATTTGTCTAATTGCGGTAATAGAAAAAACCATTTATCAGAGTTTAATGACTTGTTCTATGATGTGAAATCATTTCTTAAAATTGTTGTTTCATGCAGGGCTTATGGATGTACCAATCGGTACAAGCCTATAGGAAATATTTATTTTCAAACAAGTAAATAAATATATCCTTTTATTGTCTATGTGTAAACGTAGCTTCACAATATTGTTTTTTGTTTCCTTCTATTGTTTCTTCTTTAATAAAAATTATACAATAGATACCATATTCATCATTTCGATCTTGTTCTTATAAGCATTAATTACTCGTGATATATTAAACAATAATATTATTAAATAACTATTTTAATCAAGTGATTCCGTTTGATTTGCTTCATTAATGATCGGCAGTGACCGTGGTGAGCATTCTTGGCTTTTCTGGCTTTTCAATATGAATTGATATAGGAACCTACTGTATTTTGAAGCATACGGTACCTAAATATATTAATATTAATTTATGTATTCATGCAGTAAATATGTACGGTATTTTCTTTGGTGTTGCAGTTCCATATTACTTTTTCACTTTATATTTAAATATCACTTACATATTCTTATGATGGTTATTTCGCATTCTTATAATCCTTCCTCAGACACGGCTGGAGGCCTACTAAGTCAGGTTTATGATGCTTAAACCTGGTTCAGTTCGCCTTCTCCACGATGAGATAGCCTATTATTGTTATTTTATTCAAAATGTGAAAAAGCTGATGGACTCTGATGCAGTGGCGGATTAATGCATTTTTATGGGGAGGGGCGACATACTGAAAAAATACTGGTGGTCCGGGGGGGGGGGGTTGATATGGAATAACAATTTTGGAAATTTAGTAGCCTTTAACCGCATTTTACACCATTCTAGCACTTAAAATGGAGAAGAAATATTTTTTTTCTGTTTAAGAACAATCAAATTTCCCCTAACTAGAGTATGGTAGTTTATTTCTGTATATTCATCTGAAATGAATAGAAATTGTTGTATATGTCTTGAACAAAAATTGCTTTGCTAGCTTAACTTTTTATCAAAATTTACAAAGAAATGAACAGAGTCAGCAATTTATTCATGATCGTGATGATTTTTAGACCTATATATTATATTTAAATTACTCTCAAAATTCTCTCCTGCTTCATAATACCAGTTCTTCAATAAATACGTACTAGGTCAAATACAAACAGAGATGTATATGCCCCTACCTATTCTATAAGAGATTAATCTTATTCAAAAGTATTTCACTTGATATAAGATTTCCTTCATTCTCTGTCATTTGTTAATTCTTCATTGAATTATAATTATATAGATAACAACAGTTAAAGATAAAGTACAGGTAATATAGAAAATAAGACAAGTGGGATGACATGTTATATTCCGTCTGTCAAAGATGTGGCGGGACAATTAAAATTTTACCGTGTGCGTGTCGCATGTGTTTATTTTTTTAAATGTGCTAGCCCTCGGAGGGGGCGGTCGCCCCCTCCGCCCCCCCTTTAATCCGCCCTTGCTCTGATGTTTGCTTTATTAGTATCTTGCAATCCCGAATTTTTTCAGAATAGAAATCACGTATTCAGGGAATGATAGACCACAAATAACATTAAAATATTCCTTTACAATTTTTTTCTTCATCAAGTAGGCCACCATCTTGGAAATATCTCGTGAAGCGTGATATAGAGGTGTCAGAGTTCAGATTCGTATTCCGCGCTTAAGTACGGTACATACGCTGAGAAAAAACGAAGGTATGCTTTTCCTGCTATGACATACTTATGACACTGCTTATATATATTTTTTTTTTTTGAGGATGAATCCCACATAGGTTTGAGAACTATGCGTGGGTAATGAGTTGGACCTACAGTTTTAGGTGGGTTCCGAACCACCGGAAAGTGATTTTACAGCAGAGATAACATGTCTCTTTTGCTGGCCAATCTAATCGGTCACCCATACAAAGAGGATGACCCAGGAGAACCCAGCTTATCTCTATCTGATTGAACAGATACCTGCTACGGCTCACGGTATCTGTTCAATCAGATAGAGATAAGCTGCGTTCTCCTGGGTCCTCTTTGTAAGGGTGACCGTGGAAGGATATGCAGTGGTCCGAATTTGAAGTTGGCTGGAGTAAAAAATGATTTGCAACAAATATACGGTATGCAAAAAATCATGAATTATTTTTCAAAAAAGAATTATTGGAATTCATCAAGGGAGTTTCAAGAAATCTCTAAATGAAAATTGATGTTTTCGCATTAGAACCTGTATTAACTTGGCTCTTTTGCCTTTTCCTGCCAGAAAAAGTGGCTTCAGTACTGTATTCCATTTCCTTGAAGGTTAGAATTACGTATCTAGTTATCTAGTAAGTAAAGGTATGTAGAATGAACTGAACAGATACTTGCTACGGGTCACGGCTGTCACTTCCCAGGTATCATTACTGTCATTCTACAGCATTGCCTCCTGTAATCGTTCCTATCTTTTTTAATATTTTCTATCTACTTATGAATCACGAACGAAAGTCTGGAAATCCTATTTAAAAAGTAGATTGGCTGATGTTAGAAATTGAGCAGAGTTCAGGACTATTTTCAAATTTCCCGCCGAGTGGTACAACATCATGCACCATGGCTGCCAGTTTAAAAAACAAATTTGCTTGGGTCTTTCTGCTCAAGAACGAGAAATTTGAGATATTATAGATAAACGTTTTTGAATTGGAATTTATCTGATCAGTTCAGTAAGAACCCGCTTCTAAAAATGAATATTCTTCTCTCATTTCTTACGGCACGAATTTTTCAACAAAAAATCTTCAGGCTACCATTTTAACTTCTGCTTTAAGAAATTCCACTTTATTAAAACGTTTAGCACTTCATAAGGTTAATCACATCATAAATTGCTCATATTTAATGCCTATTTAAGTAAATGTACATGATAATATCAGTATTGAAGTAATTATTTTCTTCTTGATATTCCATTTTCCGTATTTGATAGAAATATTTTTTTTTCATGAATTATTATTGCCATTTACTTTTATTAATGATGTTGAAATGATTATTTTACTAAAGAATGAAAATTCCAAGTGCCCTGTTTGAGACTAGAATTAAATCGGCAAACATTGCTCATGCTCTGTATACAGAAACGATTACGGAGAGATTTCCCAGCATGCACCTATATACAAGTCTAGAGGTCTAGAGTGGGAGTTGGTTTGGGAGTAGTAATTTCTTCTGGAATGGGAGTGGAATAAGATACTAATTTTGTGCGATCATTCTCAGTCTGTCTTCGTAATTTGCTGTTGTATGAACTCGAGTATTTTAAAATAAAAATTAGCAAGTGATTAAAGTTTAAAGTTTTCTAAATGATGGACAAGTATTCAGTTATTAGTTATTACTAGTAGTGGAACTATCTTTCTCTAGTGACGTAGGCGGCTATGTAATTAAACGATTTTGAATACATAGAATTATTGTATTAGAAGCAATGTTTATTCTGCTGAAAGTATTTGAATGCAGGTGAAATTTGTGCAAAATGGATTACACTATTTGATGAATGGGACGGTACAGTAACAGAAGTGCCATATTATTCGTTGTTAATTGAAGGCTATGATAATACCGCTAGATTAGATTTTGAAATGGGTGTGGAAGTTTTGTTTTTGTGATGTTTATCTTAAAAACTAATTGTAATATAATGTTTTACTCCATTTGAGTCCAGATTCTTTTCGAAACGAATAAGTACGGTTGCAATTTCAATTTCCTGGACCACTCCTGTGGCCTAATTTTACCAGCCTAACCACCCAAAAGTGTTTCAAACTTTAGCACAGCGTGTTGTAAACTGGTACGTTCTTATGGTGTATACATTTTTTATCATACTGGCCTCGAAGTTCATCAACATTTGAAATGCATTTCAATTAAATTCAAAATTAAATTATTTCTGGATTGACAGTGCGTGAGTTTGTGATTTCATTCAGTACTGGACCTAGGTGAGCTGGGTCTAACCAAAGTATTGTAAGCAAGGTGAGTAATTATATCATCTCAATGCTCTTATAGTACAATAACTTAGATATAGGTTATTAATTATACATGGCCCAGATGTCATTGAATTAAGTTTTTGGGAGGTTGATAAGGTTTTCCCCTTGATAAACAAGTAAATAGGCAAGGTGTAAAATATTCATGAATTTTGTCCAAGTCCCATTAATAACTGTTAATCATTTATCTTAAATTATTACATTAAATGGAATAAATATTAGGAAATTCCTGCATACTTCGCAAGTAGTTTTTATTGACTTATGCCTTATAACCAAGTTATGTGTCAGTCTATGTTTGATAGTGTCCCGGCTACCTACTTACCTGTACTTGATTTCAGCACAACAAATTCATTGAGAAATATTGCCGACTTCAATTTAATAATTCAGAATTCCTGACAGTATTTATAGAATTTGAATTTTTATGAGGCCGATTTACAATAAAGTAGCAATACTGTATCTCAGTCTGGTCTTGGAAGATATCATGCTATGCCGATGTAAGATGTGCGGTTAGCATACCTGATTGCTACTCCCGGGTGTGATTCCCGGTATAAGCCTGGCTTTCCAACTCTAGTTGTTATCCAAACACAAACCTCAGGCCCATGTGTGGTAATCATCTGCAATAAAATGATGCAAAAAGAGAAGTTTGTTGAAGCTCAATACTAAATTATTGTTTAGGTACAATATTAACTATACTGTGCGCATTTTTCATCTTAAATTTGTAAAAAATTCCCTGAATTAAATTTGCATGTATCGAGATATAACTTTTTTCTCATATTGTGGAGTAGAGCAGCGCTTTTCTTTGGATTAATTGAAATTAATAGCCTCTGAAAATGTGTGACCTTTAGTTTCTTGGAAATCTTATTATTCTTGTATTAAGATGATGCTACTAGACTATTCTCTTGTAGTTTACCTGTTATTTTAAAACTGAAATTGTTTTTCAAGATAAATTATTTAGAATTACGTATTAATCTTCCACCAAATCAATAGAATGAAATCGATATCTTACAAGTATCGATATCTGTACCAAACCATAACCTAACCTTCAGATCGATAATTGTAAAATATCGATTTTTTCATTCTATTGTTTTGGTGGACTGCCATGAAACTGCAGCCTTTGCCCTAACTAAACGACTAAACAATCCACTTACATCCGTGGCGAGAATCGTCAATAAATATTTGGAGTGATCTGTTAGGGTGTTCATCTTTGACTGACGGCTACTTATGAGTTTCGATTTCTGTTCAGCCTGTCTTATTTTGTATAATCACCTTATTACCCGCTCACAATTCTCAGACTCTTATTTGTGGGCATAAAAATCAATTATAATGCATATGTTGAATGTAGCGCATATTGGAGCGTGGCGAGAATAGTAGATAGCTAGGCGGCATTCCGTTGCAATGTGTGTGTTTTACATTCTTATCTTGTTATTTCTTTATTTAAATTCATGGCAAATATTATTTAAATGATTTATATACATCAAATAATATAAGTATTATTGAAGATTTATATTGTACCTATATGATGCCTTAGGCTTGAGGTGAATCAAGTTTTTCATCACAGATACAAAAAAGGCTTTATCAACTTTGCTGCTTCTCAAACGTCTCTATCGAATTGACGCAGGGGTATGCTAGATAGTATACACACACACCAATGTAGCCAGACGTATAGTGGACTATAAACCATAGAGTGCCAGCATATTTTGTTTCAGTTGGATTGGCACTCTGATATAAATTACTCCACTCCTTGTTTTTCGTAGTTCGCTTGTCAGAGAACAGAACAAACTGTTGAGGCCTGAAGAGTCACCCACAGCAGATTCTTTAAGTAAATTTTGCAATATCATTCTGTTGCAACGTGCCACAGGGAATAAATTTTGTATAAAGCCACAGCTTTATACAAAACTCAAGGGGAACTAATGATTTGTTTGTCTGAATAAACTCCAGCTTATGCTCTCTGTTGAGCCTTCGACTTTCTATTATTGTTTTGAAATACTAATGAACCAATGGCAAATGCTATCTGATGGCCATTTAATTCTGTGCAGCCTATTTCCTTTGCATATTGTTAGTAATGATGGGAATTGTGGTAAAATTAAATAATCTTCGCTATTCCAATAATTATTCATAACCGATGCTAGCCGTTGCTTTCTTGAAAATAGGAACCACGTTTAAGTATGCAAATTTCATTAGAAAATGCTACAAATGTTTAGCAGATTTAGTGAATGTCGTAGGTGATTAATGTAACTCAGATCAATTAATAAAGAACTATTGTCAGGACTATCTTTTTATTCAAAATATGTTGCTTTCATCACAGGTTATGAATTTTAAATAAAATATCCACATTTTGTATTATTTTTTTTGGAGGATGAAGCCCACATAGGTCTGAGACCTGTGCGTGGGTAATGAATTGGATGATGGTGATTGATGAGTTGGACCTACAATTTTAGGTGGGTTCCGAACCACCGGGAAGTGATTTTACAGCAGAGAACAGAGTCTTTTTTGCTGGCCAGTCCAATCGGTCACCGTTACAAAGATGACCAGGAGTTTCGTAGCTTATCTCTGATTAAACAGATACCTGCTACGGCACTCGGCTATCACTGGGGGCAAAATTTTGTAGTCAGTTAGTAGAAAGATTACACAATAATAATAACAACAACGTGTAACCTGGCTGACTCAGGTCTGGTGTCAGAGTTTTTAGGTCACACCTGAATAAGTTCAGGGCCTCTGACATGACTTAACGCCTATTTAGACAGCCGGGACGGTCAAGCTTAACGTGTCCTCCGAAACACGGGAGTTGCCTGAGGAAAAACTTCGGTCTAAACTTTTGGACCAATCCAATTTTCTAGTGGGTTGGGGTTATACAGAATTCAACTAAACAATTATGAAATGTAGGAGAAAGGGAAATCTCACATAAAGTTGTTTATTAATGGGTCATTATAGTTTCTGTTGTTTCTCTCTTTAAGATTAACAGTAGTATTTGAATTAACAATATAGAAAGGAATCCGTGTCGCAGAACAGACATTGTTTTAATACTGAAGTGCTCTTCCTATCTAGTCAGTTGAGTTGATGGCTATGCAGTGAAATTGTTTTAAAGCATAAAACATTCTGTAATACTTGATATTCAACTGAGGATAATGTACTAGGTAAACCTAGGCTCTACAGAAAAGTGAAGAAAAATTCATGAGAATTGTCAACATTTTCTTTTCCTGGATTTCTTGTTCCATGACGAACTGCGTTGTTAATATTAACTTGTTATGTGAATTTAACGACTTGCAGTCAAATATTCATTAAGAATAAGTAAAATTTACTTACTCTGTAGGCCGAGCGCTTTCGCTCAGGCCTCAGAGGTCTCTGAAAACGGATCTCAAAGATTCGAAAGCGCTCGGCTTACAGAGTAAGTAAATTTTTCTTATTCTTAATGAATATTTGACTGCAAGAAACTGCAAGTCGTTAAATTCACATAACAAATTTTCTTTTCATTTTTTCTAAGGATGAACCCCACCTGTGTGTGGGTAATGAGTTGGAACTACAGTTTTAGGTGGGTTCCGAGCCTCCGGGAATGGAGGCTCAGAAGTTTGTAGCTTATCCTATCTGGGTGAACAGATACCTGCTACGGCTCGGCTATCACATCTTAGAGGTATAGAACTTTTAAATGAATATGGGAACTAACGAAGATTTTTAGTAATGGAATGAAATTGGGTTCGTTTGAAAGATAATTTCTTCCATTTTATTGAACCTTTTGCGTTAATTGGGGCCTCATATCAACAATAACGCAGCGAATGTTGTCTTCCAAGTCGTCAGTGGTCGCTGGCTTATCTGTGTAGACCAGACCAGACAGATAAACCAGATGATTGACGACTTGGAAGATAACATTCGTCGCGTTATTGCCGATATTCGGTCCCAATCCCGCAAAAAGTGCTTAAAAATTCGAACTCCCATTTACACTATGTACAAGCCAGACGCGGCAGTCATGCGTTTTGATTGTAGATAGATAGATAGATAGATAACGAATTTATTGTGATCATTTGAATTATTGCGCATTACAAAAGAATATAAAACAAGGAACAAGACAATACAAAATTTCATTCAATTGTAAATTCAAAACGTAATCAAGAATTCAATTGGCATGGCTCATGCCGTCAGCCAGAGTTGGTAGTTTATCTATTCAGTATTAAATCACTACAATATTTCTGATAAGATTGTCTCTCCAATTTATCATCTTCTAAAATTATTATTTCGAATAATAGCTTATCTTGACTGTATTTCTATGCCTAACCCCTTTGATTTATCAGCTGTCAATAAATAACTCTATTATTCTACCCTAGCGTTACCATGTGATCATTTTCAAAGAAAGCAAAACTTATAAATACAATCAATAAATACCGGTAAACAACTATAACAGACTAACTATCTCTACGGTTGAAAATCTCAGCACCAAAAATGCATATAAACACATGAAAGGAAGTAATAGGAGCAATCAGTAAATAAATATACTGCGTACAATACTTATCACCACTGGTGAAGCAAAAAGACTCAAAATGCTGATGAAGGTAGACTAATCTTAAATTGAAAGCATTACTATAGCGGTTCGAGGATACATTACTATATACTAGATTATTACGGTATACTGGATATATTTGTACTATTTGGGGACCTGATTAACTTAAAATATAACACTTCAGGTTTTTTTTTTCTTTAGAAATTATACTCTAAAACCAATTGCTCCCGATACCTTAATGCCTCCTCTACATAGCCCACCAATCTTCTCCAATTTTCACCATTCAAATATCGCAGTACATGTTCGTCATTTATAACCCAGCAACCAAACCATTTCATCCGGAATTCACCTAAAATTTTGCATCGTCCTATGAAGTGGTAAGTGTCTTCTATTTCCCTACTATTGCAGAGCGAACAAATGTAACTGTTTTCATCTCTATCCACCCTAAAATTCAGAGGTAATAAAGACCCTCTTACTCTAAAAATCAGACTGATAAATCGCCTCTTATTTTCGTCATTAATGTAATCGCGGCTTATTGGATTACATGCTCTAAAATTCTGATATATGGAATGAAATTGTGCGTTTGCGGCCCTATTCCACCAGCTCTCCGTTAATTTTTTACGTATCCTATCAATAATAATTTCACATTTCTCCTTCCAAAAATTCGGCTGAGTTATAGGCTCTACCCAATCTACATTATATTGCATAAATAAATTTTTCCAATCTTTGTACCATCCACATTTACTTTGCGCTATCACTTTTGTTATATTTTTTGTAAATCTTGACTCTGGTAGGTTAATAGCCTTTGCTATATATTTAAAATTCATTTTCAAAGTATCCAACCATAGAACGTCCTCCCCACTTTCCAAATACAAGATATAGTTTGGTGTATTTACCGGTAAACAAAACAGTCTTTTAATGAAAAATCTATGGAAACGTTCTAGTTCTTCTCTTTGTTGGTATCCCCATACTTCTGCAGCATATGTAACCGTGGCCTTGCTTACCGCATTAAAAACCTGCCGTTTGGTTGTTACTGGGACGTCATTGTTTGTTATCAACTTTCTCCATAAACTATTGATCCCATACTTTGCTGCCGACACTTTATTTTTAAAATGACTAGTTAATGATAATGTGGGAGTAAATGTAACACCCAGATACTTGTACTCGTTGACTACTTCTATAGGTTCTTCCCCATACCTCCACTTCTCCTTCCTGCACAATCTACCTCCCTTCCTGAAAACCATCATTTTCGACTTATCTCTATTCAATATCAAGTTCCAACGGCTACAATAATTTTTCAATCTGTCAATCATACTCTGCATCTTGCCAATACTATCGGTAAATATTACTAAGTCATCCGCGTAAAGAAGTGCGTTAATTTCAGAATCTCCAATCCGTAGCCCCCCTCCTATGCATTCACAAATATCGTATGTAAAGATAGAAAATAAAATTGGGGATAGTAAACAGCCTTGTTTTAAGCCGCTTTCAAACTCAATACCTTCTGTCAGCCCTTTCTCGCACCATACAGCAGACGTTACTTTGTCATATAAGGCTCTAATAATTTGGACAAACTTGTTCGATACACCTATCTCCACTAATCTATAAAATAAAGCTTCTCGATCAACAGAGTCGAACGCGGCTTTGAAGTCTACAAAGAAGCAATATACTTTTTTATTTTTCACTGACAAATAATATCTTATCAAATTATATAGAACGTTAATATTATCTACAGACGAATATCCTTTTCTGAAGCCCGCTTGGTTTTCTCGAATAATTTTCCTTTGTTTTACCCACTGCTCTAGTCTGTTTAATAATGTCCCTACGAAAACCTTATAAATTGAGTTGGTGAAAGATATAGCCCTATAGTTTTTGGGATCTCCTGTGTCTCCTTTCTTGTGCAATGGGAATACTATTGATTTTTTGAAACATTTTGGGGCTCTACCTGCATCAAAAACTTTATTAAAAAAACGACACATTAATTTTCTGTATGCTGAAGGCGCTATCTTGTAAAACTCTGCACAAATACGATTTTCCCCTGGGGCCTTTCCGTTTCGCAGTTTTTTTAATGATAAGATGATTTCATTGATATCTATGGTCTTATCCAGAAACTCATCTATGATAAAGGGTTCCGCATACGCAGTTGGGCCACACAATCGGATGGGAGTATACAATTCTTTAAAATGGCAAACCCAATCTTCTGGCTTTATATTAGCATTTTTGACCTGGTTTGTCCCCTTGAATTCACGTACTAATTCCCAGAAATGTTTTGAATCCCTAACTGCTCTCAGTTTTATTTTTACCTCCCTCCAGTAGGCTTCTTTCTTTTTCTTACAATCAAGTCATGCGTTTTGATTGTATATCCAAATAAAATGGCAGAAAAATTATATTTCAAATGAAGTCCATTTTATTACCACATTTCGTTAGTTTTCAGATTCATTTGAAAGTTTTGTACCTCTAAAAACACCCTTTGGTAGGTAAAAGATTTATTTCAATAATATATTGGAATAAAGACATGAAATTCTCGTAAGTTGATAACATTTTGAAATCAATCTGACGATTCAATGAAATTTTGTATAATTCAAAAATAAATGTAAAAAATAATGTGTAACATTACAAGGATCTTCAGTATGCTGTTAATGACAGACTTATTATAGTGTGATAACCCTCCTCCGTCTTGCCAATCTATCACCCCTCCCTTTTTAAGGGATAGGCTGTTGAAGCACAGCTCTGGACATGTGCTACAGTATGCATTGTTAGTATACAGTATACATTAGTATGCAAAGGGTTCAGCAAAGATGTCCTAAGTGTTGCTTCTGCATAGTTGTGAGTTTTTAACATTCAAATTCTCCTATTTCATTAAACATTACAAGTTAAGCCCACTAAGGTCCTGCGGTAATGCCTTGGCCTCAAGCTCACTTCCTGATCACTAAACAGTCTGTCTTTTTTCAAGTCCTGGAAGATGTACTTCAGAGAGGGATAGATAGATCGTTTGTTGCCAATAATTGTTGCTAGTCTGAAGCCTTTTGTAAAAGTTATTCTAACAGTTTCATATAATGTACAGTGCAGTACAGTGAGATAGATACGAACCACAGCTCAAATAGGGAAGTGATAGTCGTGGTAGGTATCTGTTCAGTCAGGTTAGGTTAGGACCCTCTTTGTAAGGGCGACCAGTTGGATCGGCCAAAAAAGACTGTTCTCTGCTGTAAAATCACTTCCTGGTAGTTCGGAAACCATCTAAAACTTGAAGCCCAACTCATCAATCACAATCATCCAACTCATTCCCCACGCACAAATCTCAAACCTATGTGGGTAAATAAAAAATGGATGGAAACCTATTCTGTCGAGATCAATAATTGTTGAGATCTAACTAAAAAGATTCTTCTTGATTGAATTAGTATTGTAATATGTAATTGTATTAGTAATATGTGGTACTCATGACCAATGATGTAATTATTATATGCAGTTATTATTGTAGGCTCTCCCAATAAAGCTTTCTCAAATTATCGGCTCATCTGTCTTTGAGATTTGCCTCTTCTTACTCCTCTACTGAACAACTATCCATTGTATCTTTCATCTTGCTGTTAGATCTTAAGTTCCTCTTTAATTTTATTTTAATTTAAAGTAGTTCTCCCCCTTAAGCCTGATGTACACGGTGCGGACGGCGGTTGCGGGTAGTTGCTGACGTTGTAAACAATGTATTTGAATAGCCCCGTTCCCACAGGACGCGGGTCAACCGCGGCGGAGCCGCCGCGGGTGTTTTTCGAGTTGTAGAAATTTACAAACTCAAGGTCAGCCGCCGCGCCTGAATATGTGACCGGGTGCTGACTTCTTATCTCAGACGCCAATTCCTTTGATGTCCACTCCACTTCAAAACTTGAAAAACATGAAATTTTAGTTATTTGATTTTTTCAAAATGCCAAAATATTCTGCTCGTTACCCTGAGTCCATAGCAACTTAATTTTCATTCTAGCATGAAATTTAATGACTTTTTTAAATTTTAGAGCCCTATAACTATAAGAAACATACACGGGAGGTTTATGCTTTGTATTTTTTATCAATTTTTGTATATTTGTTATTCGTATTATTTTAAATGTTATGCTACAAAAGTCATTGTTCAGTAGTCACCTCATTACTCTTACACTATTATCAGAATACTTATTATAAATATATTAAACATAATTAATAATATAAGTATCATTAATGCATCCTTTACTGTAGAAATATGCTATTTTCTCAGTCAACACTTTTTTTAAACCATAGGATTGTAGGTTGTAGCTCATCTAGCACTCTGTTTTCGCGGTAACGAAATATAAGCCGCATTAGTAGCTCTTCTACTACTATTATGATAATTATTGACTCGATTGTCAATGTAATACAGTATTAATTCCATTTTTGTAAGGCCGGGTTCACACGTCCTACAATCGCGCGATTGTAGTCAGAGCAATTATCGAGAGTTGCGAGATTCTAGTAGAGCACAGGATCAGATTGTGCCCCTTCCCACGAGCAGCACTCTGCTGCGATGTAGCCGGTCTGTAGCTGATTCTACTAAAATCACGCGCTTTTAGCCAAGGTCATCTCCGTTTTTAACTCAGCTAGCAACAAAACAAAGAAAAAACTAAAAATTTCGGATTTTTGCATTTTTTGAAATCCTATCATGCTTTGCTCATTGTCGTGAATACATAGGAACTTGAATTTTTTCTAGCACAAATATTGACATTTTTATTAAAAAAATTGCTTGAACTAAATAAGTTGCCATTATACCAAGTTATCCATGCAGATCGAAACCCCTCATTAAATAAGAGTCTTGTAAGAGATGAAATCTTCCTACTTCCAGGATTTGTCACTGAATCTGTTCAAGAGCCGATTAATATTATAATGTCCTTGCTCTTGCATTTGATTTAACTAAGTCATATTAAATCCTAATACAATCTGCCTATTCCAAATTCCTCCCAATCCAAGCAAGGTTCTGTCCCAATTAGTTTGGAATAGCAGAACTCTACTGTATTGTCTGTCTTCAAGCTAATTTCCATTTAGATATCGCACATTTATGTTAAGTTACTAAACTCAACTAAAATTACTTGTTCAGTAATTTTTATGGGTTGCTGCTTTAAGGAAAATGGGAGTTAGAAATTGTACTGATCTTATTTTTGAAGATCATTGGAGAAAGGTTTGCAAAAAAATCAATTTCAATGAAAGTTCTTGATTTGTTCAAGAGATTAAACAATGTAAAACTAATATTGCAGGCATGCAAGAAATCTATTTAATAGCCTAAAAATGAAAATTTTAGTGATAGGAGAAAAATTCAAGTTGGAGACTGAGTACAGTAGCAAGGGACTGCGATTCATAATAAATTGCTTTGTCAAGGGCTGTTGCTAGCCTGTCGCTCGTGTGAAGAGCTGTTGCCCGTCACAATAATTATTGCTCTGGCTACAATCGCGCGATTGTATCTACGGCCTTAGAGTATCATCGACAGTTAACAGCAATTAGCTGTTTACTAGATAACAGCTAGAACGGATCTTAATGGGGGCAAGAAAAGTTGTAAGGAGAACAATAGCCTTCTACTGCACCTGTTTAATTGAGGACACCAACTGTCAACCCTTGTCATCAGTCAAATGGTTTGTCACATGCTACTTTACTCAGTGCCCTGAATCTGAAGCAACTTGAAATTTTCTCCTATCACTAAAATTAACATTTTAGTCTGCCAAATAAATTTCTTGCAGGCATGCCTACTAAGTTTTCATTGTATAATCTCTCGAATGAATCAAGAAAATCTTCTTTCTTTGAAATTGATTTTTATGTAAACGCTTTCTCCAATGATCTCCGAAAATAAGTGCAGTACAATTTTTAACTCCGATTTTCCTTAGAACGGCAACACATAAAAATGACTTTAATATGTTATTTTAGCTGCGTTTAGTAATTAAACAGAAATGTGCGATATCTGAATGAAAATTAGCTTGAAGACAGTAGAGTTCCGCTATTCCAAACTAATTGGGGCCGAACTTTGTTTGGGTTTGCGGGAATTCAAAATAGGCGGATTTCATTAGGATTCTAATATGACTTGGGTTATATCAAGTGCAAGGACATCTGATAGCCAGATATATACATTATAGCATTAATTGGCTCTTGAACAGATTCAGTGAAATTTGGAAGGAAAGGGCAATGTTCGCCCTGCCCAATGACGCTGATGTTTGAATACTGTGTTGCAAAAATAGACTATAAAATATACCACTTTTGTATATAAGTTTTTCAGTAAAAAAACATTTGTTAATGTTTCTATTACTTTTATTAACTATTTTTAGTTTATTAACTATTCAATTGAATCTGGCTTTCTAGAATGTGCAATACATAATAATAATAATACTTAATTACCACTTCAAAATACAGATAAAAACAATACAACACTTGAAGTAATACAATTCAAAAACAAAAATATTATCTGTATTGCATTTTATAGAACTAAAAACGTTTGAAAATGTGGCACCACTGACATAAGATGGAGCTCCAGCAGTGAGTTCAAAAAGAAATAAACAAGAAGTAAACTTGAAGAGAGAGCAAAAGAAAAGAAAGAAATGAACTCCATAAAAGACAGTTTAACAAATCAAAAACAACCGGTAACTTTTTTACATGATGGAATACATGAAGAAATAAACGAAAAGAAATCTGAAATAAAGAAAAGAAAAGAAAGAAATGAACTCCATGAGAGACAGTTCAAAATCAAAAACAACCGATAAATATTTTACATGGTGGAATGTGATAATCTGAAATAAACATTACTTTTCACCTATTCATCTATCAAATGAATGTTGGATTTGGTATTTTTGTACTTGGTAATTTTGAATTGGAATCTTATTTATGAATAGATTACACTGGTATTTAAATTGGCGTTTGCAGACTACTAAATTAATAAATTCAATATTAAAATGCATAGGATTTGAGAGGAGTAAGTTATACAGATTATTCCTTACTTCAAATGAATCACTATTTCTATTGATGAATAATATAATTCTTTTCACATATTGTGGTCGAAGTGTAGGTACTTGGAATTCTTGAAAGATACTTATACTCGGATACAGCCTGGGCCTGCCCAAGGTAGCTCGGATGAGGTGTTTTTGTAATGTAAATAATTTGTTCATATGAGTGTCAAAAGCACCTGGATCCCATATTGAAAAAGAGAATGGGCATATGCATAGTGAATCTTTCTTATTGTTTCCAAATCTGCCACTTGATTTATTTTATAGAATTTATAAACAAGATATTTTTTAACTTCATATAAACACGTACTTCACATGGAGTCCAACCTATCTAAAATTTAATTAAATTAATAGTCTTTTTTTCTTATCCCTCTTTTCCATTTCTTCTTCTTTTTCTTCCATCTTCTTTTTAGGGAAGTGATAGCCATCAGCTGTAGCAGGTATCTGTTCAGTCAGATAAAGATCTCAACTCCTGGGCTCTCTTTGTAAGGGTGACCGATTGGATTGGCCAGCAAAAAAGACACCGTTCTCTGCTGTAAAATCAATTTCCGGTGGTTCGGAACTCACCTAAAACTGTAGGTCCAACTCATTACCCACGCCTAGGTCTCAGACCTATGTGGGATTCATCCTCCAAAAAAATATATATTAGCAGTGTCATAAGTATATGATAGCAGGAAAAGCATACATTCGTTTTTCTCAGCTTATGTAGTTGCGCGCAGTGGCGTAACGTTTTCCAGTTGGGCCCCCCCGCAACCGATTTTCCGGGCCCCTCAAAATCATATAAATATCCCCCCTTACTCTTGCCACCCCCACCCCTCCCTGAAAAACTTGCATAATTATTTTGTGGGCAGTTATAATTATGTAAGAACTAAACACCTTTTTATAAATTAAATTTTAAAATTCAATCATGTTTCAAGGGCGGCAAGTCTAATGATTTGGGCTGTAGCGTGCGGGCTTCTGAAAGATGGAAATAGTTGATAGTTGATTATATTATAAATAATTAATCTTGAAACCTAGAAACCTTGAAATTGATGTCTTCCATAGGATCCACATTCACATCCTCCTTGTTAGCACCTTCGCTCCTTTTCCCAGAAAATGTGTTCTCTCAGAATTCGCCTCATTTGCAGACACGGACACAGGTTCAATTTTTAATAAAAAGGCATTTTATCTAAATTACCGCGAAATTACTAAGTCAGGAAAAGAGAAAAAAATTAAGAAATTTATTGTTAAGAGACAGAAGATAGAAAACGTAAACAACTTTATACAGTACTTGATCCTATTATAAGAAAAAAATTCAACTGCGTTGGGAGAACTGACAATTGTTCCAAAACTATTATTTATATACTTATACAATAATCACGTAATTTATCCGATATATCAAGGGTATAAATATTCCTTCTGAGCATATTGTTTAAAAATGTACTAGTCGATAAAAAATAGAAATAACTAAAGCATGACCGTACAACATCACAATACCATAAACGCAGTATGTTGAAAAATAGAATAGAAATGAAAAAAAAAATGGCACTCCAAATAATAAAATTCACGATCACGAACTCAATAATGAATAAACATACGGTTTACTCTAGGCCAATTTACCGGACACGTGTATCCAACAGGACGATTCAAAAGAGACTGTATGAAGAAAAATATTGACTTTAATTTCTACACAACCCCCCACTTTCCATTAATTTCGTATATGCTAATATACATTGAGGAATTCGATGGGAAAATAATATTAATTTCCTCTAATATTTGCACTGTGGAGACATAGCCGTCATGATTTATAACAGTCTAGATAAGTTTGTTTGAAGAGTGTTTTGTCCTCGGTATGTCTCCATTCCCGAAGTCGAAACATCCTGCTTCTGAATTCCTTCACTATCTGCGAATTATCTGCTATCTGGGAATTAATTGATAAAGTAAACAATAAACATTGGCCGGACAATATTTAGCCAATTCATTCTTTCTTTCTTCCTTCAGTGTTTCAGTTTTATTTCTTTTGGAAAAAAAATTTTATTTCAGTCTGGGCACGGGCCATTTCTTAAAAAAATATATTTTTATTCCGGGCCCCCTTATAGCCCGGGCCCCCCCGCGCCGCGGGGTCTGCGGGGGTGTACGTTACGCCACTGGTTGCGCGGAATACGAATCTGAACTCTGGCACCTCTATCTCGCTTCACGAGATATTTCCAAGATGGCGGCCTACATTTCATAAGCTAATTTTCTCAATCTTCGATGAAGAAAAAAATTGTAAAGGAATGTTCCAATGTTATTTGTGGTCTATGATTCCCTGAATATGTGGTTTTTATTCTGAGAAAATTCGGGATTGCAAGATACTTCTGTTCTGTAAGCTACGAACTCCTGGGCCCTCTTTGTAAAAGTGACCGATTGATTGGCCAGCAAAAAGGACAGTTCTCTGCTGTAAAATCACTTCCCGGTGGTTCGGAACCCAAATACAACTAGTTCCAATTCATCAATCTCCATCATCCAACACCAAGTCATTACCCACGCACAGGTCTCAGACCTATGTGGGCTTCATCCTCAAAAAGTCTTCATCTTCTCAACTCATCTTTTCTCTTTCTCCTTCTACTCCATCTACTTCTCTTTCTTCTTCTGCCTTCTTCTTTCCCTTTCTTTATTTTCCTTTTCATTCTTCTTCCTCTCTTCCTTCAATCCGTTATTCTCCAGAGTTAGAGCTTCTATGACAGATAATAGTAAGTAGCTGCCCATTATATCGGATTTATGAACATTAATTATTTTGGAAATGCACAGTATTCGGGTTACATAATTTAGCTTGAGACTTAATATGAATGAAAAAATACTTTGTAATTCTATTTTTTAGCAAAATAATTCAGGCAGCATCGCATTTACAAAATATTTATTTGAGGAATATTGAATTTCATTGACATTAAGGATTTCTTGACATTAAAGAGATTGAAGAACCCGGAAATTTTGAGAAAAATCCCTGTATAAGGCTCGGTTAAGAGATCCTCCATTTGAAATGGCACTCTCCATTACAGAAGAAATTGAAATATCAAAATGTTTCTGATGATTCTCTCACTAGAGTGTTTTTTTAATTGAAAAACGCTAAAATCATTATTGTCCTATGTCAGTCAGCGGAATTAACTGACGTTCAACATATGACCTTTATTTCGCGCTAAATTCGTTAACTTTCGCTAGAATGATGACGCTATTGACAGGGGATTGTAGAACTAGAGATATGTTTTGGAAATTTTTATCAATAATAATTCTAATTATAATCTTCGATTCAGAGCACCACTGTTGAAGTTGACAGTTGTAGCTCAGTGTCTTCCCTTATCAAAGCAAAGCACCTTGTTATGAAAGCCGTTAATCAACACTGGTTCGACTTATAGCTTTCCATCCAATGAAATCAACCAATGACAGTGAATTTGCAAATGAAAGTATGATTTCGCTGTGTAATACTTGAATAATATGATATTTAAGTATAATACTTGTTTTAATACTGAAGAACTGAAGTGCTCTTCCTATCTAGTCAGTTGAATTTAATGGCTATGTGGTAAAATTGTTTTCAAGTATAAAATAGTATGTAATACTTGATATTCAGCTAAGGATAATGCTAGTTTTTTCGATGATAAATCAAGTTGAATATCTAATGTTTCTGTGATGTTTTCCATGACGAAATACTTAATGAACAATCTAATATTAAAACTGACACTGTATTTCACTTCTAAATAATGTTTTACTCACATATATTGGAGATGCTTGAGGAATGCATTTCACTTCTGAAAAGAAGCTTCGTCTTAGATTATCTAATATTTCTTACCTATTTTATTCTAGAGTAAAATCCTTTCTTGTTTTTATTAATTTTTGTTATCAAATATCAAAGTGTTTCACGATACATTTTTATGTTGATATCAGGCGATTTTATTGCAACTTGTCTTGAATGCTAAATTAAGTTTTTTATTTTTCATCTGAGTATGAAGCCAACATTGGTCTGAGACCTGTGCGTGAATAATGAGTTTGATGATGGTGATTGATGAGTTTTAATGAATGAGTTTTAGTGATTGATGAGATTGATGACCAGCAGTTTTTGGATGGTTCCGAACCATCTTATTATCTTATTAAAGCTCCCACATTGATTTTCATTCTTAAAAATTGAATAATATGACCGTAATACCGGGAATAATACTAGGTCTATGTTCCTTGACAAACTGTTGAACACACCAGATTCAGCCATAATTCAATCAAAATTTTCCAATATACTTTAAATTTAAGTTAATTTTATCACCGATATGGTTCAAAGCACTAATAAAGCTATTTATTATTTCCCAATCATATGAATAGTTATAGTCCGGGTATGATTGATTATGAAAAATTCAAAAGCTTTCACAATACTTGTTTTCAGTTCACCTCTACCCCCCCCCCCCCCCCCCCATCATCAGTAGCAAACCAGCCACCCCCAAAAACATTTTCTGGATCCGCCACTGTATCTGCCTGAACAGATACCTACTGCTGCTGCTCACGGCTATCACTTTTCTTAGTTACGTTTTACTCTTAGTACTTGCTACTTACTTGTCAAATTTCCTATAAAAATCAATGCAAATCGTTCGTTAGTTTAGTTTTGAAGCCGGACCGTGTCGGCAGATAACCTCAAATTTCTCAAATTTTCTATTCACAATCAGCTTTCAGAATGAATCTTTTTTTTGAGGATGAAGCCCACATAGGTCTGAGACCTGTGCGTGGGAAATGCCTAGATGAGATTGAGGGTTTGAGCTGGATGATGGTGATTGATGAGCTGGACCTACAGTTTTAGGTGGGTTCCGAACCACTGGTAAATGATTTTACGGCAGAGAACAGTGTCTTTTGCTGGCCAATTAATCTGTCACCTTAATTCATAATCAACATCATCTATAATCGTAATTCGTAATTAACGTCATCTAAATTTGTAATTTGTTCATTAATCTAAACAATCAAAGTCAGCAGGTGTGTTAAGTCAGAAGCCCCGAACTTTGTCCAGGTGCGACATGATAACTCGGACACCAGACCTGAGCCGGCCAGTTCATACGATACTATTATGTGACAAAAATTGTATTAAAATTTTATTAAAGTATTAATTGTATTAAATTGTACTGAAGTCGTGAGATTGTGAAAGCTGTTGAAAGTAAATGTAGTTCTGAAAGATGAGTTCAGTACGAACAAGATTGTCTATCTATCAAAAAACGTAGTTGAATAATTTAATCAAAATCAATTTACATGTCATGATTTTTGTGTGTGGATATTGGAACAAGCATCTTTTGCTTCTTTATTATAAAAAAATAATTAAAAATTTTATTGCTTCATTAATTTTATGTTATCAATGAATGAACCAGTAAATCAGAGAATGCCACCTCTTGTGACAATTATTGCTAGTTAATCTGTTATGAAAAAGATACTGAACAAAGATTTTATGAGAATGCATAAAACGTTTATCGTAAAGGGGACAGGACAGAATTAAAAATGAATCCAGATCACACAACAAATGAATGTTTCTATTGAACAAAAGGAGCTAGCATGTCCACTGTAATTGTATCTTATATATTTCTTAATGAGTTCAATGACACGTGAAATCTCATGCCGGCTTGAAAATTAAATAGGATTGTTTTTTACTTTTTAAATTGAAATATTGACACGAGTTTTATTTATTAAAGTATTTACTGCATTTCCATTTTAATGACCGAAATAAATAATTATGGATTGGGTTTTCCGATAATAACTGTGTAGCATGCTATTCTAGCATGATGTAGAATGCGTTTCGGAAATTGACCATTTTGTGTCAGATTTACTGCAACCCTTCATCCATTTGCCTATCTGATGAATCTAAATTGACTGACAGATTATAAGAGGTCTTCCATTGGCAGCTATCAAGATGGGAACAAAATGAGTTGGTAATTTGTACTACCAATTGATTCTCATTGACTATAAGCTACGAAACTCTTCTGCGCTCTTTGTAAGGGTGACCGATTGGATTGGCCAGCAAAAAAGACTCTGTTCTCTGCTGTAAAATCACTTCACGGTGGTTCGGAACCCACCTAAAACGGTAGGTCCAACTCATCAATCATCATCATCCAATTCATTACCCACGCACAGGTGTCAGACCTATGTGGGCTTCATTCTCCGAAAAAAACTACCAAAGTGATAATTATCAACCTTTTGTCGAATTTGTCTACTGATTAATCTTCTCTCTTCCTTTGCAACTGATATTGATTTATCTTGAGTTTCCATAGCTCCTATTTTACTTATCTTAACGTTACTTACTTTACTGAGAGTAAAAAGACTTTACTTTCTAATTCACGTTTTCTTGTATTTTAGTTACTCTTATAATAGGCTACTCAGTGAATTTTAAATAACATGATTTGTTATGCACAAAAACTACCAAATACTATACTCAAGTTATTCTTGTATCATGTATGTATAGTACCATAGCCTATTTCGACTTAGGTGACTCTGGAGACCTCAAAATTGTGTTTTGGTTCAAAGAGCCAACACGCAAACTAGGAGTGAGGTGGTTGCGATTACTTTCCTCACTCAGCTAACAAAGTTGTATATATGCCATCTGGATCTGGCTGTGCAGAGTGAGTGCACTATCTAGCACACCTCTAAGCTACTTCCTGTGTCCAAGCCGTTATTCGACAGAGACGTTTGGATAGCAACACAATTGATGCAGTCTTTTTGTATCTGAGATGAACAAAACTTAATTCAACTCCACACAATAAGCGTATCTTTATCATACTTGAATAAATTATATCTATGCATTTGTATACTTTTTTTCGGAGGATGACGCCCACATAGGTTTGAGGCCTGTGCGTAATGAGTTGGATGAGGTGATTGATAAAATGATCTAACAGTTTTAGTTTTAGGTGGGTTCCGAACCATCGGGTAGTGGTTTTACAGCGAAACAGCATTTTTAAGCTGGCCAATTCAATCGGTCACTCTTACGAAGAGGGCCCAGGAGTTTTATTGAAGTATTTTTTATTACAGATTACTTTATTGGTTGATTCGATTTTTTAGGGCCGGAGGGCTGTGAGAATACGAAAGGTTAGTATTAAGTCTAGTTATTGTTTACTCCAGTGACTTGGATTTTCAACATTTTTCTTTTATCTTTTTACAGATGGATTGGAGTACTAGCTAGCGGCCTAATAGAAAGTTCTGTCTTCCTTGCCTTGGTTATATGAAGGTTAGTTTTCCACCTGAATAATTTCACTCTGTTTAATTTATGTTGCAGTATTTGTATCTTGAACGAAATTGAGTTGTGCTCATTCGTCTGGTGCTTTTATTGGAAGGATTTTGAAGGATCCATTGGTTTGGGGCTTTCTTTCTAGCAATTCAAACCATCCAAAAGTATTGGACATTAACTGTCGAAGAAATATGTGTTTATTTCACTAAAACGTTTCATGTTGCTGAAGAAATTCTAGGCTATGTTTGAAGTTCCAGTTTTTCGTAATGGAGCTCAATCCAGAAATTAAAATAGGATACAATTATGAGACAGGCGAAATTATGATGTTGAAGATCCATCTTGTTTCCACTAATATGTATTATAAACTTAAAAAACACTTTTAAATGGAAATTGACTCACGTTATGGCGTGACGGCCGTTTCGCTCTGTTGTCTAGAGCATCATCAGACGACCCACAGATGATGCTCTAGACAACAAAGCGAAACGGCCGTCACGCCATAACGTGAGTCAATTTCCATTTAAAAGTGTTTTTTAAGTTTATAATATATGAGACAGGCTTCTTACAGTTTCACTCAAAGTAATAGCAATAGCTTACTGAACTGTAACTACTCTCCTATATAATTGAAGAAGCAAAAATAATGGTACTATCGAAGAGAGATCTATGGGCAGATCAACGAAAAAGATGGCCCGTTTTTTTTCAATTTCAAATATTCCAAATTGCTCAAGAATGATGGTCAATTTTTGTTGGATTTTTTAAACTCTATATTTGTTAAATTTTAGGACTGTGAATGAACCTTCTTGACCCAAAATTAAAGTCGCTTTTACTTTTTCAACATTTCAGCTCTTTCTTCATAATATTTGCTTATTTTACTGTGAATTGCTATCTGTTGAATGTACCTGTATTTATGATTCCTGTTTTGTTTGTGTTTTCTGGCACATGTAGAATGTTCCCGTATAAAAATCAATGTCGTAAGATTATTAATTTCGAGATTTCTTTTAATGCTATAAGTTATACCGCTACTGCGGACATAGACAACTCTGCATTAACTAATAGAAATTGATAAATGCCACATCTCAAAAATATTCAGTCAGCGCCGGGAATCGAACCACGTATTACCCAATTGCGGATCAGGCGTCTTAACCACTATACCACACTGCAATTGGAAGATCCGTGGCTCGTTAACCGACGCTGGCTGAATATTTTTGAGTTTTGGTATTCATTTCCATTAGCTATTTATTGCAGACTTGTTTTTTTTTTTGAGGATGAAGCCCACATAGGTCTGAGACCTGTGCGTGGGTAATGAGTTGGATGATGGTGATTTATGAGTTGGACCTACAGTTTTAGGTGGGTTCCGAACCACCGGGAAGTGATTTTCAGCAGAGAACAGTGTCTTTTTTGCTGGCCAATCTAATCGGTCACCGTTACAAACAGGACCTACGAGAACGCAGCTTATCTATCTGATTGAACAGAAACATGTCAATGCCTATTGTAGCGGAAGGCTTCGACCAAATTTATACTATTGAAAAAAATTTCGTAGTTAATTATTTTGCTAACATTTAGCAGTTTAATAAAGTTGTGACATGTTCCAAATTACATTGGAGGTTCAATGGCATAACTTTGAATCTCCATTTTGAACTTAATTTTTTGCATTCATCATTCAGCTCTTTTCGCCATTTATCAATTCCAAATACTTCGTAGTTTAATTGATATTTATCTATGTATTCCAAAACAACATGATTTTCATGTAGTTTAATTACTCCAAAGTTACGTAGAGTTTTTCAACTCATTCGTGGCAGTGCGCAGAAACACATTATTTGTTTTGTCTCTGCGCAGCGTGCGCAGGGTTCCAAGTAGCTGTACCAAGTATCTAGTCATTCTTCATATAAATATATGACAAATTATGTGAAAACATCTCACAGCATAGACTAGTAGCCAGTAGCAGGGAGCCGAAATGCGTGAGACAAATTCATGTGACTGCCAAGAATGAGTTGACAAGCTATATTGAGTTGAAAAATAAATAATGAATAAATACATTTTCAAGTTATTACTGGTTACTCTTACTATAATTAATCCAAAATATTTATTTATGTGTTCTTAACATTGAATGCACGCTTTTCATGTTTTGCTTGATTGTCAATTATGTTTTTCTTTTTTGTTTATTCATTATTATTTCTTAGTAGTGAAGCTTTCTAACTACTGTATGTATATCCTAGAATTTTCAGTATAATTATTATCGGATATCAGCACATCTACACACTTCTACTTTTTCCACTTTAGCATAACATTAATTTTATTTTGATTCACATTTACTCGATTTAATGATTTTTTGATATTGTAGTTCCATATTAGTTTTTCATTTGATATTTGTACATAAATAATGGAGGTTGCGCAAATCTACGCTAAAATTCGTTAACGCTAAAAACTACAATAAACAGTTTTAAGCCACTTGTACACTTGAGTGGGAGAATGTGGTGCAATCATTCAACAGAGAGGTTAGAATGATTTTATTGATTGGTTTCTTACCAAGTTCAGATAGGTAAAGGCACAGATTACAGAACAAGTTTAGTTGTCTGTGGTAGTTGAGTTTAGGCGAGTTTAGTTGTCTGTGGTAAAGGCTTAGAGATGATGTAATAAATTCAATAAATAAATGAAATGAGTAACAATAAAAAATGATATTTCTGTGTACATGTTTGAAAGGCAGCTTCTGTTTTATAACTATGAATAGTTATACCGGAATCAATTCCCAACCTACATTAACTAGTTAGATTTGTGATCTATTTTATTCAATTACTATGATCTTTATATATAATTCTTACGTGCGTGTGCATGTCACTAAACTCCTAAACGTGCGTGTGCATGTCACTGAACTCCTAAACTTTTTTGTGTGTTCAAGTGGATTCGAGAATGGTTTAGATTCGCAAATCAGGGCACAAGAAGGACAAATGTATCCTTGAAGGAAAAGCTGATAGAAGTAAACAGTTTTTAATCATATGGCAGACCCCTTAGCGGCGTTATTCACGCTGTCTGGAATGCAAAGACTTTACATGCACCATGTAGTCGGAGCCTTGCAGTCATGTAGGAACATATGACTGGGTATGATGCAATGTAATTATGCCGGGTTGACGACATCTGTTACTCAATGCTGCCAGAAATTTGAAATGTAGCCTCAGTGAGAGGTGGCGAATAATAGAATCAAAAACCTAGCTTCTACCCTAATAGTCGTAGGAGGTTTAAATTTGAAATGTTTCTTAATCAGAGGTGGTGAGTAAGAAAACAACGAAGGAGGCCTCTCTGATCAGCTGGAAGAGCTCTAGGACTAACTTCTTCCCTAATAGTACTGGAAGGTTGAAATTTGAAATGTAACCTCAGTGGGAGGTGGCGAATAATAAAATTAAGGAGAATTTTTAATGAAAAATCGTCGGGCGTCGGGTCACCTAGTTATGTATGAATATTTACATAATTATGTCTTATAGATTTTGACCTACCAGTTACGTTATCATATAAAGTGAATGTTTTAATACCTGATGCATGTCAAAACATAATCCATTTCGCTCAAATATTGGAAGCAAATCGGCTATGTATATTTTTTGTAGCAGAATAAGTGTGACTAAACTGATTATCGTATTTTTTATCGTTAATGGATTTTTAACGTAGATTTGCGCAACCTGTCTAATTATTGAATATTAAAAATGAATAATTTTACTAGTGAATTCATCGGTTATTCTGTTATGGACATTTCGCCGTGTCTGAGGAAGCATTCCAACAATGCGAAATCGCCATCTTACGAATAAGTAAGTGTTGAATGCACTAGTAAAGTTTATTTCCAATAATTATTTGAGTATTTTTTGTTGATTTTGGAATCAAATGCTACTAAATATCAACATGTTTTATGATAGAGGGATCAAATAAGTTTAACATTGAAAGACCAGAAAGACAAAGGACAGTGGAGGTTTCAGAGGAGATCAGAATGAAGGAATATTGGAGAAAGAAATTAGAATCTAGGCTGATGCGACGACGTAGAAATGACTGAAATATCGACTAAAGTGGTCCTATGTGGCCTCAAAATAGAAAAAAAGGGATCAAAATCTCACGAACTCAATCGCATTACAGTATTTAGATCCACAAAACTTTTACTATTGTGCAAACTATAATTCTCTACCTACAGAATCAAAGCTGTCTGTTCTGACATGTTTCCCCACAGCGAACGCAACGTCCCTGTATTTGACAGCATTGCTCCTGCATACGGGATTAAAATCTGGCTGTCTAGTCTCTCACCACATATGAGATCGCTTCTTGCTTATGATCATTCACCATGCATTATGTATAGTTAATTATGCGTCTACTAGATACTACAGTACTCACCTGTTTAATGCGCGTGGCATTGAATTACTTTGTGCTCAATCAAACAGTGTTGTCTAAGTCAGACAAAAAGTATTAGTCTGCTGTTACAATGTATCCATGTTGAGACCTGTATCCATATTTGAATCTGTACATTAGAACCAGCGAATTTCTATTTATTTTTGGTACGACCAAAAAAAAATTGATTTTGGCTGTACACCACTTATTTATGTGGTTAAATCTAGTACGGTATATAGAAATGAATTTCGAATTCTCAATAAAATTCACTTTGTAATGTTACAAATTACTTTAGTCTTGATATCAGGGTCAATAATATTATATTTATACATTTACAATAATTAATCATGAAAATAACTTTTACGTCTTCACTGATTGAGTCCCATTTTTCGACTGAACTTGTATTCGTTATTTTTTCACGTTATAAAAAGTATATAAAGGCAACCTTCTTCTTCTCTTCCATATGATTAACTTTATTTATAATATTACAATTTCCAACTATATCTATATTTCATTCAATATATTTCTCGATGGAAATTTCAACTAACATTCATCCTATCTAAACATTGCGATTAACTTGCTTATAATTTTATAAAGAAAATTATCTATAAATTATAAATAGACTGGCTTTATGAGGTGAGAAGAATTAGCTATGATTCTAATAATTTGGCTATAGCGTTCAAATTCTAATATATTTTTTTTGTATGTAGTGATTTAGATTGTAATTGTTTTTCTTTTAGTTTCTGTTCTTGATTTGATGTTCTGTTTGCTCATTTTATTCGATGAAATGATGTACAAGATGGTAACTCCACCGCACGTTTTCCTCTGGGGTACATAATTCTGCTTTGTTTTACCACTGTTTCTGTACTTGAGTTTGACATCATGTTTTGTATTTAATGCAAAGTGTGAAATAAATAAATATTGTTATTTTGTGATAGGAAGTGGAGTGGAGATGTAAGGTTAGAGACCAATGGAGGCCCTTTTCTCCCCTCTGTACACAGCAGTGTCAAAGATGAGGTTTCTGATACTTCCTTGTAACACTAATCCAGCTATCCATAAACTACAGTAAAGCTCTGATTATCCGCAGAATTGGGTGGCAAGAGCACCGCGGATAGCAAAAAACGCGGATAACCCGAAAAAGGGCAAAAATGAGGTGAAATAAATATCTCAGTATAAAAACGATGTTTTACTGTACAAAGAACATATGTAAAACGTTTAAAATATGTACAGTACAGCAAAAACATTTGCTCTACATCTAAATCACTAAAATGAAGAACAGTAAACCAAAAAAAAAATTTCTGCACAACTAAAGGTGTCCAGTTACGCCTTTCTAAAAAAATCAATCACTCGTTTTTGTTTCATTCTTTGAAAAATTAAAATTTAATTAAACATTTTTTTTTGGCACTCGCGAATAATCCGCACCGCGGATCATCCGCTCGCGGATAATCGGGGCTTTACTGTACCTAGGTGAACTTTTCAAGAGAACTCGATGAATAGTTGAATTAAATGCAAGTAGAATTATTATAATTGGTTGTGATTTCATTTATTGAAAAATATTCCAGTTTGAAAAAATATCATTATTATATAAAATATGTCATATATTGATATAAAAAATATCAACAGATTACCGTGTACAGATTACCCATAACAGGGCTAAACGGCGAAAACGAACTACCCGTAAAGCTCCACCATGAAAAGCCATACACTAATAATAATTACAGTTCCTTTGTAATACAATAATTCAATTTGCTTACTTATAAGCTGCTATGTATCTAGTAATGTTACACTATCCAAACAAATTCACAATACTATAGTGTGTTTTTTTCAATATGAAGTTTCTATAGAGGTATTGAAACTATTCAAAGTACAGTATTTTATGTAATTAAGCGAGCTATTGTTCAATTTAAGTAGCTTATACATTGTTTAAAGAGCTGTAATTAGTGAAGCGATTTTAGTCGATGCTGTCTGATTGATAATAGTTGTCCAATAATCTGTTCTTCAATTGGTTCATGATTACATAAAAGTAATTATTAATTTCGTTGGGAATTTTATCAATTATCGCAGTTGCTGGTAATGCAATTGAACTCACAATCTGCATATGAAATTAGGGGAAAATCGTAACATATGGGTGATGGAATTTTATTGGGAAATTTCATTGTGCATGTATTAGTGTTCATAATGTAGGAGCCAGTCAAATTCCTCGTCGAATTTCGATTAAATTGTATCAATGCAATTTTTAATTATCAAAGCTATCAATCTACCTTTTTCTTTATACATGATTTAATTTTTATTGTTGGACATTGATTAATGTGATGAGGATTGCAAAAGCAACAGTCAGGAAAGGGAAGTTTGCTCTCAAGATGTTTCACGTAAACGGTCATATTCTTAAATAAAATAGGTGAAGTATTTTTTGTTGTTTGCGAAAAATCTCTTTCTTGGCCTTTTTTGAAGGTGATTCCCCCTCCACCTACAGCGTCACGACCGCCTTTTGAACATTTTACAGGAAAATTGATGTTTCATGAGGAATTTATAATAGACTGATGCTAGAGGTAAAAGTACCTAAGAAATACTTTGATATAAATAAAGATCCACAAACTCTTACCAATTCGAATGGGGAGAAATTCCAGCTATCTAAATATATTCGTTCTTAAAATTTTAGTAGGCCAAGTTATCTTTTTTGGATAATGGATTAGAATGATATCTTTTGTATAATAGCGCTAATGGAATTTTTGCAAATCTTTTTGTTATTGTTGTCGATATTCGTATACCGAAAGTCTTCAGTGCATTTGATAGTTAAATTGAAAATATTGATTTAACAATTGTTAATAATTGTAATTTAATATGCTTGGATTATTTCCTCCATTAATTTATCTTAGTTGAAAATTGAAAGGTTTTATGTAAATTGAGTTTTAACTTGGACAATACATTACAGCTAAGGTAGCGCAGTCGGTTGGAGCGCTTGTCTGGCGAGCGAGACTGGCTGACTGCCACTCATGCGGTCACAAGTTCGAATCTCGTTCAGCTCTCTATATTTTGTGTTTAGTAATTACCCAAACACAGTCTCAATCTTATGCGACCCAAAAAAATTAATAAAATTGAAAACTTTAATTCATGCTTAAAAGTATGTTGAGTAATTGTTGAGATAGTTGATGAAATTAGCCTAAAAACTCATTTTTCATTTAAAAAGTCGACCAGCGTTCAATTAACGGGTAAATCTCTACTTTTAGTGAGTGTATTTCTGTAGGCTATATGAATATTGAATAACATGTTAACCAAAAAAACACAAACTTGATGAAATTAGCCTAAAAACTCATTTTTCATTTAAAAAGTCGACCAGCGTTCAATTAACGGGTAAATCTCTACTTTTAGTGAGTGTATTTCTGTAGGCTATATGAATATTGAATAACATGTTAACCAAAAAAACACAAACTTGATAAAATTTGGGTTTATTGAATCAAGCCTCACAAGCTTATATTATACAGTAATATAATATGTATAATATGTTAATAATTCTCACAAGTTTGTCAAAACAGCTGATTACAAGCGTTTCACAAAGCTCGACTTCTAGTTGAAAGTGAATTCTCACAAGTTTACAAGTAATTCGCCTGTCAGCTGCAAGCTTTGTAGGTAACTGACACTAACTTGTAACAAACACTTGTTAGCAACTAATGATTTTCTACCTAATTAATAAAGAGGGTGGTTTACAAGTTACAAGTGCTATAAACACTTGTTGAATTTATTTATTTATTTAAAGTTACATTCATGTGGGAGCAACAGATACATCGATCCATTTTGCTCCCATAATGGTCTGAATTGCTCCCAGCAGAATTGCTGTTCGCCTCATCCGAAAATGAAGATTAACTAGTAATTCATGTGACAAGAAGTGCGGTAGCAGGAAATAAGAAATTATTTTCAGAAATACACAATATTCTATTACAATTTGTTGAAAAAAATGTCATACAATTGCAAAAAGAGGGGTTCTTAATCTTATTGCGACTCTTTTTTGCAAGTGTTTTTAATCAATTTTCTAAAAATACGAATGTAAAAGTTGAATTAAAAATCATGGAAATATCTACCATAGAGGTTATGTTTTACGTAACACCAACAGCAACAACTTGTAAACTAGGAGCTCACAAGTAGTGTTTCTGGCATTAGTTACTAACAAGTAACTACTGTAGCCAATAAGTTTCTCTTATTCTTTTTGAAACACTTTTAGCTCTCAGCTTGTGATAACGAGAGCTTGTTTGCAACAATTGTTATTTACAAAACTTGTAAAAACAATAAAACCCCATTTAACTTCTGGAATACATTTAAACTTGTAAAAACAATAAAACCCCATTTAACTTCTGGAATACATTTAAAGTAGTACTTATTTGATTTATTCCAAATACTCATTTTAGGGGTTCTTACATAACATTTTACAAAATAATGTTATGGGGTTTTCACTAAAATAACGCTTGTAAGACTTGAAATTAACACTCGCACTTTATTTACACAAATTACTCTTACAACACGCACTAATCACATGAAAAACCAATAAGGAAAAAGAGATCAATAACGTTAAGCTAATAACGAATTAATACCACTATACAACTGTCCTATACCACTGTACAAAAACTAATTACTAACTGTCAATATGCCAGTCGATAATTTAATATAATAATAATAATAATAATATCGTGTGACCTGGCTGGCTCAGGTCTGGTGTCAGAGTTATCAGGTCGCACCTGAATAAGTTCAGGGCCTCTGACGTGACTTAATGACTGTTTTTAGACAGCCGGGACCGACAGCTTAACGTGTCCTCCGAAACACGGGAGTGGCCCAAGGTAAAATTTTTCGGTCAGAACTGGGATCGAACCCGGGACCTTTGGGCTAGCAAACCAGCACTTAACCCACTCGGCTACGGCCACTCCAGATAATTTAATAAAGAACTGTCCAATGAAGTAAAAAGAAATGCCTAAAAACAGTTGAACACTCAATAAATAAATGGAACACTTACAAAGCACACTCTGTTATGGTATTGGATAATCCCGATAACAGCACTGAGTATTGTCAAAGAATTTACCACATAAACTGACCACGAGAACTTGATATACATATAAGCACAATGTCTATATACACTGTCACTAAACTGGCACTTGTGTTGTGAAGAGTAAATGACAACTGACTCTTGTTTACGTGGACTACTTCTTATAGAATACAGTGTTTAAAAGTATTCCAGGAAATTCTGGAAGCCGGTAGCACAATCTAGAACATCTCCATTGTGTGAGATTGTTATCAAAACGCACTCACCAAACAGGAACAAGAGAGACTTATTGGGAGAAAGAAGAAAACAAGTGTAAATTTACAAACTCTGAAGCACGTACCGTCAAAGAATGGAAGCGATGTTTACAAAAACAAGTAGTGTTGACTATTGTTTTTCTTGCATTCATAACAATAAAATCGTGACCAACTTGAAAATTCCATACGATCTTACAGTAACTACAAATACAAGTACTTGTAAAACTAGTTTGTAAATTTCCAAACAACAGGCCCATGTTCTTTCCATCAGAATTCTGTGATTAGTAGACTTTTCGCCATAACTTCTCTCTAGTATCGACACTGGATTAATTTTATGATAACAAATACTCATCCATAATTCACTGGTCCAAATCGTATTGTGTTCCTCATATCGTGCAATAATCTAGTATAATCTCAGTGTATGGGATACGTTAATCATCGCTCAATACTGGTGATATCCAGGTTTTTTTTGGGAGGATGAAGCCCACATACGTCTGAGACCTGTGCGTGGGTAATGAATAGGATTGTGGTGATTGATGAGTTGGACCTACAGCTTTAGGTGGGTTCCGAACCACCGGGAAGTGATTACAGCAGATAACAGATTTACTTTTATTTTCTCTGATTTACAGCAGAGAACAGTCTTTTTTGCTGGCCAATCCAATCGGTCACCGTTACAAAGATGACTCATGTGATCTCCAACTGCTAGTTTATTCACCCAGTAGGAGGCTGCCCTGGGTTTTCTAATTCTAGAATTTGTAATAATTATCTAGAAATTTAATTTAATGATCTTTCTTCTTATTCTTTTTCTTCGAAGATTTAGTATTCACATTTATGTATTTTTTGTGTCATGAAAGTCTTTTATTCAAGAATTGGTAAATTGATATGTAATGTGAATAATATATTCTGCCAGGCAACTGTGGTACCAAGACCCTATACAGAAGTATATAAAAATCATTTGATTATCTAGCATCAAAATGGTGGAACAAAATAAAACCAGATGGGAAACTTGAAATCAATAAGTTTTTTTAAAAGGTTTGTACGACGATTTAGATAGATGCCATTGAAAACTGGATGAAATTATTAGTTTGTAGGCAATAAGTAGATGACGATTTTCTTTGTTCTGTTTTGTATGAAAACTGAATAATTATGGTAATATATAGAGTACAGAGTGAAACCTGCACATTTTCTTTGTCTAGGTAACCCCAATACAGTATATACTACAAGGGTGCCTGATATTTGTGTTTATCACACTAATTTGTTTAATTAATTTTGATCAAAAATTATTTATGTTAAATTATAGTATAGAAATTGTAACCGTACAAAATGTATGCTGTGTTGTAGAAATTAATTTTTATATTATATTTTTAATTCTCTTTAATGATGAAATACTTTTGTTTATGCATAGGTAATCATGTTGGAGGACTCTGGATGGTCTTAGATGAGTACAGTTCGCAATGTCTAACAATCAGCTGGTCGATTCATGTCTGTAAGTCCCATCAATTTCAGTGCCTATTTTATTCGAGTTTCATTTTCAAATATAATATTTTCTTGATGTAAAAATTAACTGTATATGAATTATTGTTAAAACTAGATATATTGTCACACTTTGAACAGCTACAGATCTAGTTGAACGTGTTACAAGTGTTTTTACACAAAAAAAAACTGCGGCTTGAAGATATTTAATAGTTTTAAAATATTCTAAAGAAAAGTAACATTTCCCCACTTTTTACACTCTTTTTATTTTTCGTTTCTCTTAAGTTGAGCCAAAGGTAAAGTACCCATAATTTCTGTTCTATTATCCGAAAAATCGACTAAACGTCATTAGAATGTTCTGATTAATTAATTAACTAATTTGTATTAACTTCTTTAATTTATAAACTTTGTGGAAAAGAATATCAAATCAAAACTCTTAATATACTAATGTAATGATGACAATAATGGCAAAAAATTAAAAATGGGATAAAATACTACAAAAGCAAAATTATTAATGAATTGAAATTTTTTCATTGGCAACAATTTCAACATCAGTGAATTTAAAATGCGTACTAGAAGTTGAAAAATGTGTTCTAAGTTGATATAATAATGTAATAAATATATTAATATAATACCATAATTAATATATTTTAATATAAACTTCAAGTAAGATCAAACGCATGCCACTGGATGTGGTTATTATGACGATTAATAATCATAATAAAATCACAGTTATCAGAGTTTTTATTTCAGCTATTCTACTAGATTGCCCTGGGAGGGGTAGGACTCACTGATCAGTCACTTATTGCCTTGAAAATTAGTCTTGATTAATGTATAACAGATGAAAATGTAGGAAATTATCCAATCAAATTCATTTTCCAGTATAATTTTACAAACCACGCCTTATAATTTTATTATTATCACATGTAATTTAAAAAATTAATTCGTAGCCAGCCAATAATTACTTGTTTTAAATAGACTCGTGAAATCATTTTTTTTTGTTTAAATTCAACTTTTTCATTTGTAGAACAAGTTCCCTTTATCACTTATGTATGCATTCAAGCACATCGTTTCATCAATCGTATGTTATTTATTGTTCATCATTTCATCACTCGTATGTCATTTGTTGTTCATCATTTCAGTACTTGTATGTCATTAATATTGTTCATCATTCATCACATCTAATTGCAATATGTATAGAATTGCATGCCCATGTAGTAAATGGTGCATCTATTGATGTTCCTACGCACATGTTCAAATAGTTAACATTAATATGTATTTTATATTAACATTATTCATCGGTGATAATAGACTGGTTGTAGAAGATTATCTGTGTAAGCTCTTTTTGTCATACTGGCAATGAAAATAGTTCAGTTAACAGATTAAAAGAAAAACATTTTTTCTGAATAATTTTTTGGATGTTCTCCCTTGAGATGTTGCACAATTTTGTTAGCATCTTGGGGTGGTTGCAATATTGTTAATCATTGCTTTGACATTTTTTCATCGATTGGTTACCAGTTGCCCTACTTGGCAGTTGCCCGACCCTACCAGTTGACCAAACAAACAAACTTTACAATTTAACCTAACCTAACCCAGCCTGACAATGTTATGAAATGTACGCTTATTTTTTTCGTAAAATTTTGTTTTTGTAAAGTTTGTTTTGGTCGGTCAACTGGCAGGGTCGGGGTACTGCCGAGTAGGGCAACTGGTAACCCGCCTTTTTCATCAGTTAGCCTATTTATGTGACAAGGGTAATTAGCGAGGAGTTAATTTAAAAAAAATTAACCCCCACCTGTTTCAAATGCTTGACAAATTCATAATATTTGATAACTAATAGCTGGTATCAGTGATTGTAAAGAAATGGGGTTATATTCCAACTCAAAGTCCAGTTCCTTTATAAAAATGAAGATTGACCCCCAGTTGCTGAAACTACTTTTATACCTACCTGCCATGTGAAAGCATATTATTATATCTATATACATTCTAGTATTTGTATGATTTATATATTTTGAATGTTGGGACGGATACCAGCGAATAAAAGTATAAATGCCCCATGTTGTTATAACCCAACTTGTCATAACCTAAAAGAAACTTTAAATTCTTTATTAAAATTCTTTAATAAGAATGGTTATTCTTCAATAACTTAATAAGAATGGCCAATATTAGTTTCTAGTACATTTATTTATAATTCAAAAAGCTAATTTACTCTCCAAACTAGATAATATGATTTATCCACATTACTCTATATAGAAATATTTTAACTAATTTATATACTATTTCAAGCTCAGCTTATTTCAGAATTTGACATTTTTAGTTGGCTCTTTTGGCTGCATTGTAATCTAGCTAGAATTGTTGGAATAACAGCACACTTTTAGGCTGCAGTTCGATATCCCATCGAGTGACAGTGGCGTACCGAGGTTTCAAGCGCCCTGGAGCGGAAGCGTCTTACGATGCCCCCGCCCCCCAGCAAAAAAAAAAATCGGTCTCACACTCAACCACCCGAATGGACTGTTTTTAATATAGTGGTCATTTAAAGAATCCCGCCTCTAACTACGCCGTATTTGTCAGAGATGCGAATCTCAGATGAAAGATTTTTTGCCAGGCCAGATTCTACTTTAATCAATTTCCAAACATCTTGTTTTTGATTTTTTTAAATTTTTCTATCAATTTATTTGCAGTTATTTTTCTAGAATTTTGTCTTTCCTATAAAAATTTTCTTTATTTTGGAAGTAGGATTCAAAAGTGAAGTATTTCAGTCCTGTTCTTGTTAATATAAAAACCATTGAACTTCTATAGTGGATTTATTATTTCAGAATAAATTCCGTCTTCATTCAATTACTTGAAATTGTTATACCTTTTGTCACCCAATATAAATTGTTTTGGCTTTGCTACTTTAGACTATTTACTACTTTTGATTCGACCGTTTTGCATTCTGTCTGTTAGTAAAGCATTTACGGCTAAACTCATGAACCAATTTCTTTCATTCATTGAACCGATTTCTTTCATTTGACATGAATGTGTTCTTTGTAGCGATGTATAGGCTACATACGGTTTATTAAAATTGTGTTGCATTTTCCCCTTTTGGCCTTCATTATAGTAATACATTTTTTGTAAGTAAAAGGCAATTTTCTCTCAAGAACGGTGCGCCCCTCAGAGCCTTGCGCCCTGGAGCGACTGCTCCACTCGCTCCATTATCGGTACGCCACTGTCGAGTGAAATATTTTCAGGAGTTTCGATACTGACAATATCGATACTAGATACCATCGATTGCAATTGTGTATCAAATGGTTCGTGTATCAAGTGTCGATACAGCATCGATACTTCCATCCGGTATCAAAACTCCTGCGACTATTTCACTGGATGGGATATAGAACTGCAACCCACTTTTGTACT
The DNA here is from genome assembly GCA_948455865.1 of Conomelus anceps. NCBI lineage: Eukaryota > Metazoa > Arthropoda > Insecta > Hemiptera > Delphacidae > Conomelus > Conomelus anceps. Next base: position 43,010,362 of record OX418222.1, read on the forward strand.
GAATGATGTTATGGTATTGTAGTAGCACGGTATGATAGTAGTCTGATACAATAATAGCACGGATAACAATACATCATTAAAGTAGTGCCTTTCTGCAACTGGGGTAGAAACTAATTTACGTAATTAATAGTTTAATTGGAAAAAATTTGATAGATGCATTTTTAGATAGAAGATTCTTGAATAGAGGTTAGTAATTAATTGCTGAGTATGCCCCACTTCATTTGTACTATTGATAAAAAGAGCTTTCACGCATTTTATTTTTGGAAACCAGGTGTCGATTTTTTTCTAAATCGACTGTTGCTTCTAGTACTTATTAACAATTGGATAGTTAGTATTAATAATGCTGCAATGCACTTGGCTGTATGCTAAAATCTCTGAACGTTGCATTACTGCAGACTGGTGAGCCGAAGGATCGAACAGCGTCATGAGCAAAGCATCACTCACACGGAGATTACTCAGAGGTGACCTGAATCTCCTCTCCTCTCAACGCTTGTTGCCTGCTAGTTGCTTGATTTTTGAAATCTCTCTTCATTTATCTGTCCCTTGATAAAATTCTGCCTTAGGCTGCTTGCTGAGTGGAGCAATCAGCGTGTAAAGCGACGAAATCAAACACGTGTTGGGGAATGGAGTCGGACGGAGTGAACGAATAAATAATCAAAAACTTGTTTAATTTTGTTGCTATGCTCTCTGCTCGCTCAACTCTTTAAGTATCGTTATTGGTTCAGTCAAATTAGCAAAAAGTAAAGAAAAAATTCCAACAAGCCTAAAAATCGGGATATATGACTAGAAAACTTGCTGAATAACACACTAAAAGTCCCCAAGAATCCTAGCCGTGCTTCCGCTGCCGTCTTGAAAAAAGTGTAAAATTGTCTGATGTTATTTTGGGGTTTTCATATTGGAGACCAAACTCGTTGTACAGAAAATGTTACTCTTGCTTTTTTCAAGAAAATTGAATATTTAAAGGATTTGGTAACAATGCACCTTGAATAGGTCCCAAGTTCGAATTTTTCGAAATTTTGGTGAATTTTCTGGAAAATCTAACTTGAGACCTATTTAAGGTGAAGGGGTGTACCTGGTATCAAATCCTTTGAAATTTCATTTTCTTGGGAAAAGGCAAGAGTAGCATTTTCTGTCCGACGCTTAGTTTGGTCTCAAATTTGGAAAACCCCAAAATGATATCGGACAATTTCACAGTTGTTTTCAAGATGGCGGCCGAAGCACAGCTAGGATTTTTAGGGACTTTTAGTATGCTATTCAGCATGTTTTTTTTTTTGTTATATATCCACATTTTCATCCGTGTTTCAATTTTTCCTTTCTCACCCGAAGTTTACGCTAATTTGAATGGACTATATTATGATCAGCTTCAGCAGATCTTTGATTAGCATTCATTCAATATCACGTTATAAACGCTGAAAAATACATTGAAGTATATCGAGAAGTATACCGCCAATTTTATTTATGCCTTTATCGAATCCTGCTGATTTTAGTGTCCATTAACAATTTAGTTTATCTGTATCATTGGTGGTTCAAGACCCGTTCAGACCAAAAGGTTTTACACTAGGTCCACTCATATGTTTAGAATTACATGTTAAAATCCAGCACAAACTGTAACATAGATCCTTAGTGATGTGATGCTGGGTGAATTTATTGTGGTACATAGAAATTAACTATACTGTAGAAGTAGAAGTGAGGTTGAAGTCCAACTCTTTTCCATGTTTTACAAAAGTCACCTTACGTCACGTCATTTAGCCTGCATTGCTATTTGGGCCGGTGCAAAGACTGAACTTTTGGACATTAACAGTTTCTTGTCCGATAGTTAGAAACTAGAGTGAGCTATTGAATTGGTTTTTTTAAGATTACGTCTTGAAGACTCCGGTTATGGAGTCTAAGTCGTCAGATAAAAAATTATATTTAATATTACCATACTCATTCACTAGTTATCACAATTACAATTTTGATTAGTTGTGGTGAACCCCAATTTTGATCTGAAAGGAACTCTTATACACTACAAAAAGCTTCATCTAAATATTTTCTCGATTATTTTTTAAATATTTCGATATTAAATTCTCCAAATAATCTATTTTAATAGATAAAATTAATAATTGATAGAATATGGGCTTTTAAAGTTTCAATTTTCGGGGTTTTACGAGCCGATATGACCGTCTTGATAGTTTTATTGTCAAGAGTTGCATCAGAAATATAATTGATTCACATTTCAATGAAAAGTTTTTTGTGATTTATCTCTGATTCAAGTTTCAATAACTGTTAAACAAAATTATAAAATGTTCACTGATTTAAGTTTATGATAAAGTATAAAAGTTCAGAAAGTTGGTGAACTTTCTGATAGATAACTGGCAAAAATAATAACCCGCAACCATAAACGCCCATTTTTGTTTCATAAAAAGACATGAAATTTTGTTTATCCTTTTGGCATTCGATAGCATTTCAATAGCTAAATAATAGTTTATTAGTTGTCAATTGACAACACAAGAAACTTTGAACAAGAACATATGACCAAGAGTTCAATTGCCTTAAGGCTGTACGCTGGGCTTGAGTCATAATTTTTTCGATGCTTCTTAAATTGGATATTGTTAAGGTAATGAAATGTTACTATCTATTGCAGTGAGAAAGTAATTTTTTCGTCAATTAGTGAAATATAGTGGTTCAAGGTTGAATTTTTTTACTTTTTGGGGGCAATTGATCTCACCTGCAAAATATTTTAAATTTTTGATAATTTTTTCATAACTGACACCTTGGAAGATAGAATAACATATTTTTTAAATTTCGATCAATTAGTTGAATATATTAAAAATAAATTTAAAAATATTGAAAAAATTCCAATTTTTTAAAAATATATGCTGAAAAAACTAATTGTTTGAAATGAAAAATAAGTCATTCTGTTCCCCAAAGTCAAGGCGTCTTACTTATAAAAAAATTAAATAATTTGCAGGTGAGATCAATAAATTGTCCCCCCTGAACTAGAAAAAATATAGTTTGAACCCCCACATTTCGCAAAATTATTGATGGTATAATTTTTCTCTCGGCAATAGGTAACATTTCAATACCATGATTACATCGAAAAACATTATGACCAAAAACCCCGCGCACAACCTTAATTGGCCTTGGCTGTCAAAAACGACCATCAAATCACTCTGTATATTACTGAAACTCGGGACACCAGACCTCATCCCGCCTGGCCACTTTGAATTTACCCAGGTTTTATTGATATTTTGACATCAAGAGTTACCATAATATAATTAAATGGAACTTGAACGTATCAACAACGCTATTGGTTACCACTGTAGTGAAGTGCATTGTATCAGACTGGTATCGCATAGGTTCAGAGTTCCTAGCATTTTCTCCATCACCAATAAACATCACAAACTTAAGTGAAATCCACGAAACATTTACAGTGAGACAACTTGATGGTAACAGATGAGTTTGGGAGTTGCTTGTTTTGCTATTGGAAATAACACAACTTAATATGTATTTTGAACAGAATGAACCTAGAAACAAATGCTTGAGAATTTCAATCATCATTGTAGAAATGTCAATCAAATGTTTAATATTCTATGACTTAACTTGATAGGAGATGGCCAAGAAGAAGAAGGAGAAAGGAGAATTAAGGAAGAAGAACAGATCACTAACAAAACAAAAAAAAAAAAATGATAAAATTGATTAGGAGTAAAGAAAATATATTAGTTGCAAAGAAGACTAATTGCAATGAGTCATTTCAACTCCATGCTAATTCTGAAAGAGATGATTCGAATGAAACATTGATTTTTATCTACCGGGCGATTACAATAGAATGTCTCAATTTTGAAGGGGTTTAATTATGAAACGCAAATTTATGTTTATAAAACAAAACATCTTCATACAAAAAATGAAAAATATTAAAATACGATAACTGAAATCCAAGATTATACAAAAGTAAAATCTATAAACTATTTAAAAATATATACTACTATGGTTGCCCACGTTCTAGGGAGGGGTTATCATAATGTGAAAATACTTATAAAACTTCTTGACTATTCATATGTGAAAGCGAATTAAATTTTTTTTTTAAATGTTCAACATTTTACATTAATGTTGAATGTGACACCTCTAGAAGCCCAAACGAATACTATGCGGTAATCGAATTTCGCCCACAAGTCTGGGGGTTATTACAAAAAAAAGCTCCCATGGGCCCTTTGAGGAGTATGCAAGTGTGGCCCTCGGTTGCACAAACATCCTATCGTTATAATGGATCATTATTTGTTCCACTTTTGTACCAGACTACTATCCATCACATCATTCAGTATAAAAGTATACCCATTATTTGGTATAAAAGTGTAAGCTATTATGTTTCCAACAACAGCAAAAATGTTGACTTGATCATGATTCTGAAATTGGCTGAAAATTTGAAATTTAAAGATCAGAAGCATTTACACTGTACATAAACAAATTCAAATCGCAAATCAAATGTCAAATGTTAGCACCAGTAAATGTGCAATATTCAGACTAAATTGATTACATACAAAATAACATGATGAAAAACTTGAAGAAAAATTTGTAATCCAGTGAGGTTATAATTAATATTATGCAACCAATGTTGCATTTTGGGAAGCCTTTGTAATGCCACTTTTATAAATTTTGTACTAGGTATGTGATCCACCATTCAAGATATTGATCATGCGAATGCGAAAGTTTTAGCACTACCTCAATACAAGCTTTTCAATGATTGTCAAGACTGTTGGTTCATTATAATGTTGTTACGAGTGTGGGGAAAACACCGCATAGTTATCGTTTGGGTTCTTGATGGCAGTCACATGCAACATGTGCCATTTATAAAATTTTGCTTTGTCATCCATTTTGTTATAAATCCTTGAAAGCATCTGAATTTTGTAAACTTGAATTTGAACAATCTTTTGTAATTACCCGGTACTAAATTCAAGATTTTACTAGATTTTACGTTATTTATGAGACGTTTCTCAATAAACTTGTAGCAGTAAGGTGATTATGACTGAAATAGAATAATTGTTGTCATATTAGGTGGTGTTTTCTCACTTACTTTATTGAATGGCCCCTCGCATGTGATCAACTTTAGACAATGTAAATAATTTGCTTTAATCGTTGCTGACAGTGACCTGCTCTGTATTTTTAGAGTTTTTTCACCATTACTTCAGTTACTAGATCTTTTTTGTTTCAATCATGTACAGTTTATTTCGTTGAATTCAGTTATGAAATTAAAAAAAATTCTAAATTTTCTCTTTTTTTATGTTTCTAAGAATTTGATTAATGGCTGTGCAGGACTAAATGCTTGTGCTTATTGCTCGTCACATAAATTTACTCTGGAACGATTTTTTGCCATTTCCATTTGAATATGTGTGGGCCTGCCAATAAATCGTATCGTAGTTGTGCTAGTGTGAAGAGTGTAAGAGCTTTATTTTACAGAGCACTGCAGTCGCAGTCACGCGCCACAATTTAGGCTAAATTACATTAGCTGAGCGATTAACGAAGCTCAACAATGCAAAGTACACAAAGGCATACAAGTATACGAGTAGAGCCATCAGCTGATTTTTTAATAAAATTTACTCGGCTCGTGTAATTTTGCCTTGATTGTGGCGCGCGTCCGCGTCTGGAGTGTATAATAAGGCTCTTGGATTCGTCATATCTCTTTAAAATGTATAAAATTCTACATACGGTACTGTATTTGCAAATTTGTTTGAAAAAGCACTAGAGTTGATTTTTTTATTGTAAGCCCTGTGATTAGATGTTTGTTTTCACTAAAATGTTTCATCTAGCTTTCTAGTTCCTTCAGTGATCGTCATTCTTGCTTAATTTCATGTGCTTTGTGTGAAATCGTGTCATTTTTTATTCAAATTCATTCCAGTAGTGTTCACCGTTTTTGAGTGCTCTGCATTGTATTCTTGTTTGGTCTGTATTCTGATTACATTCATGGTGATTTTATTATCGTAAAATCAATTAAAATTCTTCGTTGATTGATAATCGTGAGTGCATTGGGTTATCTGTTTTCATGCTAGCAATTTGCAATCTTAGCTAATTAATTTTATCATGCATTATGCCACCATCTTCACATCATCACAATCATCAACAAAACCACTCATTTTTATTTTCGTTCTTAAGCATTATTGATTTAAGCCATCATTATTTATATTCCTTGAGGAATTTCTTACGAAAACATCAACTCTGAAAATGCGTCTGGGCACTTTATTTCAAAACAAAACATTTATTTTCTAATTAAATTCACGTCCTAACCAGTACTCATAGTAAACTTAATGAAATGTATATTATAATCTCAAAACATAAACTTGATCATGGCTCTCAAGAAAAATATTGGAGTAATTGTTTGCTTTTTATTGTATTAAAAAAAAAATACTAAAGCAATATTTAAACTTCGAATATGAGCATGATTTTTTTCTGAATTTGAATATTTTAAATTTTGTTTGAAAATTTTAAACTTTTGATTAATAATTTTTCATTACCTAAAAATTATTATAGACTCTAGCCTGGATCTATTATAAACTTTTTTATTGTACTTTCTTGTTATTTTTGGGCTTCTAGATCTTATAGCATGTTAGAGTAGGCTCTCAATTTGATCTAAAGATGCATTTTTGATTTAAGTCATTATTTATATTCCTTTAGGAATTTCTTACGAAAGCATCAACAAATGCGTCTGGGAACTTCATTTATTTCAAAACAAAATATTCTTTTTCTAATTAAAAAAGCAATACTAAAGCAATACTAATATTTAATTAAACTCATAAATTTGATGTTTTAATGTAAAACAATATAACTTTTGGAGATGTAAATACAGCAGACTACAGTGCAATTTGGTTACGTCATTCAAGTGACTTTACAATCAATAATGACGCTATATCAGAGTGGCACTAGAAAAGGGCTACTAAAATTTATTCACAGGAACACATGAAAATACCATTTTCCCACAAATTATATTTACGGATTAAAAAAGAATAATTTATGTTAAGGTTTGTTCTAAATCAGGGGTCTCCAAACCTTTCAGCCTTCGGGCCAAAATAACCCCCAGTAAGTTCCGAGGGCCTGGACCGTTTTCATTTTCTACATCTATAAAGTGTTTAAGGAGGAATCCTCCCCTCCTCCTCTTCCTCCGATCATCTTACTTCCCCTTCCACACCTCCTCCTTAACCTTCTCATCATCCACCACCTATGATCACGGACTTGTTCTTTATTAGAAGAGAAATTTGTACCGTAAATCTTTTTTTGAAAATAAATATATTAAATTGAAAAAAATATTCTTTTCATCAAAGATTACAAGAATAAAGATGACTAAAATTGGCAGCTTTCCCTATCAATTTACTCAATCATAAATATCCATAGCCTTCTTTTAAGTGGTAAATTAAATAGGATTCACGTAAAGAGCTGAATAATTGGATAAAACAAGTCTGCTATTGCCGTAATTATTGTGATATTTCATAATATACATAAAAATGGCTATAAAAACAGGGGCTTTCAAGTTTTTAGTAAATTTACTTGGTTATCTGTTGATTAAACGATATCGTTTTCTACGAAACTTATAGGGAATTCGATTTTTAAAATAAGATGTTGAATTATTCAATAACTGAAAAAAAACATAAAATTCATAAAATCGAGTTTTATTGGTCAAGTAAGTAACGGATGCTTTCAACTTGTTACTCTTGTAACTCTTGTTACTCAAGAATTTGATTGATGCAGGTACGAGAACAATCCAACGTTAGCCAATTATTGTCAAGACCCTCTTCCACACACAGGCTTCGCCTTTGTGGAGAGCTTTCATGAAGTTTCTCAAAAATGGTGTTGTATTTTCTGTATCTATGATGTATTTCAGTTGGATTTGGTTATTAGGATTAATCCGATTAATTATTTAATTTCAACTGTAAGTTTTATTTATCATTATTTGTTTGCAGAAGATTTAACGTTATTGTAGGTTTAATTCTTGTAATGTGTTGTCATGGAAAATAAAAACCAATTTGATTTGATTTGATTTGATTTGTGTGTTAGATGTAATAATGTTATGAAGTCTGGGGTGATTTTCCACTATTGTGTGATTCAAAATTGCATTTTTAAAATAGAATTCTTCACAAGTTTCGTTTGATAAAAAAAGCTTTATTTCATTGATATTTACTTGAGATGATTCACTTTGAACTTAAAAAACATGTTTTTACATTAATGTTTAAGTATTTTGTGAAATATCTCGATAATGACAGTATATACAGATTTGTTACATGCTTTATTCGATTTTTCACCGCCTTCTATATAAAACCTATTCCTTTTTATCACCTACAAAGAGACCTTAGATATTTTCAAATAAATATTGGTAGACGTTTATATATTATAATGTATATATATATATAACTGACTGACCAACAGACTGACTCACTCATTCATCACCTTTTCTCAAGAATTAGATAACAAATAAGTTGAAATTTAGTATAGTGTGACGTGTGCAAGGAAAAGTTTGCGAATTTCCCCCCAAAAATATGCTCATAATTAACGTTTTATAAAAACAAAATGATTTTTTCAGAATTCATCACCTTTTCTCAAGAATTAGATAACAAAATAAGTCGAAATTTAGTATAGTGTGCATGTTATTTGAGAACCTAGACGCGTGCAAGGAAAAGTTTGCGAATTTCCTCACAATGAATGATAACTTTTTTAATTTTATATAAAGCTCCTCTTCCCATCACTGGGTCCAGTCGGACGGTCAAGGCGAGCGAAGCGAGCCTGTGGATCACTTATCTATAGCTTCTAAAGTCATCAAGTATGCGACTTCAGCAAATATACAACTGCTAAATTTGACAGTAAAATTTTGTATTGATAAAGTAGTGGAATTATTAGTGCAAAATAATATTAAGGGACTTGGCCCGCGGGCCTTAGTTTGGAGACCCCTGTTCTAAACCATCAAATGAGTGTACGTAAACAAATATATTTTCTTGGCTTTATATGTATCGGACAAGTTCGAGGTAATTCTATAATTTACATTTTGGCTGTGAACGAATGACGTTTTATCCGTGTTCACGTTAAAAGGCTGAGGCTGTAATAACTAAGTTAAACTGTATCTACAAAACTACGTTTGTTTTGTCTTCAATACAGCAATATTGAGGTTGAGCAATTGGTACTGCGAAAATTGAGATTGGAAAATTAAATAACATACTGCATATTTGGAACTAGACATTTTAGTAAGTTGATTGTTCAATACAAATATTTATAGTGTCTAACAGCAAAATACAACATTATTTTTTTGTTTTTGGAGAAAAGAAGGCATATTTTGTAGCTTAAATCTTGTAAGCTCTGCTGAAAAAAGATTGACAATCGACAATTTTGTCATTAAGTTGATCAAAAGCTGGAGTGTAAGTGCAAGGAAAATATTTCAAATGTGTAACAATATGAAAACAAAGAGTTTCAGAAATGATATAAACCAAAACGCATGTAAATGATGGAAGAATCTATCTTATCAAACATGCTTTACGGTTGAAATGGCTGAGGAAAGTGAATAATGCAATATTGTAAATGGTTTGTTAAATCATTTGAGAAACTCATTTGTCAGAACGTTTTGATACTAAATAATGTATGTGATCATTCTCTTTCCTAAACTTCTGTTGCTGATTGATACCCCAGATTAAACCCCAATTACTGTAGAAGTCATCTTAAAAATCTCTTGAGATAACGCACAGGTCTCAGACCTATGTGGGCTTCATCCTCAAAAAAAAAAAAAAAAAAAAAAAAAAATAACCATGCTATTAATATTTTAAAAAATCAGTTTTGTGTTAGTATGAAATCAGCCACAATATAAAACAACAAATTCAACTATATTAATTTAGTAAAGTAATCTAATTTGATGATATTGGTTGAGTTCATGGGAGCCGTACCGTTTACTGGAAACTAAGGCGTCTGATGAACTTGAATAGACCAATCAGACGCCTTGGTTTCTGGTAAAATTCCATTTACCAGTGAACGGTAAGGCTCCCATGAACTCAATTATTGATAAATTAAGCCGCAGATGTCTTTCCAATTTCCCCCTAAGCAATTTTTAATTAAAAAAATCCTTCATTTTTATAACAAAATAGTTATTATTTAATAATATTTTTAAATCAAATATTATTTAAAACTCTTTATTAACTTTATTCATTGCAAAATGTTATAGATTTTATTGCAACTCAGGCATTTTTATTTGCATTCTATTCTTTGCAGTGTGCAACTTGTTCGTTTTGATATTTTTACGTTTTTCATTTTATTCTTCTCATATAATTTCACGCTTTTATTTTGTTTTTCTTTTTTTTGTTTTGCTTATTTGGCTTGTTGCCTGATTGTTGCAGGAGGGTGTTACAGGATAAACCTCAAGATATGCCTCAGTATGCGTGAGTTAAATTATTTTTTTTTACATCATTCCAACTCCACTCTGTGGTAGCTCTTTCATAATTATTTATTCTCATCCAAAACATACTAGTCCATTAATTTTTAAAGTAAATCTCTCCCATAAATCTGATTATTTTTTCAAATTCCCATAAATCAACGATTAAGAAAATAAATTCTAAATATCTATTGATATCACTAGATTAATTTAAAAGCCGTTACTCGATCTACTGACAAAATAATTCTCTTTTTAAACGTTGGCAAATAATCCTAAGAAATAGAAATTCCTCAATTTTTTAATTTTAAATTTGAGCATTTAATATTAATATTTAAAATTATTTAATATTTAATTTGGTACTCGCACTTGCCTGCAATTGTCAAAATATTATTAATTTGTCTATTGTACAAATTTATATCAAATGTTTATACTAATGTACAAATTGTAATACGGTTTGATTTTACTCTCTGAATATCATAGCTTGACAGGCCTCACAAAATACTGGTATATTGAGATTTATAACAAAATCTACCGTGGTATGCAATTTTGCAACGGTTATAACATTATTTGAGTAAAGAAAATAATATCGTGATTTTTTAATTGCTGTTAATTAACTCATCAACCTCATAAAACATGAAAGACTACCGCGAAAGAACATACTGGAAATTCAATGTTTTAGCCCAGTATTTTCTTGATATCGTAGATAATAATCGGGACCATTAGACGAATAATTTGTCAATTTTATTGATATTTTTACATTAATGAACAAACACACGTGTATTGATCTCATACAACTGATTTATGAATCAGTATTTTCATCTCGTATAGGATTTTGGTAATTGATTATTAGAAGTGGTTTAAGGCTGTGCGCAGGGTTTGGACTCATTTTTTTCAAAGTTTCTTGTCGATAGAGACATCAAAACCTTAACATACTAGATATCTTCCATAACCATGCTCGAACCAAAAATTAGAAACTGACTAGCAAAACTTGTGTAACGCAATAGGGGAATATCTGTATCACACAACTGACATGTAAAGTATTTTGTGTTTGAAATGAGTTTTGAAGGCTGCAATACGCTTTTGTCAGCTCGGTTATCCAATTTTCTAATTATGTAAATGTGATTCCAAGTATCTCATTCATACACATACAAATTTCGATTCAAACATCAGTTGTTATCGATATTCGACATAATTTAAAATTAATTATTCCATAATATGCATGTTCAAAGAGATCTGATCTACTGTGAGATCCACTCGATGATGCATTTCGTTTTAGAACTGATAATAATGTAAAACACATGAATACTGACTGGTATGAGAAATACAGTGTAATTATAAGTATTAACTATGAATCAATCATCTGTGTTAGTAACAGGTTTCAAAGTAATATGAGGTTATTATTTCATTTATCACCTCTGATAATTTTAAGAGAAGATTTACTAGAGTTACTAACACAGGTGCCCAAGTAGATGAATACAATACTAACAAGGGATCATAAATTGTGATTTGATAAGAAGCAGCCCTACCTCACACTACCTTCTTGAAACAAGAGCATCCTGATATAGTTATTTTCACAGAGCACGGTTTGTTTAAAAGAAGATGAATTGTCACAACTAATATTTCAAACTATTCATTGAAAGCATCGTATTGCATCTCATCGAAGTGAGGGATCTACACTAAAAATGCTAAGAATATGCAAAAATTTAATTTAGAATATGTACAGAAATTTGAATTTCTTAACTGGAGTCTCCAAGACGTAATATTAAAAAACAAAATTCTCAAATTCTAACCTAATCTAATCCAGTCTTATTACATGTATAAATTTTGAAGATAAAACAATGCGTTGGTTTCGATTCTTTGGGTACATTAGCCTCGTTTGGGTCATACTCAGCCTCATACCTCAGTTAATGCTAAGAATAGGGAAGTGATAGCCGCGAGCAGTGACAGGTAACTGTTCACTCAGATAATATAAGCTGCGAACCCCTGGGCCCTCTTTTTAAGGGTGACCGATTACCCAACAAAAAAGACTCCCGGTGGTTCGGAACCCACCTAAAACTCATTGCCCAGGCCTATGTGGCTTTGTACCCCGAAAAATATTCAACTGTTTAGAGTTTCGACCCTGCGCAAATAGGAACTTGATGTGACACTCTGTGAAACAGAATTGATTTAGATCTCACTCGTAATTCTATTCGCACAGTCTAATTTCTTGTGTTTCACAAAAATTCATCCTGCGTCACGCCGAGTTTTGCACATATCTAGTAGATCTCCTAGAACATTGATTTGTAATATCAGTAGGATCACTGTCAAGTAGCAACAGTATCAGTATCAATTTCTTATCACGTCTATTTAAATTTCATGTTTATGTTTGTCGTAAGTTCAATAATATTGCTTATGCTAATGAGGCGTGCTCTATTTATTTTCATTATCAAATGATGGGGAGGAGACATTCTCCTGTAAAAAAAATTAGTCTTGCCTATTTTTATATTGGTCATAATATAAATAAATAATAGATATCTGCAATGAATAAGATGACGTTGTCACGATTATAAAAACGAGGTACACTAGTTATACGCAGTTATTCTCAACGTTAATGAAACTCATCTCTAATTTGCATCGTACTTGTGAAAATTCAATTGTTGCTCGTCCATACTGATCATTTACATATCTAATGTTAATCACAATCATGCCGGGTTTCTCAGTCATTCAGTAGATACAGATTCAATAAATTTACGGACTCAATATAATTTTTTTGTAAATTTCTTGAACAGTTGTACAGACTCAATAGCTACTAAAAGATTTATTAGTTCAGTGAATCTGGCAACATGGCAAAAATAGAAGCATGCGGTTATGTTAGTTATATTAGTTGCATAGATATATTATTAATAACATAATATGCTATAGCATATGAATAGCAACTTTCCCCGAGCAGGTTTTTCTTTATTATTATTATTATTATATATATTTTTTTAATAAATAAGATAAAAACCTTGTTTGGGGAAAGTTGCTATTCATATATTATTATAATTATTATTATTAATATTGATAATAACATGTTAATAATATAACTATGCAACTAATATGGGATAACCTACAAAATTGCACGCTTCTGTTTTTGCCATGTTGCCAGATTTACTGAACTAATAAATCTTTCAGTAGCTAGTGTTTATAATTATAAAACTGGTCAAGAAACGCACAAACTTTTATTGAATCTTTAGTTACTTAATGATTTAATGAACGACTGAGAAACCCGGTATGAAAGCTTAATTTTTACTAGAACTTTAATTTTTGCAAGCTTCAAATTACAATTACAATCCAGCTTCCAAATTGGCATGCAATTGAAGATGGTACTACATCTGACAGTGATTTCGGTGAACCCAAACTGATCAAGCTAACCTCAAACTACACATTTATTTATTGATTCAGTAAATATACTTTAAAATTGGATTTCACAGGTTCAATATTTACTGAGTGTTCAAAAAACGAAATTATCGTGTTTACATATTCAAAGAACTATTGAATCAATAAACTGTTTACTGTAAACGACTGACAAGCCGGGCATCAAAGTAGTCAATTTTACAGTAGCTTCAAGAGTAGCATTATAGGTTACTTAAATTACTTTTCATACGGAATCATGTTTATAGTACTTTTCATGGTAGTTCATAGTAATCGTGTTTGTGGTATGAAGACATCATGGTGTTCTCTCTACTTGATATTAGTTGTTTTTAGTAAAATACACCAATTTAAAATTATTTAAAAATAGTATGAATTAAAAAAAATGAATAACAATGATTAATTGACCAAAACAAAACAAAAAATTCACATAAATAACACTTGTATAATCAAGAAAAGTAACAATTCAAAAATCATGAATATAACAATTTGTAGGCTACAGTGGATTTTTTTATAAATTCGTACGTAGGTGGTACAAAACAATAAAATTACATTTATATGAGTCTCTCCTGATTTGGTGTAGGTTAAATAAAACGATAGAAATAAGATTCCAACACAAAGGAAAAAGAATACAAACACATGGGGGAAAAAACAATTACAATAATAATTTATTAAAATGCTCTTCCCTAAAATGACTGCATCCAATTCCTCAAAAGCCTCTTGGTATTCAAGAAAAGTATTAGTCATTTTTATTGCACTTTATTTTTTAGAAGTGTTCTTTCTAATCTCTATTTTAAGAAAATGACGCTAATTTTAAATTTCAATTTAAACATTTTTCTAACATTCAGAGAAGTTTATTCATATTAATTCTACAAAAATACAGTTTATAAATCACAGGAAAATCCACTAATACAATTAGTGAAACTAAAAAACACTATACAAAATGCTATGTGTTGGGGTGTAGAGTCGTTAACTATGAAATTATTTAGAACGTACTATGGAAATTTTCTATCAACTAGGAAAGCATTGATATATTAAATATTCAATATTAATTTCAAATAGAGACATAACAAAGACGGAAATTATTCCTAAAATGGAATACTCCGTGCACAAGATATGAATCACGGCCGGGAGAGGAAAATGATGTAAGCTATTTTATTTATTGGCGTAAGAAAATGCGCCCTACTTTGATGCAGCCCTAAGAGCTCGAACTTGCTTGGCTCTACGTTCAAATGAAGTTCTGAGTATGCTCTTATAAAATATGAAAATGCATCCTGCTATCATAATGCTTTCATTCTATGACGAGAACGGTTTTGTGAATCTAAATAAAATTTACAGGCACCATAAAACGCCCCTTCCTCTAACTACTTTATCCTTCCAATATACATCAGAACGTCATCAATCTGCTAAGGACCAGATACGTCTTTTTTCAGTAACTTTCTTATTGAAAACGTTATTAAATATTGCATCATTATTTGATCTATATTGTACTGTATATTATATACAATACAAAATATTTTTTTTATGTAAGTACATATTATTTTGTGGTTAACTTTTCATGTTCTGAAACGTCATAGGTTGATTTGAAATCACTTTCATACGCTCTGTAGTGGTTACACTATATTTTTAATAGTAGATATCTACTCATAAAATTATGCAATTTTAAAAGCAATGACGCCTGGTCTGTAGCACACATTCTGTGAACAGAAAAAATACTTTCTTTATAAAATTGAATTGAATATCCTTATTGAATTGGACGTAGTGTTATCACAACCTCAATAAATTATTGTGAATGAACGAGATACTGTGTTCAGCATTCACGCTATTATATATAAATGGTGGAAATAATTCAAGGATATTACAGAGGATCCACTGTCGCTAAGTTGGCAGGATCTTTCTCTGCTAAAGAGAAGAACCCGGGTTCAATTCCTGGCAGTGGTAAGAATTTTTTGATAATAGCCTTCATCGAATTTTTGCATTTCTATTTGTTACTGTTGTCAATATTCGCATACCGAACATCTTCAGTGCATTTGATGAGTTGAATTGAGAATTCGAAATTTATTTCCATCTAAATTCATGCCATTGTCAATCTCAATAATTAAAATTAAACCAAAATACTCAACAACTACATATATAGTCATACTACATATTTAGATTTATTCTAGAGGCCAAAAGAATGCGAGCCTCTAATAGGCTGAACTGCGCTAAGAATTTTGTGATGGCTGAAGTCTAAGACTTGACGCACGCTCCAGTAACAGACATATTTTTCATTCTGGTCAAAAAATTGGGGTTTTCCACATAAATTATTGTAAAAAATCAGTTTTCCAAAATTTTGCTGAAAAAAGTAATTGTTTGGAATAAAAAATATGTAATTTTGTTAACAGGTGTCTTCTACTTACAAAAAATTTCAAACTTACAAAAAAGTTTAAAGTAACTCGTGTGATCAATTGCTCCCAAAAACAGAAAAGTTTCAAATTTCAGTCCCCATAATTCATAATATAATTGACGAAATAGTTTTTTTTTTAAAACAATGGATAATACTTAATCCAATACAATAAATTTCGAAATAAAATGACCAAAAACCCTAACCTAAACTTCCAGTAGTGAACAGTGAAAATAGAAAGTTTTATTATTGTTGTTTATAAATTGAAGTTAAACAAGGAGAAACTAGTGAGATTCCCCTGGTAAAATAATGCAAATATTATTTTAGGCTAGAAATAAACTGATCGTTAGTGAAAGTACTGGTAACAGTGTTATGAATCAGATCAAAAAAAATATTTCAATACACCGCGCTTGCGCGCCAGTAGCTCGGTTAACCGTGGTTGGGATAACCTGTGCTTTACTGTACTTAGCTTCAACATGAATCATTATATATGAAACTGCCCTGTAATTTAGTTTTAGTTTGATTAAAATTGCGATTGAGAATAGCGAGACTTATACTTCTAGTATCTTATTCTTCATAATAATTTTAGTTGTGAAAATATTAAGTTCCATTCATTTCCGTGCATTACAAAAACTACTAACAGATTGCCTATGTTGTAATCGACAGTCTATTATATAATAATAGTAGTTTATGCAACGATTTTATTTTGACCCTTATTATGTAAGGCACGAGTTAGATGTAAGTTATAACACGAGCGAACGCGAGTGTTATAAATATCTCAAGAGTGCTTTAATGGCCAAATAAAATCGTTGCATACACTATTCTATCTACGACCACTAGTATACATTTAATTAGAACAATTTCATTTTACCTGTGACTGTCAGAGATACCTAACCTCTCATCTCAAATACGAGAAGTTATAGTAGATTGTTAGGTTAAAGCAGCTGGTGTAGCAGTTTGATCAAATCAGCTGATAGTTTCACAATATTGAATTACGATATTGATTCCATCAAAAATGCTTCTGATTGGTCCAGAACCCGTGTTATAACGTACAACCTGTACTATAATGAGCTCATTATGCAACGGGTTTCAAAAAGCATTTCGAAAAGACAGCTGTTTTGGCATCAATTGTGAAACTGTAATGTATACATTATGACATGGTCGTAGATAAAGGCATTTATTACTTCACGCCATACTTGTAAAACAACGTTAAAATATGCTTTTTAGAGACTCAAACAGCGTATGACTGATTATCTGTGATGTTTTCCATGACGAAATACTTGATGAACAATCTAATATCAAAACTGACTGTATTTCTATCTTAATTATGATTTACTCACTTAAACTGGAGGAATACATTTGCTTCTGATTGTATATAATTTTTAGTTCTTCTTTGTATTGATGTCTGTGATGGTGTGGTAGGCCTATACATCCATAGCCTAATAATTGGAATCAGACAATCAACTGATACCCAAAGCAAAAATGTATATTGGAAATCTATTAAAAATTTAAAATATTTGAATCATAAATGCAGCTATGATATTCATAACATAAAAAATATTTACTAAAAAATTTGGAACTTTCAGTAATGCATCGATAGCTTTTCAACCAACTTACAGCTAACACAAATTGAACATGTTATTGGTAGTAGTTGATAAACTAACCTAAAGTTATATCTTGTACTTGACAGCCGTAATTTTGTAAGAAAACTTCCATCCATTTGGATCAAAAGTAACGTCAAATTACTTGTAATATTCTGATAGTAACTCAATACAATAAAATACAATCCTAGAGGTGAGTTCATAAACAATAGACAGTCTAAATAATAAAAGTGTATCTTATATCAAAGAAATCCACGTTTTATTCTGCAAATTAATTTGAAAATTAGACTCGATTTAAGTTACTTTGTTTTCAAATTGGTCTTGAATATCGTTATAAGTTTAATTTGTGAAGTGAACTCAGCTTTTTCAAACAAGATCTTTTGTTTTATTTTTCATATAGATTATCGCTTAAACATGAAAATTGATACCGCCAGTGGAATATGAATATTGTTTATTCAAATATAACTATGCGATTGTAATGTGATTCCATCATTGTTCAAAATGGTAGAAATTTATTTCAATAGTAATATTATCATGAATTGGAAATGAAGGCTTAGTTATAGGACTGGATTTTCATAAAAATTAGTTGAAGAATTCTGCCAAAATTTCTGTCTACATTATTTGTAAGTTACCATCATGCCATATTAAAAGTGATTTCGAATTTTTGTTTGAAATTTTCATTAGTAGGCTATTGACTGAATAGTGTGTACTAGGCTTCAACGTTTCCAAAACCTGATAGGTTTGCAGTTTGCCCCTATCTCAAATTTTCTCATGTGTATGAGACGAGTAAAAGAGATGAATCTTCTCAGGTATGTGTATCCACGCTGTTTTTATCATTTAAATTATTCTGAGGGGGGGGGGGACGAAGAATGCTAATTTTGACCTTTCTTGGAGGCCAATGTTCATTAACAAATAAATAGTTGAATAACACATGCAGGTAAACAATCAGAACTGTTATATATTACTGTGATATTGTGAACTTTTAACTGAACTGTTATATTGTGTTACTTGACAATAAATAATTGAAGGTGGGGTTGTCTTGAAAAAAGAAGGGGGCTGATTGAATCAATTTTTTAAAAGATAGGTGAGCCCCTCTCTTGGAGGTGAAGCATCAATCAAATTTGTGAATATTTTTCTAATGGGGTTACTTCAAGTCAGGTTAATATGACGATAAACTTGTGAGGATAGCACACTGGTAGAACTTGTAATATTGCTAGTCTATAGGCCTGTTTCATATCAAAATTAATATACACTTCAATTAGACAGACCTTAACTTCTGAGGATATCACACTTGTAGAACTTGTAATATTTCTAGTCTAAGGGCCTGTTTCATATCAAAATTAATATACACTACAATTAGACAGACCCTTAATTACAAATTACCGATGGAGAGAGTGGAAGCCAACTACCTTCCTAAAGGTATATGGTTCATCACTGGAAGTGTCCATCTCCTGATAGGTACCTCTTTCAAATAATATTTCTATCAATGGTTGAGTTAATTTACCGGTAAATGAGAAGGCTCCCATGAACTCAACCAATAATTCTTCAAATTATTAAATACTATTATAATACATAAATATGATATACGTAAAATATTATAGTACATAATTACCTGTTTTCAAGAAAAGAAAATCATAAAATAGTTTTCAAACCGATGTTATTCTGTAGTTTGAATGCTTGAAAACAATATCCTTCATTAATTTGTTCTCTCGATGCTCAAACCACTCACCTTATGTATGATTGATTTAAAACTCTGCCTTATAAATTTTTGCCCTAGTTGAGCGATTTTATTGTACTTATAGATAGTTATTGCAGGAAAATTGAAACTCTCGCTACAATTGAAGCTTGATGAGCTAGCCATCTTTGAACAAAGGAAAACAGTGTCGTAAATTCTTACCATTCTTTTATGTAGTTGTTTAGTGAGCTGTGAGAGAAAACAATGTTAATGATCTCATAGGCATTTATCGTACTAACCGTTCAGATTTCATTGACTTCCCATTGTTGTATCTGTAAATGAAGAACCAAACATTTTTCTAAAACAAACTTATTTCGCTTTTATTCGTCAAAGTTTGTTAATTTAAATAGATGACGATTTATTATAACCCAGTGTGATATACTGATAAATCATATGATAAAGTTTCATTTTTTACACATATGTTATTTATTAATATATTCTGTTTCCATGTATTTAAACATTTATTCCAGTTATCATGATTCGTGTTCTCTTTGACTTTTTTCAAGTATTTGTGAAGTCATACATTAAGATTTGTAGGCTTTGTCACTTCGGTTTATCTGAGTCTCCTTCAGCACTGCAGGTCTCTGATTTTTAGTAATTCTTCATACTTCTTGTAAAGTAAAGAATGTAGTAAAAAATGTCGTAACTTACTGCCGAATTATCAAAATTAATGGCATCTTCATTTGTACATCATCACCATTTGGATGCAAATTGCTGGAGTTCATAATTCAATGACTGATGCTGAAATTTATTGTCAGATTCAAAAAAAGTGTCTAGGCGTGTTTTATCTTGAAAATCTTTTAATTTTTATTTATTTCTTGTGTTATGTTATATTCATGATTTATCAATTCTCCCCCCCCCCGCACTGCAGGCTTTTGATTTTCAGTCATTCATACTTATTTTAAGTATAGAATATGACTGAACCTAACTGTCGAATTATCAAAATTAATCTTCATTCATATGTCATCAGCATTTGGAAATAAATTACTGCAGCTCATAATTCCAATGTAAGAAAGTTCTTGTAAGTTCCAAAATTTGAAATTTCAATCAAAATCTCTGTAAATTTCAGATTTAAAAAAGTGGCGTGTTTTATCCCGGAATCCTTATAACTTTTATTAATTCTTGTTTTATATTCATGATATATCAAATCCCGCTCCAGTTTTTAACACATGATGATCTCAGGAAGCAAATGGTTATGAAACTTAATCCCAATGTAGAGAGTTCTTGTAAGTTCAATGTAAGTTCTTGTAAAAATTAAATATAATTAGTTTTTATTTCTTGTGCTGTGTGCATGATATTTGTTTCGAGGTTTTTGTTATTGAGATGATTGTTGAATGTTAATGTGATTGTGTTGTCACAGGGCTCAGCCTGACATGCAGCAGGCAAACTCTTACTCAGTGGACGTGTCCTACAATGGCGGACTGGCTCGTGCCGACAACCATTCACCAAATTCTTCGCATCTATCTGATAATTCTACTGCCACTCTAGTCTCGCGCACACAGAAGCAACAAACTACCCAACAGGTGAATTTTATAATTTTTTTATTTTATCATGTTTGAGTAATCAAATTTGACTTTCTTTGTAGTGGCGAAGGTGATGTTGGGGAAGGTATCCATATTGAATAATAAGACGAAATTGTCACAACCACATTTATTAAAACTTTAAGAAACTAGTTACATACACCATTATCAATCTCAATCAAACTAAAACTAAAGTACAGAGAAGCTTAATATATACTGAACATGGAATGATACTATTGGCTAAGCGAGAAAGAGGCTGACCTTCAGGTTCTGATTGGCTGACAAGTCACGCCCTCTGGTGGGAGGAGTAACAAGCAAAAATACGAGTCAAATCAATAACTAAAAACTGTGATTATCAAGAAAGCAACAAAGAAGAAAAATACGTAATAAGGCTAGAATTGAATCAAATTAAAACTAAAAAATTAGAAGCTCACTGAAATGCAGTTAAGGTCAACTGAGAAATACACGCAAGAACTGTTTTTTAAATGTAGGCTGGAATTATGATGAAACCAAGTTAGTTGTATTGAATTGGTTAAAATCAATTTGGTCATTTAAACTAGTATTGGAATCGTTTTTCACCAACCTAGTTATCTCCAAAGCTTCTAAAATATTCAATTGTCTGCCTTTGCCAATCAAATGTAGAAATTCAACATTTTCTTCAGCCTTGAACTTGTGCCCATTATTAATGAGATGTTCTGCAAAATTTGAATCTCCTTTTTGGGTTTTCCAATCCCTGATATGTTAATTTATTCTACATTTGAAACTTCTACTGGTCTGACCCACATAACAAGCATTACAATCACCGCAATTCAATTTATAAACCCCACTTTTCTCCCAGATATCAATTTTGTCTTCACTACACCCGAATAAACTCTTTAAAATTGGTTTTGTTTGAAAAGCTACATCATGTTCTTGCGTGTATCTCTCGGTTGACCTTGACTGTATTTCAGTGAGCTTCTAATTTTTTAGTTTTAATTTGATTCAATTCTAGCCTTATTATGTATTTTTCTTCTTTGCTGCTTTCTAGATGTTCACAGTTTTTAGTTATTGATTTGACTCGTATTTTTGCTTGTTACTCCTCCCACCAGGGGGCGTGACTTGTCAGCCAATCACAACCTCCGATGAAGGTCAGCCTCTTTCTCGCTTAGCCAATAGTATCATTCCATGTTCAGTTTTAGCGAATTTCTTCAAATTCAGCTATTACAGCAGGTCGTGATGTGCGACTTTCACCCGGGACCATGATGGAAATTTGTTTTGGAGCCCCCAGAGTACAAAAATCATAGTGGCACAAAATGTTATATATGTAGATATATATATATATCTATATCTATCTATGTGTCTGATAGCACGATAACTTTTGAAGGAGATGTCCGATTTCCACCAAATTTGGTATACACTTTCCTCTTGTGAATAGCTTGGACAAGTTCGTTAGCCAGGAAAATCCAAAAAGGTTAATCCCCTTTTCGGGGGTATTTTCCCGCCAAAATTAGGGGTTTTCAAGAAAAAAAGGGTTGTATTTGAAAATGTTAGTTCTATTGTTAGACTTTAAGATAGAGCTCATGGAGTCAAAAATTTTAAGGTATTGCACTGCCTTCTAGCTCAACAAATTTTCAAGATATCAAGAAAAAACCATTGTTGTCAAAAGCTGTATCTTGCCATATGGAGTTAGTTATTTGGTGCTAAAAAAGTGTTTCAGGAAAAAACTTTAATCTTTTTTTTCTTGACTGTTCCTTATGGTTTTTGAGGCGCTGAATCCGAATTTCAACTCATCCACCTCGAAAAACCAGTGCGTTTTGAGAAAAGCAGCCATTTTCAAAATGGCGTCGAAAATTCTTTAATTTGTCAATTTCTGTGCAATATGAAAAAAGTGATTAGTTATCAGTATTTTTTGGTGATAAAAGCGAATATGGAGCTAGTTTTTTTTAATTTCAAATTATTTTAATTTCGTGGGGGGAGGGTTTGAGCGAATTTCTTGAAATGCAGATATTACAGTGGGTCGTGATGTGCTACTTCACCCTGGACCACGATGGAAACTTGTTTTGGGTTCCCTGGAGTAAATTAATATGTTCTACTATGCTCTTTTTTGTTTTTTATGCATGTGTATGAACGTAATAAGTGAGCTGTACTGGGACAACTCCCATTTCACAAAAAATCATAACTTTCAAATTATGAGCGTAAAACATCTACCCTCTCTAAGAATAATGATAACAAGCACAAAATAATTATACTCAAAAAACTAAAAGCATTTCACAATAACACTGATCTCAAAGGATAAATATAACAAGTGAGAATATTATTTATTTTTTCTTTAATATGCTGTACAAATGAGATTAAAATCTCTGCTATCAGTGCAAACAAAATAGAAACATTCCTTTGAAAACTCTTCTAAATTAAAAGAGTTCTTATTAGCTTTAGGCATAGAAAAAATTCAAACATAATCAATAATAAATTTAAATTAGTTCATCTCTTCTTAAATACAGAACATATCAAATTAACATGAATAAAATCTCCAAACAAAACAAATACATTGTTCAGCAAAACATAAGATCAATCTTCGAACAACCATCCATTTTGAAATTTCCAAAAAAACTTATTTTATTGGGTTTGAGCGAATTTCTTGAAATGTAAATATTGCAGTTGGTCGTGATGTGCTACTTTCACCCTGAACCTCGATATAAACTTGTTTTGGGGTCCCTAGAGTACAGAACGCTTCGTGTTTTTTTCCAGAAATTAAAAAAATATATAGCCTATAGATATTCATAAATATTTGAAAAAATACAGAAATTCGCTAAGTTTTGCAGGTCCTGCGAAAGGAGTATTTATTAAGCTGCTCTGTACTTTAGTTTTAGTTTTATTGAGATTGATAATGGTGTAACAACTGAAACTAGTTATCCAAAGTTTTAATAAATGTGGTTGTGTATTCATTAATCAAATTTGAATAGGTGGCTAAAAAAATCTTGTTTGGCAATACGATGGCAAGCATTTTGGAAATGTGCAAACTGTGTACAGTGCATTTATTTCCATTAAGCCCTGCATACACTCGAACAAAATTTGTTGATAACATGCAGCATTTTGGCAGCAAAATTTGTTGAAAACTGATTCCTTGCGGAGTGGAAATGATCGGTCTTTGTCAAGTGCTTCCTCTAAATTTTTAGAAATCATCTGTTCTCTTTATATTTAAAATTGTAAAATTACACTGTATTTTGAAAAATATGAAATTGAATTCAGTTTTTTATTCGTGAGTTTTATTCAATTCAGCAAACGTACATAAATACAATGTTCAATACAGAATTTTTTTTTCTCACTAATGGTATTTTTCAGGCCAGAAGTATGGTAGCATAATATTAGAAATCAGTTTGTTTAATGTCTCTTGGATACAAATGGATCAGTTAACTGAATGCAATTATGTAAAATTATTGATATAGAATCAAGGGTGGTAATGGGGATTATTACCCTCCCCCATACCAGTCAGAAATCTGGGACCGCTCCTGTATTGAATACTCTCTTCTGTAACTGGTATTTTGGAATAGTTTTGAAATTGTAGAATTCAGGTTGTTACAATTACGGGATTTGGAACTTACAAATTTCGTATAAATATTTATTTATAGACATTTTGGCCAGTTTTTGCAAGTTCTATACAAAAACTTATTTGATAAAAGTAGTATAAAAATGATATTAGAACTACCTATTGTTTTACTCTTTAATGATACTGTATACTGTTTACATCTCCACGTTCTTGTAATTGAGGATGGATTTTAACACACTTTTTATTCCTACAACAATTGAACATTTCAAATGTATAATCTTGACTTTCGTTATGTAGCATTTGGTAAAATGCAGGCTAAACTAATAATGACATAGTCTTCCAAATAAGATGTATTATGGACTTGCACCTTTTTATTGCAAATATGAACGAAAAGAACATTATTTCAAAGGCATTACAATAATTCAACACTAAAATTTATTGTAATTTTTTTTCCTGAAGATATCTAAATAAGAGCAGACATCAGTAAATTCTAAATGCAAGTTGAGAACAATTACTCTTAATCAAAATCCTTCAATACAAAAGCTTTTGTAAGCATCAATAGCATCAATAACAAAACGTCCTAAAATTTAAAAAAAAGTTCAAATTTAATGCTCTAATTGTCAGTACCTTACATACTTGTCATTCAAAGAACATGAATTACATACATACATTTCTGTCTTAGCTGTCTTGAATAATAAATATAGCAATGTTTAATTTTACATAGATACTTACAGTTTCATAAAATATACTTATTTTTCATAAATCAATTGAGAAGTGCTCTTAATTCATAAACAGTTTATAGCAAGTGTCTGAAAATTGCGAGGAAAGACATTGCACATATTTTGTTACAAAAATAGAATCAAGCAAAGATGTAACAGGCCACTGCTTTCTTCACAAATTTTCAACACAAAAATTGAAATGCTCGGTTATGTCAATTTTTCACGAGGAATTTCACTTCAAGTGCAATGATCAATGCTGTCCAATTATAGAATATTAACTTGGAAGTATACTTTTATAAAGAAGCACTAAGGTCCAACAGTCCAACAGTTCAAATAGAGCAGACATTTATTGGTATTGTTGATATCTACAAAATATAAAAATATATTGTTAAAAAATATAATTACAGTATCACAAATACGTTGGCCCACTTACATACTTTTTGTGTTGTAATAAACACCTACTGGGACAATTAATACCCATATATCAATATGAAACAATTTGAGGCTTTCTTAACTCAGAAAGACTTGAAAATCATTCACACCAAAAGCTTTTCAAGTCCCTTTTAATTTAAGGGTGTACGCAGGGTTTTAGGTAATAATTTTTTTCAAAGTTTCTTGTATTGTATATTATTAAAGCTTTGAAATATTATCTATTCCCGGATAATTTTTTTCCCCATCAATTATTTTTTGAAATATAGTGGTTCAAAGTTGAATTTTTTGGTTTTGGGGACAATTGATCTCACCTACGAGTTGTTTTAAACTTTTTTAATTATTTTATAACAAAAAGACAACTTGGTGAATGTAATAACACATTTTTCATTTCAATTGAACAATTCGTTTTTTTTTCAAAATAAATGTTTGAAAACCTCATTTTTCGAAAATATATTTTGAAAAAATTAATTGATCGAATTATAAAATATGACATTTTGTTCCTCAAGATGTCTTCTACTTATAATGTCTAGTACTTATTATGTGTGTATTACTATGTCTTATACTTATTACTCGTAGTTGAGATCAATTGCCCCAAAACCAAAAAAACGTTACTTTGATAATTGAAAATATTTTTTCTCACGGCAATAGATAATAGACTGAATAGATTTAAAGCCTTAATAGTATCCAATACCAGAAGCTTAAAAAAATTATGACTAAATCCCCAAAGCGGGTTCTCAAATACCGGGCCCTAAGCTGCAATGTGACATTGCAGATTATTATACAAAAATTATGTATACTGTATTTATTCTTTTATCTGTAGGAGTGTGAATTTTAAGTGTGAGGACAAATATTTATGGGTTATGTTTGCTTGATTGTCAGGTAACGACAGTGACAAAAGTGGTGCGCGAAGTGCATCACATGGGTCCCGAATCGCAACCGGTCGACTATGTCTCGGTGCAGGTGCCAGTTCCGGTTCCGGTCGGCATCGGGCTACCGTACGCGCATCCGCATGCGCACGCACACCCCCACCCACATCCTCATCCACACACACACCCTCACTCGCACACACATCCCCAGTTCGCCAACTATGAACACATGCC
The DNA here is from genome assembly GCA_948455865.1 of Conomelus anceps. Lineage (NCBI taxonomy): Eukaryota > Metazoa > Arthropoda > Insecta > Hemiptera > Delphacidae > Conomelus > Conomelus anceps. The sequence continues at coordinate 43,037,137 of OX418222.1, forward strand.
TGGCCAAGAACCTACCTATGGACCTCCTGACCAAGGTACTCTACTTGAAGAATTTTATTGAATAGTTGAATGTTTTGCATTATATAATTTGTTCGTTCCTATATCATCCTTTCCTATTCTTAATCTTTTACTATTTATTCGCCTATTTATTTATTATTCACCTTTGAACCTCCTGTCCAAGGAACTTATTAATTTTTCAAATAATTTATTTTTCTTTTACTGCCTTAGGTCAATCATTTCCTGGTAAAGTCATCCTCCTTAATAAGTTCTTTAAAAAATTACATTAAATAGTTGAAGCTTTTTTGAATGGTAAAGTTCTTTCTTTAATAAAAACTTAAAAACATTTTGAATGGAAAATTGTGACTCACGTTATGGCGTGACGGCCGTTTCACTCTGTTGTAAAGAGCATCGTCAGACTACCCACAGTACACTCCGTACACACAGACATACTACACAGTACGCAGTCACAGAGTGTAATGTGGGTCGTCTGACAATGCTCTTTACAACAGAGTGAAACGGCCGTCACGCAATAACGTGAGTCACAATTTTTTCCACTCAAAAGTGTTTTTTAAGTTTCCATTATATACTAGTGGAAACAAAATGGATCTTCAACATCATAACTTTTTTCTTTGTATCTTTTTTTCTATTTTTATCTATCATAGATCACTGGTATAGTGTGGCTGTCAAGTTCAATAGGGTTCGGCAAGAAAGAATGGAGTATTTTAAAATACCGTCACACACGCTAGGATAGTTACACTAGTCGAGGAATGTTTGAATGGAGGTTGATACTATTGTTTTGGAATTCATGCTATCCTACAGAATGGTCGATTTATAAGTCTCGCCTTTAATCAAGAGACTTGCTGATATTTGACACTCCCACTAATAATAATTATATCGAGTGACCTGGCTGGTTCAGGTCTGGTGTCAGAGTTTTAAGGTCGCACCTGAACGAAGTTCAGGGTCTCTGACATGACTTAACGACTGTTTTTTAGACAGCCGGGACCTGATAATAAGTGGAATAAGCAAATAACCGCCAACCAAATACGAAACTAAATTAATAAACAAGTCGAAAACAGTCAACCAAGTACAAAGACTAGTACAAGTGTTTCACTTGTTTGCTCGCTCTATCAGTTACAAGTGGATGAAGTCTCAGCCAATTACAGTCCTCCAACGTAGCATAGGCTCCCATTCTATTAGCCAATAGTATCATTCCGTGTAGGTGTTGGGTATGTTCTGTGTTTTAGTTTTAGAATGGTGTGATTGCTGAAACTATAGTATCTCACTTTTCATAATAAATTATAATAAATCATAATTCATAATAAACAACATCGAGTCTTATTCGTGACTGTATTTTTCTAATCTGACCAGATAAACTTTTTTATTATATGTTGAATTAATCAAAACTACAGAATCCTTAGTCTGGTTTTTATTTATTTATTTACTTTAAATAACTAATCTAGTGTTATTTGTTTCTTTTTTATTTTATGTTTAATTATTGACAACTATAAAACCTCAGTTTATGGTTATTTATTTGCTATTTGTTATTGTTATTATTTTTTGCTCGTTTGTGATTTTGTTCATTTTATTTTTTATTTTAATTTCGCTTTCTAGCTCACCATTACCGCTCAAATTATCAGGATTTTGATCCATACATTTATCCAAATCGATCTTACCCGTCATATGGCCAGCTGCAATCTGAGTATAGTGAACAGCCTCCCACTCCACCCAGCCCTAGCGAACAAAGTGAATCTCCAACGCCTCACAATGGTACTGTTCTCATTGTTGAGTTATATTATAATCTATTACTAACGAGATAGCCAGTACGAAGTTGTAGATACTCACAACTTATCACATATTTATCAGTCTTAGAAAAATCACTAATCTTGAAAATTTCCCTATTGATAAATACTTCCAAGATGAGTAACTCTAACCTTCAAGGATATGTAATTGTGAAGCCAAACAAAATCAGTGGCAATACAGATTCTTATGTAAAAAAATTAGCAATATCTAACAACATATGTTTATTTTCATTAACGCAATACAGTTTTGCCTAATTTCAAGTGGCTTCACAGCGGGTTCCCCAGTCAGGTTAGGTATATATATCAATGTAGTAGTATATATCTTGTAATATAATTATATCAATGTGAGAGTCATTTAAATGTTAAAAATAGTAATTTTCGAGGTATTTTACTGAGTACCCCTGAGAAGATAATAGATAATTTGTAATATATAATGAATACATACCGATCCCCATTTTTTGGAAGATTTGTTTGACCTTTCTAATGAAACAATGGGGGTTTTCGAGGGTGCATGGAAGTTTTTGAAAAGTAGCAGCTCTAAATCTATTGAAGGTAGAAAGGTGAAATCAGTTTCAAATTGTAGAGGACTTCATTTTTCCGAGAGGTATTTTGAATTTAAAATTTAGGTAGATACATTAGTGAGGTACAGTCGTTTAAATGATCAAAAAATGCAAATTATCAATTTTACAGAAAATTCTCTGAAATTCGAAAACTCGAATTCGAAACAGTGGTGTGTAAATGGTATCAAATTCTTGCAAATTTTGTTTTCTCAAAAAATAGGCTGAAGTAACATTTTTTGGTCTCAAATTTTGAAAAAATCAAAATTAAAAATTTAACAGTTTTCCATGGGGACTGAAGCATAGTAGGGATTCTTGGGAACTTTCAGTATGTTATTCAGCATGTTTTCTCGAATTTGGAATTTTCCCTTAACTTTTTGCTAGTTTGACTGGACTTGAATCTGCGCCTCAGAAATGTACAGCAGACATGTCATAGTCTCAAAGCCATCTCATTAGTCTCTTAAAGTAATCTCTTAAGTTAAGTCTCTTAAATATATTTGAAATATTCATAATACATTCTTTTAAATTAATCAACTCTTTATTTTTTTTATTTCAATATGGACGCATTGAATTATTTCAGCAAAACCATTGTTAGCCTGTTGACATACTAAGCTATATTTTAAAGACATTATTTTCATGTCAAACTTTAGGCTATTTAGTGTATAATTTTTCTTGGTTTTTGTGCTATTATTTCAATAGATGTAGAGATTGCTTTTCTTGAACTTTCATTTGTAACACATAATGCATGCTTATGAAGTGAGTGCCCCAGTCCTTTTTATTCATTTGATTTATTCCGATGTTCTTTGTAATGAGTTTGTATGGTTATTAGTGTTCACTCTTTAGAGACTGAAATGTTCAATAATTGAGGTTTGGAGTAACATCCCAAATCGACTGAAGAGACTATAAATTCTTTACACAATTTTCAAAAGTTTTAGTCATCCTATTTAATATCAATTGTTTTATTTATTCATTTAAAACAGAAATCTGAGGGTGCATGAGGATAATCCTATTATTGCTGCCCTCATGACACGAACAATAAAAAATTGTCATGAAATGAACCGAGTAAACAATGAAGTAAAGATGCAGAAAGTCCATAACTACTCTCTTCGCAAATTTTGACTACGCTACATTGTCCAAAACATTTAGGTCAATTTTAACTAAAAATTTATATTCACTAAAAAACTTCCTCCAACAAAATAAAATTGTTCTTTCTCATTTAAAGTTAATTCCTGTCATAGTTCACTTGAAATGGAACACTGAAAACAGTTGAAAAGATCTTTTAACTATTACAGTAACACATTATCGTTCTTAATGTGTGCTAAATTGTTTACTAATACCTTTGACCTTTATCTTTTGTCATCAATTTTCGTATTATTTTTAATTTGTATGGCATAATTGATATTGCCGAATTAGCATTACGTAAACAATTGTAAAGAGTGCTTCTAGAGCAGAATTGCTAATTTCTTCTAATTTACTTGCAGATTATTTAAGGAAAGCAGCACCATTTCCTTCTCCCGGCTATGATGAACTAGAGAACTCTCACATAATTCCCAGACCCGAGCATTATAGAATCACACCGTCACCTGCTGGGCTGGCTGACAGATATGGTGAGATCTTTTTATTATTGTTATTATTATCATTATAATTATTATTCTTTTCATCATCCAATTTTGTAAGTGTATAATAAATAAATAAAGTCTTTATTTAGTTCCCAAATTTTGCAATTTTTTCATATACAATTTGTTTCAATCTTTGTTTCTGAAAATTTAATAAATAAATGTCTTATAATATTCCATATTCTTGAAATGATGTAAGTAATTCTTAAAATAACTAATGAAATTATTAATAAAATTAAGTCATAGAACTGTCGTTTTTCTTTTATAAATCAAGTTTGTAACTAGGCCCGCTATCGGGCATAGGTTTCCCCCAGGATTTTCCATCTCTGTCTGTCTTTTGACACCTCCATCCATCTCTTCCTGCCGTCTCCACTATATCGTCCTTCCATCTGGCTTTTTGTCTTCCTACTCTTCTTATTCACTATGTTGGTTCCCAGCTAGTTACTTTTTTGGTCCATCTTCAATCTTCCATCCTTGCAATGTGACCAGCCCATTTCCATTTCTGCATTTTTATTGGTTTTGTCACATCTTCAAGTTTAGTTGTATTTATTATGAATGTGTTCCTGATTTTCTGAAGTCTTTGTATGTTCAATACGCTCCTTTCCATCGCTGTTTGAGTACTTGAACCTTTTTTAACATCCTGTAAGTTTATAAGGTGCTCCAATTTATCATTAAATAATGCTAACCATAACCTAACCTAATCTAACATAAACAACGTTACAACAAACTGTTGCATTGTATAAAGATCTCTTCTGTAAATTATTTCGCAGTAGCCGCAAGAAAGCATCAGGTTGAGGAACGTAATTTATCGGATTTTAATAATAATTGTTGAAAGATCCTGTTGTACCATATACAACAACACCTTTAGTCCCTCTACAATATAGACTGTCATCGTGGTGATATAAATGTATGTTGGAATTGAAGTATGCCTCGAAATGGTATTTATTTTAATAGGTTTAAGATAATTTCTCAAAAACTGTTAACCCCCACTTCTGACTGTAGTTCCTGTAATGTATTCTCGTTTTTCATCAAATTCTTTGATTAACGTAATAAAAATTTGATTTTTCATTTCAGACCAACTTAGTAATACTTGGAATATGGATGATTCTGGAGAGGCATCTCAAATTCCCCATGGTTTGTATTTTATATTTATTATTATCATATTTAAAACATTTACGAGAATTTTTCATACTAGCATTTAGCAAATTGCGAAGCATTTACTAAATTAACATACACAAAATGATTTAATGTTTTGAACAAAATCGTTAACAGGCACATAGTTTGAAAGATAGCTACTTCCTGGATTTATTCCCTTTATCTTCTTCACATTTTTAAAATTTTATTTAAAATCATGATTTTTTCCACCATTTTGTATTTTGCCAATATTTTTTAATACAGTAGAGCCTCGATTAACCGAGTTAATGTGGACCGAGGGTAGCTCGGATAATCAAAAACTCGGATAACACAGACTCTGCTGCTGTAAAATGGGGAAAATGAATAAAAACGTAAGTGGCCTCTGGTGGCCAAGTAGCCAAGTACCTTTATGTAAGGAAAACTCAAATATGCTTTTATTTAAATATTTAATCGCACTGTGCTGTAGACGTGGAAGACGTCCTCAAATATGTTTTTATTTTATTTTTATGATTAGAAAAGCACTGTAATTAATGCTCTGTTGTTTTCAAAGCACACATTTTCGTCACGTTATACTGTTGCGCCCTATTAGCTCGGATTAAACTCCGTTAATTGAGGCTCGGATAACCTGTACTGTAATTATTTTAACGACTTCTGGAGATTTTATTTCTTTGTTAAGTCCCTTGAACTTGTGCGCTAGCATCTCGGATAACCTGAAAATCATTAAATCGGGGCTCGGATAACTGGGGCTCTACTGTAATAATTATTTTAGCGATTTTATTTCTTTTTTACAACCTTTCCCAGTCCCTTAAGTACCTATCCTCTGTTATATGTTATTATTTCTGTTTCTTTAACGTTTTGGTTTTTATTTAATTCAATTCTCAATCGAACTTTATTTTAACCTGAAACTCAGTAAATCGGGGCTCGGATAACTGGAGCTCTACTGTAATAATTATTTTAGTGATTCTATTTATTTTTTACCACCTTTCCCAGTCCCTTGAAGTACCTATCTTTGTTATGTTATTATTTCTGTTTCTTTAACGTTTTGGTTTTTATTTAATTCAATTCTCAATCGATCTTTATTTTTGTTTTGTTTATTACGGTGTAGGTGATGATTGTAAACTAGTTTATGGCTACAGTCCTTATAGTCATAGTGCTTATGACACTAATGGTGACTCAAGAACTTATGACGAAAACGAGCAAAGAAGACAGGAAGCATCGCCGTCCGTTGATGATCAAAGGGGTAATCATTTTGTTCGTTTGTGGTGATGTAAATTTATGGTGGAATTTAAGTATTTAAATTATCATTTTTCCTATAACTTGATATAGAAAAATCATATCCTACCAAACTCCATTTCTATTGCTTCCTCAATTGACCAAATAAGTCACAAATAATATATAACTCGAATGAGACAGTGCTATCGAACTTCAAATGTCTCATCCATTCTATTCATTCTCACAGTGAATTAAATAAATTTATTTATTTCTTATCTGATACAAAGATATGATACAATATAAAATTACAAAATAACAGAATATTCATAAATCATGTTAACAAATTGTCAGATCTATTTATTTTTTCAGGATGATTCTTTTCTTGAGATCTTTAAAACTTATCCTGTCAGATGTTTTCCTATAGGGCTTTTTGCATTACGAAGTCGAAAAAATTTTTATACAATATAATTGGCTTGGAACTCAAACGACGTTCAAAAGAATATTTAAAGTGAAGTAGCAAAATAAATTGTCAGATCTATTTATTTTTTCAGGATGATTCTTGAAATCCTTAAAACTTATCCTGTCTGATGTTTTCCTATAGGGCTTTTTGCATTACGAAGTTGATAAAAATTTTATGCAATATAATGGATTGACTTGAAACTCAAACGACATTCAAAAGAGTATTTAAAGTGAAGTAACAAAATAAATTTGAAGGAAAGTTGCTGAAAATCTTTTTTAAAGTTACAGGGCATCAAATCCAACATCTAACTTCCTAGCATTAGTACACGATTAAATTTCAATCATGAATATGTCAGATATACTCCATGGGTTGTGTCATATTTGAAACCCCCTGTACTTGGAAATAAATGTGCATTTTCCTTGTGATTGATGAACGTTTCAGTCGAATTGATACATTCTTATTTATCGCATAAATTTTACCATTTTTTTCTATTTTTAATTCGCAGGCATGAGATGGAGAGATCCGAATTTGACTGAAGTAATTAGTTTTCTTGGCAACCCGAACAATGTTATCAAGGCTAATGCAGCTGCCTATCTGCAGCATCTCTGTTACATGGATGATCCGAATAAACAGAAAACGAGAACATTGGGAGGCATTCCTCCCCTTGTCAATTTACTAAATCATGAAAGTCCTGATGTCTATAGGAATGCTTGTGGAGCATTGAGGTGAGCACATCGAAGTAATAGAAATTAGCATTTCTATTCAAAAAGTTCAATTGTTATTACTTTCCCCCCTGTAGTCAAAGTCAATTAAAAAATCAGTCAAAGGTTCCAAGTAGTATCAAACATCGTGATATTTATTGTCTATTGAATGAAAACTGAACATGTGTATGTATCCCACAAACCATATCAGTTAAATACTTAGGGATTATTTTAGACGTGAATCTGTCGTGGAAAGACCATGTAAATAAGTGGAGATAAGTAATTGTAAATTGAGATAAGAAGCAACTGTTAGTTCTACATCTCAGAGATTTCTCAACAAAATTATTAAAAACATTGTACCATTCTCTAGTTGAGTCAAGACTGATGTATGATATTATATGTTGGGGTGGGACATACTTTTCAGTTTGTCTGAGATTGATATTGGTGTAACAACCGTAACTAGTATCTTTTTTTATAAATGTGGTTGTGACAACTTCGTCTTATTATTCATTATGGATATCTTCCACAATATCACCTTTGCAAAGGGACTTACTTTTCAAACTGTAGAAGTTTATTAACAGCACAGAAGCATATAATCAGGCTCATAAGGGTAAGAGTTATTTCTTCCCATTATTTAAGACACTTAGCATTTTACCATTGAGATATTTATATGTTTATAGAGTATCTCAAATATTCTATAAGCGCTGCAATGAATATAATGAAGACTTCAGTATTCGTTCTGGAAGGGAAATCCGGTTGAGTCTTTCTCTTTCAAAACTTGAAGCTTTATAAGATATTACAATTTTATCGCGCCAAAATGTTTCAACAAGCTAGCAAATGTAAAAGAGTGAAACGATATTCAGGTTAAGAATGTTATTATTTGCTTGGTTTTTTGAGATTGACGATCTGCAGAATTTACTTTTTTATTAAACCGAATTCGAAGTTTTCAAGTATTGTAATTATTAATCTAGTGTACTGTTGTGTAAGATCGTTTTTTCCAAATTTTTGATTATTTATGCAATCTGAGATTTTTCAATTGTAGTATACTTATACCCTATCATTATATTTAATGTAAGATGTTTTTCAAGTGATGTATGCCTGACTTCTATCTGATTATGATCAATTTTGTTTCAATTTCTACTCATTGCTTATATATTAAGGAAGGTTGCTAAAAGTATAAATATAAAATTATATGAAATATAATATAATTAATTCGTTTTGGAGCGCAAACGGCACTAGTTTTTTCATGTAGGTAACTCTCAATACGGACAATTGTTGTCAGTGGGTACCTGATTTTTCTCACGCCGTGTAACCTATAAGGATTGATTTTATTTTATTTTTATTCTTCTATATTGTATTTGAAATTTCGTTCTACATATTTTTGAATTTTTATGTGTATTTTAAAATATGTTGGTACTGTTTAATCATGAGTGAGAGAAACAAATTTATTTATGAACTTCTAAAATATAATAATAATAATTTTTTTTTTTTTTTTTTGACGAATACTATTGCTATCTAGTCTCAAGACTAATGAGCAAATTTGTTCTATCCTAACTTACTAGATCTAATTTAATACAGTGAAATTCTCATTAGAATTTCTAACTGCGTTTAAGAATAATTTATGTACACATGATAACTGCACTACAAGCTAGATTTCACTCAACATTGCTCTGCTTTTGAACTGAAAACACTTGAAAAAAGCACTACACTAGTTCAAATGGTTTCCTCCTTTTGAGCCTCCGCACCAATCCTCCGTTGTCTAGCAGCTGGATTGCTTCGACGTTGTTGTGCTGGTGGAGCCGTGTTTCGTGGTTCTCTGCAAACCTCTGGATCTCTCTGGTTACCAGGTCGACTCCCAGGTCTCTGTGAAGGTCGTTATTCCTGACATACCAAGGTGCATTGACGATGTTTCTCAGCACCTTGTTCTGGAACCGCTGTATGATGTTGATGTTGGTTTGTTTGGTACACCCCCATAGTTGTATACCATACGTCCATACAGGTTTGAATATTTGCTTGTAAAGCAGAACTTTGTTGGGTATTGAAAGTGTAGAGTTCCTTCCAATTAGCCAGTAGTAAGTCTTATACTTCAAACCAAGTTCTTCTCTCTTCTTTTTAACATGCTCCTTCCAGCGAAGCTTAGCATCTAAAGTCATACCTAGATATTTTGCATTATTAGCATATGGTATGACTTTGTTATTTATATTTATTGGCAGGTAATCAATTCTCCTGTTAGTAAAATTTACGTGTACTGATTTAGCCTCATTGAGCTTCATCCGCCATTTTTTGGTCCAATCTTGAATTTTTGTGATAGATCTCTGTAATTTAGCGGTTGCTTCATGAGCATTGCTGTCTACTGCCAATATTGCCGTATCATCTGCAAATGTTGCTGTGGTGTTATCTTCAAGGCATGGAATATCACTAGTGAATAAAAGGTAGAGTACTGGCCCTAATACACTACCTTGAGGAACTCCTGCTTTAATCTCCTTCAGATCAGAATACGCATCTTCCTGTTTGACTCTAAAGTATCTTCCTGTCAAATAGGATTGCAATATATCTGTAAACTGGTGAGGAAGTTGTCTTTTCAATTTCTGAAGAAGCCCTTTATGCCACACTCTATCAAAAGCTTGCCCTATATCCAAAAAAGCAGCAGAGCAAACTTTTTTCTCTTCTAGACACTTCTCTATTATGTTGACTATTCTATGTACCTGGTCGATAGTAGAATGTTTTTCTCTAAAACCGAATTGATGATTTGGAATTAGGTGATTTCTTTCTATTATTGGCTTCAGTCTATTCAGTAATATCCTTTCGAACAGCTTAGACAACACAGGCAATAATGAGATTGGCCTATAGGATGATACTTCATGTGGCTGTTTCCCAGGCTTGAGTATCATTATTACTTCGGCTACTTTCCACATTCCTGGTACATACTTCAATCTGAAACAAGCATTCATAATGTGCGTCAGCTTGTTTAATGCATTTCTTGGCAAATGTTTCAAGACTAATCCTGTTATGAGATCAAATCCTGGAGTTTTTTTATTGTTGATATTTTTTATTTCCTTTTTAATTTCTTCCATCGTGACATGCCTGAGTTCTTGACTATACTGTATAATAATTTCTTCTACTTCTTCGTTTTCCTCTTCATCTTCATCGTGAGGCTGAAATACATTGACAAGATGGTCTGAAAATGTTTGTGCCTTTTCTCCATTATTTCGAGCCCATTGACCATTCTGTTTTCGGAGTGGAGCTGCTTGTTGAATAGGTTTCTTCATTTTCTTGGTTGCCTTCCAGAGGGAGTAGTCAGTGCTGCCTTCTCCTGTCAAGTTCCTTAAATAAGTACTGATTGATTCACTCTTGATAATCTGAATCTCTCTTCTGAGTTGCTGTGTGAGATTATTCAAAAGCGTTTTATCTTGAGGAGACCGTGATTGTTGCCATTTTCTCCTAGCCCTTCTTTTCTCTACTATCAGCTCTCTTATTTCTGTGGGGTAATTGTTTCCTACTGTTCTTCTTCTTATCTGAGGAGTATTCCACCAAGCTGCCTGCTGCACATCAATAACGAATTTCTCCAACTCCTCATCGACCTGCTCTTCGCTTCCTAGTGATTCAACTCTATTTTTTCCTCCAGCATCTGCTTGAAGCCTTCCCAGTCTGTATGACTATTGACAAGTGTGAGGTACATACTTTGCTTTTGTAATACAGTATCACTCAACTTCAAAAGTATTGGTGAGTGGTCAGAGTTGAGATCAAAACTCTCTTCAATCTGAAGGTAGTTCACTGCTATATTTTTTATAAGGAAAAAATCTATGAGATCTGGAATCTTAGTTGTGTCAGTAGGCCAGTAAGTTGGCTTGCCAGTTGAAAGAACCTCGCATCTACTTTCATTTAATGCTTTATAGAGCTCTGTACCCTTGGGATTTGTCAAACGTGAACCCCAGTGCACATGCTTAGCATTAAAGTCTCCTCCAACAATAAATCTTGTTCCTAACATATTAAATAAATTCATAAATTCTTCTTTTCTTATGGAATACCTAGGTGGACAGTAGATAGCTGCAACTATGAACTGATAATTTATCGCTTGTACAGCTACACTTGTTAGTTGTATCCTTTCAGTTTCATATTTGACTTCTTTATGATGTTGTATATTATATTTTATAATAATTGCACTTCCACCTCGTGCAACATTACTAGGGTGCATAGCGTGATAAGTCTTATACCCTTTAAATCTTAAATAAGAATGTTTTGTGAAGTGTGTTTCAGAGATAAGGCAGATATCTATATTTTCTATGTTTAGAACTGCTTCCAACTCCTGTTGTCGCTGTAGCAGCCCATTTGCATTCCATTCTATTATATTCAAACTGTTCATTATTTAAGTTTCAACTGTCTGCTATTTTCTAATTTCAAAAATCGTGTCTGAAGAGATGAAATGATTTTTTCTTGATTTTCCAGTTTTCTTAATATTAGCTGGAGAATTTCATTGATGCCTTCTTCTTCCTTTTCCTGCTGCCCTGAACTTGTGCTATTCTTATTAGAGACAACCTGTGCAAAAGATAATCTTTTAACTGGTTTCTCATTAATAACTGGTTTTTGAGAATATGTTGTGTTGTTTGATGACGTATTTCGGCTCAATACAGTTTTATTTGAGTTGGTTTTATTCTTTTGTGCTCCATTTCTTATTTTTTGCAATTCAATTGCGACTGTACACCCACGATAGCTTGCTGGATGTGCTTCTCCACAATGAATACATTTTGGCAAAGCATCACTAGGCTTTGCACAATCCTTTGTCGGATGTTTACCTGCACACTTCACACATCTCGGCTCCTTGTTGCAGTACTTCTGTGTGTGATTGTATGCCTGGCAGCGCTTACATTGGGGTATTAAGTTGGCCTTCTTTAATGCTTCAACTTCTACTTTGCACCCAAGTATACTTTTCATCTCATATACTTTTTTGATATCTTCTTCAGAGCTGAAAGACACCATGAACATGTCCAATGGCTCTTTGGTTTTCCACTTCAGCTTATTGACCACCTCAATGACCTTGTAGCCTCGCGTTTTTAAATCATCTAAGATGATTACTGGGCTACAAGAATGATGCAGCTTCTTAATCATCACTCTTATAGGCCTTGACTGTTTATTTTCATATGAATGCCAGTTGTAACCACCACTGACTAATTCTCTAGTAACGTCTCTATAGGTTTCTGGATCTATAGTGTTTAACTTGAACGTTTCTCGACTTAGAAGTTTTATTTTGAATTTTTCATCAGTTGACACTTTCTTCAATTGTTTTAGGAGAGAATCTAGATTTTTAATCCCATCTATGATAATTGGAGGTGGAGGCATTTCCTTAGTTTTCTTCTCAGTGTTGATTTCTTTTAGATTTCCCCTAGCTTGAATTCCGACTCCAGATTGTTTTTTAAGTTCAGGAGATGGAGAGTTAATAAGTTTTCTCTTCTTAGTAGAGCGTTTGTTTCGTACTCGGATCCATTCTGTTTCCTTCGCTAACTCCTCTTCATTAGTAGAGTAGGTTTCAGGAACTGGACTGTTGGTATTTTTTTCTAATACTTGAAATCTGGCTTCTAGATCTTCTATTTTCTTCAGAAGCTTAGCATTATTCTCTTCCAGCTTTTTACTTTTCTCATCTGACTCCTTCCAGGCGATGAACAGTTTATGCTCTGCTTGTGAGTTGAGTTTATTCGCCTTGATGTATCTGTCTGGCGAGCACTGAATTCCTGTATCCAATGGAGGGTTGGTGTCCATGGTCTCAGTTGATTCTTCCTCTTCCTCAAATTCCGGAACCATGAATTTCGACGGTTTCAGAAGGTGTTGTTCCGACATTACAAAGTAATTTGGAACATACTGTTCTTTTTGGATAGCCCTCGTATTCACTCGCGCACGCGGAATCGCACACGCTAGCTATAGAACGGCCGACCGAAAGCAAGTAGCTTCGCTTGCATAAATACCGCGGTGACACCGGTTTACGCGTTGCAAAAATTTGTTCTACTTAACTACTGTGAACAAACTGCTGACTCACTACTTCTACACTACACTAATCACTATACGTCTTTCCTCTACGAGTTCTGACACGATACTGAATCGTTTTGGAGCGCAAACGGCACTAGTTTTTTCATGTATGTAACTCTCAATACGGACAATTGTCGTCAGTGGGTACCTGATTTTTCTCACGCCGTGTAACCTATAAGGATTGATTTTATTTTATTTTTATTCTTCTATATTGTATTTGAAATTTCGTTCTACATATTTTTGAATTTTTATGTGTATTTTAAAATATGTTGGTACTGTTTAATCATGAGTGAGAGAAACAAATTTATTTATGAACTTCTAAAATATAATAATAATAATAATAATAATAATAATAATAATAATAATAATAATAATAATGAATTTCATTTAATATATTTACGACTACATTAGTAACTAATATAAAACGTGTAGCTTTTTTCTGCATACCCGAGTTCATATAGGAGCACTTGCAGTACATTGAAATGTGTCCGGGCACTCCTAACAACGTACATTTTGGAAATCCTGAAGTCCCTATCCTATCTTTTACGCTCACCTCTCAGAATTGCGGACACCTCCAGCCAACAGGCATATGTCAAAGGCCTACAAATGTCCGCTATTAAGAGGTTTCACAGTGTTTTCAAATATTTTTCCATACGCCTACTAACTATTGTTCATTTTTCAGGAATCTATCATACGGTCGTCAAAATGACGAAAACAAGCGAGCAATTAAAATGGCCGGTGGCATTCCTTACCTCATGAATTTATTGAGAAAAACGACTGATGCTGATGTAAAAGAACTTGTTACAGGAGTGCTGTGGAATTTATCATCCTGCGAAGTGAGTTTAAATGACCTTTTACGTCAAATTGGTTCTGTCCCAAAAGTAATTGCTGTTGATTTCACACGCAAGTTTGAAACCTGGTTAGAAATGTGATTTAAACCTGATTCAGCAGAAAATATATATTCTTTCATTAACTTGGGAACAACAAATTGGGTCTAAACCTGATTTAGTAGACATCTAAAAAAATAGTTATTTTCTCACACATTTGGAAACAACAAACCTCTGAGCCTCACTAACACTTTTTTCTGTATGTAAGAAATATAAGTACTAGAATAATAATTGATGGTATTCTATACAAGGTTTTCCATGACATTCTATTTTTTGTGTGTCTCAATAAATTGGGAAGTGATAGCCGAGTCCCGTAGCAGGTATCTGTTCAATCAGAGATAAGCTACGAAACTCATGGGCCATCTTTGTAACGGTGACAGATTGGATTGGCCAGCATAAAAGACTCTGTTCTCTGCTGTAAAATCACTTCCCGGTGGTTCGTAACCCATCTAAAACTGTAGGTCAACTCATCAATCACCATCATCCAATTCATCACCCACGCACAGGTCTCAGACCATGTAGGCTTCATCCTCCGAACAAAAATTATTTATCCACACATTTAATTACTCATATTCAAGGTATACAATACATTTTCATCACAGTTTATAGACAATGCTCTTAATTTCTATCAGAAATCAATGTATCAATATCCTGTAGCTTTAGAGTCAGATACTTTAAAGGCCAATTGCACGAAATAAAATTAAATTTGATCACCGTAAGATGACGTCATTTGATGGAGACTTCCCTATTGAGCTCCGTAAGATGACGTCAACTTACGTTGGTTGAATTTAATTTTCTTTCGTGCAACTGGCTGTTAGTGTTACAAGTGATGTCTTCACAATAAATACTTAGTTATCCTATATAATGAGCAGCTACTTGCTGTTATTTGCTGACGAAACTGACGCTGGAGAGTAAGGGATTGAAGGAGTAGAGGAAGAGGAATGAGGGGAAAAATGAAGACGAAAAAAAGGGGAAGGTGAAGAAGATGAGGAGGAATTGGAGGGAAATAGTGGTGGAGAAGAATGAGGAGAAATTAAAGAAGAAGAGGAATTAAAAAAAGTCACTATTAAATTACATTTTTAGATAGGTTTTACACATTCTAGAAATCCAGATTCAATTGAACCTACTAGTTCAAAAGTATGAAGAAATAATAAAGTATGAATAGCAATCTGGAAAATAATTCATTCCTGGTTTTATTAACAGGGGAAAAAGGCTCTCTATCAAAGACAATACAATCATCTAGCACCAAAAATCTACAACTTAATTCCTGAAAACATTAAAGCAATAGGACATATCAAAAAATTCAAGCAACAGCTTCACAACTGGCTAATAAATATTGACAGACAGCATATAAAGAGGATTTTTTCAAACAATGATTATGATGGAAACTTGTAATTTTGAAAACTGACCAATCCTTAATCCTATTTTCAACTTAACCTCCTTTTTCCTCTACTAACACCTACTCTAGAACATGACATGCCATAGTGGGGTAGGATAATTTCCAAAATATATGTTTCATTAATTATATATATCTTATTATTACTTGAATATAATTATTGAACCGCTTGGTTAAAATTCTTTCTATTGTATATTGAAAAGGAAATAAAATTATTATTTATTTATTTGTTGAGTTTTCTTTTCCATTAATTATTGATGTCTCGAAACTTAAATAAAGTTTCACATAATCTGATTAATATGAAATATTAAAGATGTATTAATGTAAAGAAGGAGTATTTTTCTGACATGCTATTTGATATATTGAAGTTGATAGCTATATTGTTCAGTAGTTTTAGCTTCTTTATTGTGATCAATCTTGTATCTAAGCAATTATAATTATGATTTTCAGGACTTGAAAAAATCAATTATTGATGATGGTTTGTCAATGGTTGTTAATCATATAATCATTCCTCATTCTGGATGGGATCCAACTTCATCTGGTGAGACGTGTTGGTCTACTGTATTCCGAAATACATCTGGCGTACTTAGGTCAGTTGAACAATAACAAATAATTATTATCCTTACTTTTATTATTTCATGTGTTCTTTCTTGTGTTGTCGAACTTCATCTAATTTGCTATGTCCAGAAATGAGCTTACTCTTAATCAACTAATGGAGAATATTTTCACGATGGCGAACACCCGGAGTAGGCCTTACTCTTCGAGTAAATGGCAACTTTTTTAGTGCTCGCCATCATTAGAATCAAAATCAGAAATGAAATTCAAACCTAGGCCAATTTAGTTCCACATCTCAGTTGTGAGAAGTTTTTTAGAAAACTTTGAATACTATATTTGAATCCAGTATGTTTTGATAAGATAGAATCTTTATTGCCAATAAACTTACAATGAGTAATAGGCAAAAGTAACAACACAGTTACAATACATAAAAACAAATAAAATATAGGAAATATGATTGCATGAGATGTTAAAATTTAACCCTAAAAACCAATCATATCACATTCATTGACATTAATTTGAAATGTAGTAACCGTGTAATCGAAGTAATCGTGATTATTGTAAAATTAATCGAAACATTAACTTGCAAATCAAATTTCTGAAGAGCGAGGTAGTAAACCTTCCACACTTGTACAATTTCACTACAATTATCCATCACACAAATGTGGACTTGATTAAATTCATACTTTTTAATCTATGCAAATCTCAGATGTAGGTTCGTTCTGATAAGATAACACCATGACAATGGACAACCTCAAATTTGCTGTCACAATTTCCTATCACAACGAACCTATGAATTTACGATTTGCATCGATCTCAATGAGGATATTGGAATGTGTAATAACAAACATTTAACTAGTTGTATGAAAGAAAGTTGCAGTAAAATCGCTGAAGTGTGAAAGCTTCCCAATTATTCATCTTAATTCATTGAATAACCAAATAAGTCAGATAAAGATATCATTCAAGCTAATGGGGAAGTGATAGCTTTAAGTCGTAGCAGGTATCTGTTCAGTAAGATAAGGTACGAACTCCTGGGCCCTCTTTGTAAGGGTGACCGATTGCATTGGCCAGCAAAAAGACTTCTCTGCTGTAAAATCACTTCCCGGCTGTTCGAAGCTCACTTAAAACTGTAGGTCCAACTCATCAATCACCATGATCCAACTCATTAACCACGTCTCAGACCAATGTTGAAAAAAAGCAGTTGAATTTGTGGCATCATGAATACATTTATTGAAATTTTAATGTTTTTGCAGGAATGTAAGTTCGGCTGGGGAGTATGCTAGAAAGAAATTAAGAGAATGTGAGGGTCTTGTGGACTCATTGCTGTACGTTGTCAAATCTGCCATTGAAAAGTCTAACATTGGCAACAAAAGTGTAGAAAATTGTGTATGTATCCTGCGCAATTTGTCTTACCGTTGCCAAGAAGTCGAAGACCCGAACTACGACAAGCATCCCATTCAAGCTCCGAGCAGAGTTGGACCTCAGCCGAAAGGTAAATGACTTCTTTATTTACTGCTTGATGTCTAAACATTCTTGTGCTGTTTATATGCATTCTTTTACTAAGATTGAACGTTTTTGTGCTCTGTCAACGACTTGTATTGCAGAGATCGGTACGTATCTCTTTGAATATCCCTGAACGTTAAACGATTTTTGAATATATGAAAACTCCAGCAAACAGGTAGAGTAGCATTTGTTATTAGATTATTATACGATTTCCGTTTTTAATTTATTACCAACTTTTTAGCCTGACGTCATCCAACCTAACCTAATCTAACCTGAAAAATGTTATTAGATTTAATTTGATAACTGGGTTAGAATAGAATGTGTTGTAGAAACTTACCATTTTTGTTGAAAATATATACTCATCCATTAGCAAAATGTGGTTCAAAATATTAGTGATACCTGCAAAATAAGATAATGAAATTTATGTAAAAGAAGCTCTCTAGTCTTGATGGGGTTGAGTAATATTATTAAAATTGAAATGAGATCGGAATTTCGGAATGCACTGGCCGCATTCCTCAATACCTTGTTTTGGAATCTCTGGATCATCTCAATCTCGCATTTTCGAGCACAGCCGAATGCCATACAACCAGACATGCCGTAGTATCTGCTTGTACAATAGTATTTTATTGAAGGTTGAAATACTTGAGCTTCTTCCCAACAACCAGTACATTATTTGAAGTTCTGTTCTTTTTAACATGGGGGTTTCATTACAGTATGGCATCCAGTGTCATTCCTAGATATTTGGCTTCATTAGATTAGATTATATTATCTTTCTTTATTCACGTAAATTTACAAATTATGCATATGAATAAAGAAGGTGATTGAAATAGATGCCGGTGACTAAAAAATTTACATATATTCTCAGGTGATTTACCGTAATATATGTAAATTTTTTAGTCACCGGCATCTATTTCAATCACCTTCTTTGTTTATATTCAAACAGCGCATAAAAAAGTGGC
Source organism: Conomelus anceps (assembly GCA_948455865.1). Classification (NCBI taxonomy): domain Eukaryota; kingdom Metazoa; phylum Arthropoda; class Insecta; order Hemiptera; family Delphacidae; genus Conomelus; species Conomelus anceps. The sequence goes on from OX418222.1 coordinate 43,055,934, forward strand.
TGCTTGAGTCACCAATAGAAGAGGCTGACCTTATAATAAAAGCAAACTATCAGCTCCAACGTCTTAATGACTAATTGACTAACTGACTGACTAATTGACTCAACAATCGACTGGCTGACTGACCAACTGCATGACTGACTTTCTTACTGACTGACTCATTGACTGACCTTTCGTCCAAGCACTGTTCCCCCCCCCCCCGCTCTGTAGAACCATCTCGACAAAAAATATCAAAGCACGTGATAAAGCGCTATTGTGTCCTGGAATATCACCACTAGTGGTGTTGTATGTTTGTTGTGTCTATTCTCTTTTTCAAGTCATTCTTCCTGAAAATTCATTAATGTCTTTGGTCCATAAATGTAATTTAGATGGCAACCCAGCGTACGCACAGGCAATATAGCCTATGTTTGCTGATTCCATAGGACCAGCTTTATTAATTATATTTCATGTACATTTCATGTTATAGGCTAATCAAGTGGTTCAAATGAATCTTTATACAACGTCTGTATTATGTATGTGTCATGATTTTTGAATGGAATAAATTTGATTTGATTTTGAATGGTTTAAAACAAAATTATCAATATCACATAGATACAATATTAAATTCAGATAATGCTATTTTTATAGTACAAGATCTCAATGGTCTCATTTTTACGATCTTAATGATATTAACCATGGTAATGACAATAAGTGATGCAATAAAATGAAATGGTGAAGTTTGGACAAAGATTCGTTCATTCTTGACACTTGACCAGAGGCATATGGTATGACACTTATTCATTGGCATATGGTTCAATTAAAACTGGTTTCAACAGAAAGAATTGTATTTGATAGATGGATATTTTCATCACAAAATAAATTTCATAGCATTAAATAAATGCCGCTAGACGATCGTACCATTTAATCATTTTTTCCATTGCAATCAATGTGTGACGTTCCTTGACTGAGAAATATTATAAGACAAACGGCCGGTTGCACGAAAACAAATTAAATAAGGAGTTTAATGTCAGTTAACTAACTGTTGTAAGTGTAACGGGTTTATTTCTGTTGCGCAAAGATCCATTAGTTAATTTTCGTTAACTGAACGGGCACAATTTGGCTACACTGTAATTTGATCAACAGCTGATTCTAAAGTTGAGAAGAAAGATGAATTAGAATCATTTCATTGTGAATTATTTGAATCATTATTCATCTATCTTAATATTATTATATTCTTAATAGATTTTATTCATTTTGAAAGGTTTTTTACACCTACGACCTAATTTGCAGTTCCGTGTTATGGTACAATAAACATAACCTATAAAATGTAACTTAACGGGCATTAGTGAGATCTAATCCTCTGTGATCGGGCGGTTAAAAATCTTTTACGCCGGTCAGCCTAATCGGCGTTATAGCTTGTAATTTTTCTTTGTGCAACTAAATTCTCTCCATTAAGTTTAATTTCCGTAGAATGACGTCATTCTACTGGGATTAAATTTAATTGGCTTTTGTGAAACCGGCCGTTAGTTTGATAACTGGGGTGGAATACAACGCGGTGTTGAATCTTTAAGATTTCAAAAAGAATAATAAGTTAAGAGAATTTGTTTTTGAGAAAAGTAAGTTTTAAATACATGCAAACTTGCACGAGGATTTCTTTTTTTACTAAGCAATGGAACAGTCATAAATCATGCCTTGGCTTAGCTCTGTGTGTTACAAACCTTAATAGCAACTTGAACTATCTACGTTAAAGATTTATACTGTATTACTGTATATTATAAATAAATAGATAGATGAATATTGTTAATATAAAAAAATGAATATTTTTACTCCTGCAACGTTTTAGAATATTTAAACGAACTAGTTTAGATTCAAGGTGAGTACACGTTTCATGGCAAAAATCTTATTGAAATGTTAGTTTTTTGTTGAAAAAAAAAAATATTTTTAAACTCCATAAATCTATTCATTTTTATGAAATATTCCATTTTTATAAACCATTTTTCATCGTTTTATGGAATATTTCTATTATGATAAAAACATCTATGTTATCTTGTATGCATGGTAGAATCTGAACCTTTTGCGTGCTTTAGCACAGAGTTGATCCTTGTTATGTGTAACAACTTTCATATCTGGAATGAATAAGCATGCTAATTTGAAATTTATTGTGAAACAATGAATCAAGTTACTCATTGAAAATCGATTAAATTCTTCAGAAGCCTATACTTTTATCTTTCATCAGAAACACTTTTCGCCATTCTGATCCTTATCTAATCAATATTCATGTTATGCCATTAACTCAGAATACTGTACACATACAATGTTTTGTAACATTTGAGATTCCTAGTTCCTTTGAGTGTATTTTGTTAGTGAAAGTTAGCCAACCTTATTTGTTAGTCTTATTTTATCTACTCATTCATTATATACTGTATGTGATTCTTGGCTTTTCCTCAAAGTAGTATTATTTTTTTCTAATCATCGATACTGAACTTGAAACCCCCATTTATTAGTGGTATTGTTTCTCTGTGATATATTGAAGTAATCCACTGATTAGTGAAAGCGCAGAAAATTTAGCACTTGGTCTTTCCAGTTTTTAATCAACCTTGATTCCAATAGGTGTCTTATTATTCTAGTTGCAAGTTTTGTGCGTTAGTTGTACTAGATTGATGATGTGATGATACATACAGATGATTCCGGATTATATTTTCACTAACATTTTTTCTATAAATTCAATCACAGCATTCACTCACAATTTTCATTTCAAGGAAAGATTTTTTTCAACGTTCAATGGAGCAATTGACAATTATATGAAAATGCCAAATAAAACTAATTATTATTGATGAAAGAAAAATATGAAATAGAAAGACTTAAAAGTTTTAGTTATTAGTTATTATCTATCATCTCAACCATCTAACTTAGCTGTACTCAATTTAGACCTCTTAGCTCTTTTAACAATTATTTTCTAGTAACATTATATTTTTCAATAAGAATATTAAAGGCAAGAATATAGATAGTGAAAAGCTTTTTTAAGGCTGTGTGAAGGGTGTTTGGTCATATTTTTTTTCGAAGTTTCTTGTATTGGATATTATTAAGATATTGAAATTGCCGTGAACATTTTTTTCATAAATTATTTTGTGAAATATGGGAGTTCAAAGCTGATATTTTTCGGTTCTTGAGGGCTATAGATCTCACCTAAAGGTTTTTTTAAGTCAGTTGAAATTACTGTGTTGATATTTTTTTTCATAGACACCTTGGAGAACAAATAATTTTATTTCAATCAAATAATCAGTTTTTCCGGCATAAATGTTTGAAAAAACTGACTTTTTTCTTAGATTTACAAAAATTAATTTTGATGATTTTGTTTGAGCCAAATAAAAAAATATGTCATTTCATTCCTCCAAGGTGTCATAGTTGTAAGAAAATTATCAGAATTTTAAAATAACGCGTATATGAAATTAATTGCCCCCAAAACAGAAAAATTTCAGCTTTGAACCCCCATATTTCACAAAGTAATGACGCATTTTTTTCTCGCAGCAGTAGACAACATTTCAATTTATTAATAATATCACATAAAATAAACTTTAAAAGCATATGACCTTGAAAACTAGTGCTTTTAGGCTTACTTCGGAATGTTGAGATTTATACAACTGCATTTTAAAGATTTGTAGGCCTTAGCTATTTTATTGGTGGGAAGTTCCTATCTGCCGAATATGTCATAAAATATAGAGAATCTTAATTTTTAAGTGGGCTCCAAACCATTCCGATAATGATAAGATAGCGAGAACTAATACTGAATCTATCCAAGAGCAGTTAACTTCATAACATTATAATTTATAATTTTGTGTGGACTCTTCAGTGAACTGTATTGGAGCAAAATAGTTCTTTTGCATACTGTTCAACCGGAATCATCTGTGTATTCTTAAGAGTTTTTTTTTTTTAATTTTCTCAGAATAAACCATTAATTATTTAAAAGTATATTTATTATCGAAATAATAGTTTTTGTATAGCTATTTTTCGCGCTCGTTATTGATCAACATTGGGTTTTCTATACTTCTGCTTGCTCTACAGATCTGACCTACGCATATAGGTCACTGATCTCAAGAAAATAACAAGCGGAAAAATAGCGTAAGTTTGGCAGAAACTCTAAGAAGGCGAAATTTCTCTCAATTCCAATTTTACTCAGTTTACATCATATCTTAATCAATAATCAATTCGACATATATCATTATTTTCTAAAAAGGCGTATGTCATATGCAATTACAGTACTTTGGATAATCGATGCTCTTGTATTTATTTAGCTTAATTGTATAGAAAATGCTTTAATGTTAGAACAATATCTAGTTACCTTTAGTGAATAGTGATATAGTGTTGAAAAATTAAACCATTCATTGGATTTCTACTTCTTACTACTGTCCAAACCTGTCGTTGAAGTTAGAAATTGGAAAATCTTCTTCAAACTCTATGTCAATGCTTGCTCGACATTATTTTTATTGTAGGACATCCGCTAGACCAGTATGTTTGTGAAGTAGATCGAGTGAAATTACTTGTTTGATCTGATTAGTCGTTTCTTTTATAGCGTACAGTCTTTGTCAAGGTATGTATATATAAACATGTTATACACAAACACATTCACCATAGTAAACTTTTTTTGTGCCTGAGTATCCATTTTTGTGCTATTTTTTTTTCTCATCAATTTTTATGTGACATATTTAATAATTTTTCAAAGCTAATTGGGAATTTCTAATTTCTAAAAGCTAATGCTATTTACTGAGCTAATTAATCATCTTCAATTTTCCATGAAAAAATGTTAGTTCTTGATTCAAATTATCAAATATAAGATGTCTCGAAAACTGTTTGGTTTTCATTCGAGATAATTTAAAAAATATCGAATTTATGAACTAAGAGAATTCTGAAGCTAGTCCAATCACTAATCATGAGGCTTCAAGATTCAATTCCCGTTTATGTTTTTATTGTCTCTTACATAAAATTTCTCGCTCATTAATTTTATTTTTTACTCATGTTCACACAACTCTCTCTCTCTCTCTCTCTCTCTCTCTCTCTCTCTCTCTCTCTCTGAATCTTGATCTCTCATTCAGCTGTAGTTCTAATAAATAACATCCTATCAAATAAAATAAACCCTATCAAACTAACTTTAATAGTTATTAAAAGTTAGAATATACTTTTCTTATTTTCTATCTTTTTCCTATGTAATTGTAAAATACTTGAGTTTCTGTCAGAACAGCGGTAATTATTGTAAAGTTGCCAATAAATAAATGAATAAGTTTCCATTTATAGTGAAATTTATCTCTCCAATATCTAAATATATTTTCTTATTACCTAAAATATATTTTCTCGAAAACCACTCGGTTTTCCACTCGGCCGAAAATGTTAAAAATTGGTATGTATGTTAAGTTTTGGATTTAGAAGCGTACTAACAAAAGGTTTTTGAAATTTTCCCAAAAATACGTCCGAGTTTAACGTTATCCCAGCGTTTTTTCTTTTTAGCGTTCTCAAAAATTAAGTGGTCCCGGCTAGACGATTAAGGCGAGCGAAGCGAGCCTGCCGGCTAATGCAAGATACAAATGCATATTTAAACAAGTTGAATATTATGAATCTTGTTATTTTTTGAACAAGTTTTTTCCTCGAATAGATTTAAGTATAGTCTTACCTTATCTGGTTTGGTTAAACTGTAATTCCCAGTAAGCTAGCTAATGGATCCATTTTCTTATATGGATAATGATCATGCGGTGTAATATTAATCAGTAATGTTCTATAATAATTATTATTTTCATAATCGATAGTAAAGCATAAAACTCACATGAAACAAACTTCCAGCTCATGGAGACCCGCATTTACAATAATTTAAAACAAATTACTATCAATCGGGAGAAACCTTCCATTATTCTAAAATGAAATTTTGTTATTGCTCTCGAGTAATAATTTGTGTTGAATTTCACATTTTTCTCGATTTTTTTTATTTCTGTATTACTGTACAGTTTCAGCTCTCATTACTGATTGTATATCTGATTCTTTATCATATTTTTCCTTTGTGTAAATTATTTATTATTAACTACTCTTATACATATTGCGCGTTTTTTTTTGTATGCTTCGTACAGAGCAAATAAATTTATAGTTGTGTAATCATTCGCTTTGACAAATAGTTTTCTTCTTATTTTTGCATTTTTATTGTAATAAAATGAGGCTATTATTCATATCTTCTTTGTGCATTTCTATTGTAATAAAGTGAGGCTATCATAATTAATCCTATATTTGAAGCTAATAAACTATTTTTGGTAAGGTTTTATTATTTCTATCATTTAGGCTACATATATAGTTCATGTATTACTCTTGATTTTAATTCATCTTGTACAAAGGTAAGTTCAGATTTGAATAACTGAGTGTTGTGTTATGTGTAAATTCTTGAAATGTCTGTTGTGTATTAGATAAAATTCAAAATGTATATTGGGAAGCATACATTCATCAACATACTTGAATTGTCTTTGTATGCTTCATCGTCTTCTTGATAAGAGACTTTAAACTTGCGAGAACTTGACTAGACTTTATTCATATAATTACAGAATCATGATCTACAATTTTATGCTGGTTGCATAAATGAAGATTGTATTAAGATTTTATTTCATTCATTGTAAATACGTTCTACCTCATTCATGGGAAAAACAACAAATTTTTTAATAATGCTATTTGAATTATCTATATTAATCTTACCGAAGAATTAAATAATCTTTGTATTCCATATAAATATATCCCATTCTATTGAATTATTCCAATAAATGTTGATGATTTTGTAATTCATACAAATTTGTAGAAATCACTAAAAATTATGAATGATTTAGACTGGATCAGTCGAAGACTGAGTGATGGAATTTTAATAAATGACTCGGATTGATTTTTTATTCCTACTAAAAATAAAAAATGTCTCTGTTATTGTACTGTATGGTAACCATGGTATCTTCACTGTTTGTTTATCCTTTTAATATGACTATTTCGAATCTTTTGAAAGTGTTCTATTCATCTTTCATAAATCTTCTAAATAATTTGCATTTGATATTTAGACTGTCACATCACTCCTTTACTACAGGCTAGACAAGACTGAATTACGTTGGACTGGAATATTGTTCTTCGAACTCTGCTAGCAGTAAATATTTTAGGTTTTGGATGAGTTTCGCGGTAGTCCATTACCTGAGCCACTCAGTGACAGTAAACTATTTGTATTATTTACAAACAAGTACGAAAATGGATGGGTTTTATTGAATAATTGTACTGGTAAATTCATTTTACAAATCTTTAAGCTTTCATACGTCTTGAATTTGTTATTTAGCTCGTCACTTTAGTATATAGTGATATTATAAGTATATTTCTTTCGCTGAAAAGCAAAATTTATTACTGAGTAATAATATGAACGGTGCCCGCCACAAGGGATGAGACTGGCATAAATATTTTTTTCTTGTCCCAGTTATCATTGAGAAATCAATATTCGAAACTCTTGAGCAATGTTTAATATTATTGGCGATATTTCTGTTTTAGGTGAAAATCTTGGTTGCTTTGGGGCAAGTAAAAAGAAGAAGGAAGCTCAAGTCGTTCAGCAGAAAGAAACAATAGCTACTACAAGCTCTGGTGGTCAGAGGACAGAACCTGTGAAGGGAATGGAACTTCTTTGGCAGCCAGAGGTAATCATATTATCTAATTCGTAACAGAATTCTAAGTAGAATCATTCAAATGTCTTATCTGTTTTTGTTGAAATACTATTTGAAGAATTTCCAGTAAAGCGCAGGCAACGTGTTTAAAAATAATTATGGTAATGAATCCAAATGAATCTATAATGAAAAATAAGACGAAATTGTCACAACCACATTTATTAAAACTTCGAGAAACTAGTTTCGGTTGTTACACCATTATCAATCTCAATCAAACTCTTGAGTTTGATAATGGTGTAACAACCGAAACTAGTTTCTCGAAGTTTTAATAAATGTAGTTGTGACAATTTCGTCTTATTTTTCATTATGGATACCTTCCACAATATCACCTTCGCCATTACTAAGAAAGCCAAATGAATCTGTTACTTAAATAGTGAATGATAACGGTTTTATCTAGTTTCGGAGGATGAAGCCCACATTTTTTTTCTGAGGATGAAGCCCACATAGGTCTGAGACCTGTGCGTGATTGATGATGGTGATTGATGAGTTGGACCTACAGTTTTAGGTGGGTTCCGAACCACCGGGAAGTGATTTTACAGCAGAGAACAGTGTCTTTTTTGCTGGCCAATCTAATCGGTCACCGTTACAAACAGGACCGACGAGAACTCAGCTTATCTCTATCTGATTGAACAGATACCTGCTACGCCTCGCGGCTATCACTTCCCATAACATAGGTCTGAGACCTGTGCGTGGATAATGAATTGGATGATGGTGATTGATGAGTGTGACCTACAGTTTTAGGTGGGTTCCGAACCACCGGAAGTTTGGGAAGATTTGACTGAACTGTAGTTTTAAGCTTTTTTTGTATGGATGTAATATTTACTGAATTCTGTTTTTAAGATTTAGGACCGTATTTTTGTGTCTCTTCAGTGTCTCTTGGCTCGAGGGAATCTTGAAATGTAACGTATTTATATAGGCATTTTAAGATTTCCTCGAGTCAAGAGACACTGAAGCAACGCTCATAAATATTGGCATTAGTCAACATATGCTCACAAAATGTTATCGATCTGTTGATTTATATTACTTTACTCCTTTTATTGAACTAATAATTGGGTGTTTATTTCCAATGCTTCGTAATACTCTATTTGCAAGATTTGTATACTTGTTTTCACATAAAAATTTTCATTTCTATTTTTTTAAATGCCTCTCTGTTGTTCAGTTAAGCTTAAAAAATTTAATTTATTACAGTTGTTATTGTTTATTGCTATTATTATTGAGCATAAATAGCTGGCTTCTTATTAAACATTTGACACATGGATTTGAAAAAGAATTTGATTCGATATTACTCAAATAATTTTTCTTCGTGTATTGTAAATAATAAATCATAAATAATATTCACAATTTTTATACCCATATAGACTAGTTTCTTGTATTTCTATAGTAAATAATTCGGTTGTGGCAACATCAAATTTCAAGGATGACGTCACCAACATTCATCATGGATATCTATCATAGCCTCACATAGGCTAACACTTCTCTCAAACTATTTTCATACTATTTATTTATGTGTTTCACAAAATGTTACATAGCGTGTTACATCGTTTCTATTTATGCCAGAAATTAAGGGATTATATCTGTATACTAGCTTTTACTGGTCAGTTAATGATTACTTTGTTTATTCGAACAAAACCCTGGCTATATTGGTTGGAAATTTGGTTCCAAGCTACCGCAGTTTCTAGTCATCGAAATATTTAAAAAACAATCGAGAAAATATTTAGTTTGAGCTTTTTGTAGTGTACAAGAGTACCGTTCAGATCAAAATTGAGTCTCACCTCAACTAATTTGTAATTGTGGTAACTGATGAATAAGAATAGTAATATTGTATATAATTTATTGTTGATGATCTGACTTGATATGTCTTCTACTCCATAACTGAAATCTTCTAATAAGTAATGTTGTGGTTTGATTTTTTTTTTAAATTTGCTTATTCTGGACAAATGTGTGTTACAGGTAGTGCAGTCTTACCTAGCACTTTTGCAGAGCTGCTCAAATCCGGAAACTCTGGAAGCGGCAGCTGGTGCTCTGCAGAATCTGGCAGCTTGCTACTGGCAGCCTAGTATAGAGATAAGGGCAGCTGTGCGTAAAGAAAAAGGACTGCCAATCCTTGTTGAACTGCTGCGCATGGAGGTTGACCGTGTGGTTTGCGCAGTCGCAACTGCGCTCAGAAATCTTGCCATAGACCAACGCAACAAAGAACTCATCGGTTAGTATCGTTGAATAATTACTTTTTTCATCCATCATAATAATTTTTTGACTCTGCGCATTGAATTCACTTCCTATCGAAAACACATAAGGAGTGTTACTTTACATTTTTGTTTGTCACATACAGCCGCAACAATGGAGCAATGCTCCAGCGGCATGTGACACGTCATAGAAAAGTACAGTTAAATGGTACAACATATCCCAAAAATGGAGATGAATCTAAAAACATAAAATTACCAGTCCAGGTAATCGAAAAGCCTGTATGCATACAAATCAATCAAAACATTTTGAAGCCTTTTCTTTAAAAAGTATTCGAGCTGTTAACATTTTTATTAAGAGGAAATCGTCAAATATTTTTATGCACATATAATATGGTCCGCTTCCTAATGTCAGTCTGTGTGTTGGGGGACAAATCCCATGAACCTGGTACTGTGCGGATGCCTCAAACGAGTTTGTTCAAAAATATATTTATGCTTACATACAAATAGATCTATTTCAAGAATATAGGTGGCCGGTGCTGTTAGCTGTTAATAGCTCGTGCTCCTTGAAGACAGGCTTGCATGAACCTTCTATGGATTCTATAAATCAGTCTTATGTACCTTTTTTGCTATAAGAAAGTGCGTTAATGGCATAGAAAAATATGGGGAAGAAAGAAGAAATGAGTGTTGAAAGAAGAATGTCTTACAAAACTGTGACAAAACGGTCGGTTGAACGAAAGCCAATTAAATTTAATCCCCGTAGAATGACGTCATTCTACGGAAATTAAGCGTAATGGAGAGAATTTAGTTGCACAAAGAACAATTACAAGCGATAACGACGATTTGGTTAACCGGCATAAAATATATTTAACCGCCCGATCACCGATGATTAAATCTCACTAATGCCCGTTAAGTTACATTTTATAGGTTATGTTTATTGTACTAGAACACGGAACTTCAAATTAGGTCGTGAGTGTTGAAAACCTTTCAAAATGAATAAAATCTATTAAAAATATAATAATATTGAGATAGTTGAATAATGATTCAAATAATTCACAATAAAATGATTTTAATTCAACTTTTTTCTCAACTTCAGAATCAGCTGTTGATCAAATTAGTGTAGCCAGATTGTGCCCGTTCGGTTAAACAAAATTAACTAATGGATGTTTGTGCAACAGAAATAAACCCATTATACTTACGATGGTTAGTTAACTGACATTAAACTCCTTATTAATTGGCTTTCATGCAACCGGCCGATATTGTTGAACTTTTCTATTACTGCTGAGCCGATGATACACACGATAAATTTAGAAATTATTTTAGTTTCTGTTTTTTTAATTTTGCTTCCATTTTGTGCTTTTTTCTGCATACTATTTGTGTTTTTTGAATAAAATAAAAAATTTCAACACTCAATTTCAGTTTGAGATGATTCATAAATGTTGAGATTTTTTGTTTAGAACGCAGTTCAAATGATATATTTTAAGTTGAGTAGAATTGTACAATATTACATATCCAGATTTGGATTTGTAATATGCAAAAATGCAGTGTGAGCGAATCAATAAATCTGTACTACGTTCAACATTAATATTGAAATCGCAGTAGATGTCAATTCCAATACTTTCAACAATACAATGAACTATATCTGAATTTGTATGATATTACTTTTTTCAGGTAAATATGCAATGCGAGACCTTGTTCAGAAACTGCCATCTGGTAATGTTCAACATGACCAAGGAACTTCTGACGATACCATAGCAGCTGTTCTGGCAACATTGAATGAAGTTATTAAGAAGAATGCAGAATTTTCTAGGTAAATACAATTTCATGATTTGTAGTGCTTGAAAATTATTTGAGTTATCCTTGGTCAGATCCAAAAGTAATGAGTCTGTTCAAAAACACAAATTTCTCAAGTGAAACGGTAAATACAAACTGTATAATCCACATTTTGCATATATGCACATTTTTTGGCGTATTTAAAAAATCTCAATCTCAATAAATAAATGAAATACATAATAATCAAAATATTTGTTCGCAACGAATGAAGAGTTTGATATGCACGATTGTGGAGTATTTTACAGTGATATTTTAAAGTTTCAACTTACATATGTTTAATTATGTTCGTTTCGTATTTTCATCTAAAAATACTTTATAACAAGTGATAATTTGTGGAAAATGAAAACAATACTAGCGTAATTTCCCTGAGCGCAAGAAATTCTGAAATATTTCTTAGAACATTGCAATATAATATAACAAACAAGAGGTTGCAATGCATTCTTGATCTAACTAAAAAGGAATGTTTGGTACATTCTTTGGACCTCTTTTATCAGGTTGAGATCGGATGTATCGTTAAAAAGTTGATTTTTTGGCTTCCTTCCCACCTTTTATAAATTGAAAATGTTCTAATGTGGGACACCAAATATATTTTTTTGTTACTCTTGATAGAAAGTAGCTACTTTCCATAGATTTGTCACGTATGGAAAGTGCCTCTTTTCCGTACTAGATCGGAAAAATCAGCTGACAAATAGGGCCTTATAGCCATACAAGATGGGGAAAAAACAGCTGGAGTGCGGCAAACTTTTCCCGTTTACTCACATTTATATATTATATGCATAGATATAGTCAAACCAATTGTTCTGTGAACGGAAAAAATTTGCCCATACAGAGATTTGAACCCTTGATGAGCAGGTGCTCTACGCACTGCGTTATAAGGTCCAATGTAATTAGTTGCTACTAAAAACTCTTGAATCTACGAAAGACAATACTAATTATGGCTATCATACGATCCATGATTCAGGGACAATAACAACAACTTGAACTTTGAAGTTTTGAACACTTATTTTGAAAAGTCTGGAAGGAAATAAAAAATTGGGCTTCGAGGTGCACTGAATCAAGTTTGGAGGAAGCTTTGTGCTAAATTAAGTGTTCCAAATCGTTTCCGTTTTTATGAAATCCGTAAGGCACACACACACTCACCTAGTGTATATAGTCGAGCATAAGCTTTTTTCTTCTCTTCTTGTTTTTTTTTTTTTTTTTTTTTTTTTTGTTCTTTCCAATGTAAGTTTATTTGAATTAGTAATTAAGACTGTAGTAATTTTTCAGTCTCCAAATTTAATTTTAGTTTCGAGAAATTCCAATTTTAATTTTTAAACAGAATATTATGTAATTAAGATTGATTTTTAGTTTTAGTTTTTGATTCTTTTTGTACTTGAAAACTGTACAGGAAACAGTTTTGGGCTTGTAAGCCTGTTGTTTCCACTTTGTTCTTAAATAAATAAGTTTCATGAAATGAAGGCAATTTGACGTTCTTCAGTTTTGTATTAACATTTTTCGCGTAGATCGATTTTGAGGGCCACTAACTTATTACCAAATTTCTAACAATAAAAGTGAGGTGAAGAGGTTATTTCAGTAAATTATCGATTGCTTATAACTCAAAACCCGTGGAAAATACGCCAAAAATATGCAAGAGACTAATTTTGAAGTAAATTCAGCTCGATTTTTTATTTGAAACATTTGTTTCTAAAGCTCAAAATCAAAAGATTGTCGCATCTTTCATGCATTCTATACCCTTCTTTTGAGCATTCATTGACTGGGCTTTTGACCGTGAGCTGTAGCAGGTATCTGTTGTCTGATATAGATAAGCTACAGAATCTTGGGCTCCCTTTGTTTTCTGATGTAAAGTCTGTGGTTGTCCCTGTGAATCCAGGCTGACCACTTCCTGTTTAACTACCTGGTAGTCCCAATGATATTGATCCAGGACATTGTCCTGGTATAGCTCCTTGATACCCTGTCAAACCAGGTGCCCCAGGATACTGTCCTTGTTGAGAAGCACCTGGAAATCCAGCTCCTGTTGTCCCTACAAATCCAGGCTGTCCACTCCCTATCTGACTACCTGGTGGACCCAGTGATCCTGGAAAATGGCCTTGTTTAACTGCTCCTAGGTAACCAGATTGGGTGGTTCGGAACCCACCTAAAACTTCAGGTCCAACTCATCAATCATCATTATCCAAGTCATCAATCATCATTATCCAACTCATTACCCACGCACAGGTCTCATACCTATGTGGGCTTCATCCTCTGAAAAATATAAGTCAAGTGAATTACTCATTGTGTTGAAGTGTAGCTTATTAATGAGAAACGAATGATTTCTGTTGTAGGTCTCTGCTTGAATCTGGCGGAGTGGAACGTTTGATGAATATTACCAGACAAAGGCAAAAGTATACTCCAAGAGTACTGAAATTTGGAGGCCAAGTACTGTTCACTATGTGGCAACACCAAGAACTGAGAGAGGTGTACAAGAAGCACGGCTGGAAGGAACAGGACTTTGTTACCAAAACGGTAGCAGCTAGAAACGCGGGACCTCACTCACCAAATAATGCAAACAGCACACTGAACCGACCCATGGCTAGTCAGGGCGGCACTCGCTACGAGGACCGCACCATTCAGAGACCTACTGAAACTGCGCCTCGCATTCCTGGCGCTTCTAATTTCCAAGCGGTGCGTTTTTACATTTTTAATCTAATTGATTTTTGTTTGATTATCAATGATAGTTTAACCCCTGTTGCAGAAACACATTACTTTAATTATTGTTCATAATTAGTTCTGATAAAGTACGGATAAAGATATGAGTATGGATAAAGTAGTATCTGTACTACTTTTATACTCAGATGCTATGTGAAAGCATATGATTATACCTATATATGTTGGCTAGAGCACAAGGCTTTCTTATTCTAGCCACGCCAATGTATATTTGTATATGACATGTGATTTTTGTAATTATTATTGTATTGGCAATAAAGAATTATATTATATACATGCAAGCATTCGTATGATCTGTATATCTTGAATGGTGGAACAGATACCAGCATATTATACCTTCATTCACGCAAATGCGCCATGTTGTTATAACTTGGACTTCCACAAACAAAAACAAGCTTATTAAAAATGGCCAATATTAGTCACTATTATAATTCAAAAAGCTAATTTACTCTCCAAATTGTGTAATAATATGATTTATTATTCGATTCACTCCACACTATTCAATAATTTATATAGAATTATTTAACTAATTTATATACTATATTTCAAGCTCAGCTGATCTCAGAACTTGAAAATCTTAGTTGGCTCTGTTGTTATAATCTAGCTATAATAGCCCGCATAACAGCAAGCGTTATACTGAATGATTTAATGGTATAAAAGTACCATGGTATGCATGCATAACGATGCATCATTCAAGTATTGCGTTCCTGTAACCGGGTGGGGGGGGGGGACCATTTTGTTTAACCAATACTATGTCAAATTGACACTTTTATAATATTATTGGCTCTGTAATACATGTAAAATGTGCCAGAGGTACTATAGATTGTACTCTGGATACTTTATAATGACTGGAACTGTCTGTAATACATGTAAAATGTGCCAGAGGAACTATAGATTGTACTTGCGATACTTTATAATGACTGGAAGAACTAGACATAAATAATCATTTAGCAAATTTTATTCATCAATCTTTGAAAATTCTCATTGTCTGTAAAAGCTTGCATGGAGCCTAATAAATTTCCTAGAATATCATTGACATGATGGACACAGTAAATAGCAATATTATTGCATACTGATTCATCCTAATACGAAATAATATTATATGCATGCGTTTGGTAATAGTATAACACAGAACAAGGGTGGTAAGACGGTGTTTACTGTACGAGTATGGTAGTTTATCATAAGATTACGGTAAACACATTACCAGACATGTTATGTATGTTATTTTTTTTCGTCATACAAGTCTAAAATAGCAGATAAGTTGAAATAAGAAACTATAAAAGTAGAAATCATTGCTATACGAATATATCCTCAACACACCAAATCACAGCAACTCTAGGTGAAATTAGCACAGTGTGCGGTAATAATCATCAAATGACATCTGCTGGTTTTGATTTCTGTAAACAGCTGTTTACCACATTGATTCCTTGACCGGGAACTGTCCATAATTTACGAGTATAAAAAAAAATCATTTTAGCAGCATTGCTTTTAATATACATTGAAAACACTTTATTTTGTATTCTAAATGTACTTAATTTTAGAGCTCTTATACATCTCAATAAGCGTATTTTATGAAAACCAATTCAAAATTTTACAACTCACAACGCATTAGGCTTGTTGGAAAAAGAAATGTTTGGCAGGGTATAGAATCCATTGTCCGTAGTTTCATGAATTTGCGTTTAGAAATTTTAATGCTGATTTCTTAACTGATCCAAGTGATTTATCTATCTGTATCTTTGCTAAGCTTCAGCTTTCTTATTATTTTAGGAGGACGGTGGAATACCAATGGCTGATATGTCTTATCCAGATGGGACTCATGCTCCTCCAACTGGAGGTGTAAGGATCTACCCGCCTGCACCCGTAAGTTACTTAATGCATTTAAAAAAAATATGTATGTCTTGATTACTAAGCATATTAGTCAGGGATATTGAAATTTTCAATAGTCTACCAGTGGATCTGAGAAAGACGACTGATAGGAGACACTTGAACTCATTGCTGAAGGAATTGCACTTGTCTCATTGTCCATATTCAGTGGCTGGGTTCCTTAACAATATTAAGAACTAAAGTCAGCGAGAAAATACGTGCTGGAATCGGGGAAGCAATCTTCCACCATCACTGTATATCAGGAGGATTGGAGGAAGAGAGGAGAGTCGGATATGCGCACAGTATAATGCGCATTGTCACTTTTCTGTTGTCGTTGTGAGAAACGGAGTGAATGCTGCTATGTGGTGGGGGTGAATTGTAAGGGATATAGAGCATTGGACTTCTCTCTCTGCAGTCTTGGTCTGTGTTGGAAGTATTATCTCGCAGACTTTGATTACCATCATAACTCCCTTTGTTTTTCTGTTTATCTGTATTTACAATATATTTTATTTCAGTACTTTAGAATAGCTCTGTATTTTCATAGTTTATTGTTTTGCTTTAATTGCATTTATCTTTGTTTTCTTGTTTGCACACATATTCTTGACGTGTTGTATGTCGGTGGGGTCATTGTGACTTCCAGCTATCAATATCAATGGAGTGTAATAAATAAAAATAAGCATTTAATATTGATCGATCTTTCAGTTTATTGTATTGTGTGGAGAGTATTTTAGTTTTTTTTATGAATGTAATTCAAATAGTATGGGAGGCAATGGTATATATGTCAATAAAATTGTGTTGAATTTAATTGTTTTTACTAACTGTTTGTTTAATTAATTTGTTTTTTAATTGTTTTTATGTATTTCCTTCTTCATTTTCTTCTCCAGATTCTTCTCCTCTCTTATTTTTTCTTCTTTTCCATCTTCGTCTACTTTTCTTCATCTCGTTCTTCTTTTTTCTTCTATTTTTTCTTATTAATTTTCCTTCTCGTTCTTCTTCCCCTCCGACTTCAATCCCTCATTCTCCAGCGTTAGAATTTCGTCGGCAAAGGACAGTGTCAAGGCGATCATTATCCTATATAATAAACAGCTTCTTGCTGTTAACTGTCGACAAATCTCTAATGCTGGGGAATAAGGGATTGAAGTAGAAAAGAAAGAAAAAAGAAGGAGGAGGAGGTGAAGAAGTAGAAGAAGAGAGAGTGAAGTAGTTGGGGGGGGGGGGGGGGGGAGTAGAACGAGAAAAATAATAATAATAAGATGATTATTATAAAAGTTTAAAAATAAGAATCAGATCATACGTCATTAATCTTGAATAAGATGGGCTACAGCCATGATATACATCGAGAGACAGTATACAAAAAAGTGTATACTGTTCAAATACTTGAAAGTTTGTTTCTTTTTTTCTTTTTCTTGTTGATGTTCTTCTCCTTTTTCTCCTCCTCTCTCTCTTTCTTCTTGTTCTACTTCTCTCTATTCTTCTATTTTTTAAGGGCAATGCTGCAACCATTCACACAGTTGATGATGATGAAGAAGAAAAAAAGAAATAAGGAAAAAGAGACTATTAAATGGAAATTGTAGATAGGTTATCACACGTTCTAGAAATTCAGATTCAATTGAATCGGGCAAACTGGTAGTATTGGATAAATACCAATAATGTTCTAATGCTATTTATTTGTGTGCAGGTGAAGCCCGGGGAACCGCTGTACGCACAAGTGAACAGAGACAAGAAGAAGAACCGTCAGATGGAGGGAGGGGTGGGGGGAGTTGCAGGGGGTGTGGCCGGTGGCGAAGTGTGGTCCTACGAGGAGCAGCAGGCAGCCGTGGCGGCCGTAGCTGCCCCCAAGGGCCTCGTTGTCGACAACCACGGCCACGTGGCTGCTCCAACCGGCGGCGATTCCTGGGTCTAACCCTTTGCGCTCCTATCACTTTAATCGCAAGGTTTGTCATGGTCTTACAGCTCATAAAGCATGCCGGAAGCCACTCTCAGGCCACTGTAGTTGCTTAGATTCATGCTGGTAGCCACTCTCAGCGCCTTTAATAGGCTACTACATTGGATTAGATTCATGCGGGTAGCCACTTTCAGCTCGTGGCCACTTCAACGGCCTCTAAAGTGGCCTACACACAGAGCCCGCGCACCTCTTTCATAACAAACTACTAATAGTGTTGGTAATTGCGTTCTTGTAGTTTAAAGATTCAGTTTCATAACCAAAAAGTCGACTCTTGTACAAACTATTGCTGTTAATTTCAAAACTATCAATGTACAATTTCTACTTTTTGCTTCAACTACCAACTAATAGTATTTGTGCTTTAGTAAAGTGTGTCCTTTGTGTAATTGTGTTTTCATATAGTAGAACTCCAATTATCCGAATCAATTGGGATCGAACCTTATTCGGATAGTTGAATTTCCCACAAAAAGTATATTTTATATAAAAATCTCATTTTCGTTACTACAATGCATTTTCCATTAATTAAATGAAAAGCAACTAGTTATTTGGCGTGTATGTACTGTCATTACTGTACATCTGTTCTATTTTATGGTCTTATGCACTATAACACCGTTTTTATATACATGAAAGATATTGCTGAATATCTTAGTCAAAGTACGCTGTTTTTCTTAATTTTTTTCCTCAAAGCTGTTCGGATAATCGGAGTTTGAATAGTTAGAGGTCGGTTGTACGAAGCAGATTCTGTTTCATAACCAGAAGTACTACATGACACAAACAACTTCTATTAGTTTCAATGTTCTCAATTTTCAATTTGTTAACAAACTAATCAATAACTTTCACCTTAGAGGTGATCTGCCCAGCTGATTAGTTCCCTCAGCTTTCCTATAAGTCAGGTGTAATTTAGTGGATTGGATATTGAGTCAGCTACTACTTGCGACTTGTACGCTTATTCATGTAGTAAGTCTCAATCTTTTAAAACCTCTAATTATTGTTATGCTCTTGAGGACTGAGTTGTAAAGAGCACCAAGAGTTTTATCCTTGCCCTTGGCAATCAATTAATGACCCTCCACCATTGGGCTCTTATTGTAATGGGTCGCCAAGCAATTGAAATAAAACGAAACTATGTGACTTTGTCATGAGACCAAAATTATCATTTCCGATAATTACTTTTATTTATCATGAATATATTTTGATATTTACATAATCAATTTCTAAATTTTAATACCATTAATATATTTTGATATGTATGAATCAAGTAATCATTTGTACTATCATAAGTACTATCCTAGTACTTAGCTCTGTAATTTTCTACAGTGAAGTCCACTAATTTATGGTTGAAGTGGTAGACGGGGCCTATTTATTGTAAAATGCTTAAAGGGACTAATTCATTGTAAAGTGAGAAAAATAAAGGCAATTATAAAATAGAAATAATTATTAAAAATAAACTTTACTAGTGAATTCAACACTTTCTTATACACGAATAAGTAATTATTATAAGTTATAAGTTTATAAGAATAAGTTTATTTTGAATAATTATTTATTTTTGACAATCGTCTAAATAAAATAGATCATAATTGGACATAAACTTTACTAGTGAATACAACACTTACTTGTACACGAATAAGTAAGTGCTGAATTCACTAGTGAAGTTTATTTTCAATAATTATTTATGTTTAAATATCAAGTAAAAAGGTAATATGGAACTACAACGTCACACGATTTAATTTAATTTTGGCAATTAGTGTTATGAAACTGAAATTATCAGAATTTATTATTCGTAACAAATGAGTTTTTACAATTTAATTTAGGCAATTAGTGTTATGAAACTGAAATTATCAGAATTTATTATTTGTAACAAATGAGTTTTTACTAATAATATTAGTTCCGTTATGAAACAGGTTCCTGGCCATTAAAAACCAAGCTCCATTGGTTTCATATAGTTGACGAATCAAACTTAATTGTTCTGTGTGTAGGCTACTTGTTGCTGTGCATTACTTATCTCTCCATTATTATTTCGAACGACATTTCTATCAGTTAATAGAATATGTACTCTGTTTCAGAGAAATTCAATGTTGAGTGTATAAAAGCAGGAATTGAAAAACAGTATGTACTCTAAATTTGAAAATAGAAGTTGGGAAATAACTGTTGGAACTATTTATTCCCCTAGTGAAACTGGAGAGATGTGAAGTGTAAAATGTGGCATTATTACAACTACTATATGTATTGTCTTTTGTGAGAATTGCAAATTGATTGGTAAACAAAAGCTGATACTTCGTCTGAGTTATACGAGCGATAGTGGCTAAACTGAAGATTTGATACATGCTTTGAAAGCTGTATGACCGTCTATGTAAAGATCTTACGAGCGCATTGTTTGTTCATCTTCGTCTGATAGATGCTATTGACCGCAAAGGATTAAGTGTTGTGTTGATACAAACTCTCTCTCACACACACACGTACACACAAGTTCAACCAAACTTGCACACAAAGCCGATCGTTGTTCCTACATTATTAATATTATTATTGTAATCATTATTTATTTATTCGGGACATGCATCTTTGTGTGAGAGCTATTTTGTAAATTTATTTTGTGGCCGTATCAAAAACAGACGTAGTTTTAACGTTGTTGATAGTCTTGTCCCAAGTTTGGAGTTGATTATTTTATTGCATCCCCCAAAATGTCATTACTTTTGGAGTTATGTTTGTTATAAACTCTGACGATTATCACCTTATTAAAAGTAGAGGTTTGAAATTCCTACTAAATTGTTCCTCTTCAGAAGATGATTCTGTAATTGCTGTTATTTCTGGATATATAATCTTATTTGGAAGATTAATGTGTTAATTACAGCCTTATTCATTTCCATACATGAAACTCCTATCATGAATATCTCCAAACCTGGTGCAAAATTATTGAACGCATAATAAAAGTGAAGCTAGCGTTGTCATGCATCGATTACGTAGGTTGTTGAATTCATAAAATTTCAATCTTTGTCGACTGTTGTTTTCCCTGTTTAACTGATACGAAAAACTGTTTATTTTCGGGGTCATAATAATTGAAATGGATTATGTGCTTACATAGCAGCCATCTGAGTGTTGGACACCTGAGGCTTATAAATTTAACTATTTTAACGAATATTATTTCTTATTTCCCAGTGTGTGGACATAGGCGTTTTTAAAAAGTATATTTTAACTATATGACCGAATCTGAATATGTACTCAATTTCAGTCATTGGAATAATCATAATATAGCAGACTGTGCTCAATACTGTACTGCATTATGTTAATGCAATTATACTCTTGTAAAAATCTTTCGCTATGAAAGTAATACTGTCTTAACACTTACTGTCAATTTATCCACTTTATAATCATTCTATTTTTGGGTTGTACTGTATTTGCGTACGAAATATTTCTGTATTTACTCAGCAACAAAGCATGCAGATTTCCTGTTCGAAGCTGTATTTGAAATACATATCATGCCAGCCCTAAAATGTTAGATACTGTGCCAAGATTTTATCAATAATAATTATTATTGTCTAGTTTTCTTCATGAATGATTTGTTTCTGTTGTTACTATTATGAAGTGAAGATGTACTATTGTCAATGAAATTTTATATCAATGAGTATATATTTTAATGTGAAAATGCGTTTTCATTCAGTTTAATTGAACTTTCTTGATTCTATGCCTGTCTCAAGATCCTGAACAATTTTCAGTACCAGAAGATAATAATTATGTGAGATTGAATAGATATGGACGTTAATCGGTTACGCAATTGCAATCTCAGTACATTATAAAACGAAAGTTTTTGGTCTGTTTCTAAATGTTCTTCACACTTATTGAAATATATGTATTTATAGGAAAAACTATTGGATGTTTTTCATTATTTGTGCTTGTTCATAACTCAAGAAGTTTTGTCCCACTGTTAAACATTATCCTCCCCGTCAACCATTATTTTTTTTAATTTTTGAGAATATATAAATGAATTGTTAATACTGTATTGTTAGGTTAATATAAAAGATAATCTAAACTTTGATATTTTTCTCATGTAAAAAGGTTTTTATCAGCAAAAGTAATACTGTATTTGTAAAATACTTGAGTTGTTATTATTCTTACGTATAGCCTATTATATCAACATTGGTTTTGTATTCAATGTATGTGAAGCGAATGATTTCATCCATCACTTCCACAGACATTCTCTGCTTCCAGAAAGTTAATAAATAATTTCTGCTGGCTTTTGTATGTAACAACTGGAGTCAACTACAACATAATTTTGTCTAACGCACATTATTTGAAACCAACATTAATAGTCCGACAGCTATACTAATAAACTAAAAAAGCGTTGATGTGAGTCGAATTTTCTCTATAGAAGTCTTTTATTTGGTTGCATTTGTTTTAATAGAATATCTAAGCATCTAGTCAAATATCGCTGAAAAGCAGTATTGTATATTTAAAATGACAAGTCCAAGTAGATGGCATCTACAATAATTCAGTTCTATAAACTGATTATATTACTTAGATTATGAAAATATGTACATTGTAGAATGGTACACGACGAAAGTTTTCGTTCTGCATTTTCTGAATTGAAATGAACTAGATTAGATTCAATACCATTACATTATATTGGTAAACAATTTATCGACAATGAAGATTTGAAATCCACAAAGATATTGTTATCTATTATAATATTATTTTAGAAATTTGTGAGAGAAAATGTTCTCAGAATGAATGTCAATGACTAATGCTTCACAAAAATTTATCGAAGGTTATACTAAATAATATAATCTCGAATTTATTTAATATTTTGTACAGTAAATTTTATATTAGCGTAAATGTTGAAGTCGACAAAGCTCATACTGTGTCAGATTCAATAATATTGCTTTTTATAGCACCTAAAATTTATATGCCATCAGCTTCACAATATTATCGTATTGCAACTTTTTTATTCTTGGAAGTAGAATTAGTAAGTTTTGTAATAATATTTCGTTTAAACATGCAACTTGAAGTCTCCATGATGTTTTCCATTTAGATATCATCTAGCATTTAATTGCGCCACAGCTCATGTGACAATAACGAATGGAAGTTAAGCAATACGTTTAGTATTATTTTACCATTAGTGTTGACCATTCCATTTCCATTTGCACATTGGTTAACAATAGTTTTTCCATTTTGGCTTCCATAATCAGCTGAATGCGGCGGTTAATACTTGTTTAGGTCTTGTGGGATGAATTCAACTTCAAGTCCGGTCCATACAGCAACTGCCTTTCATTTAATAAGCAATCGCCAACTTTCAAGTGAAAACTAGTCATAGTTTGGGACCTATCATTATCTCTCAGTGGTTCATTTTTTCCAAGTGGTTGAGATTATACAGATGTTGTCATTGCCTCTTTAAAAAGGATAATTAATTTTTTGCTTATGTAAAAATCAATACTCAAGGATAATCGGTGTACCGTACAATTTTATAAACTCGCTAGTTGTATATAAAGTTTCGTTTAGTAATTTTCTTGAATAGATCAGGAATAGAGTATAAGCAAAACTATGCAGTGTAAGTGGAGCATATTTAGAATTTCCATGTATAGATTGTTTCTTTTTTAATTTTACAATTTGTATAGATAATGATGTAATTTATTAATTGAAATTATTGTAATATATAATTTTAAAATATTAAATATGTGCTGGGATACTTGCATTATTTTATTCTTCTTCTATCCTTTTTAGATTTCATTCTGTGCTAAGATGTCATGATTTGAAAATATGTAATTTGGTTGCAGTTGAAACAAGACAAAGTATTGAGTTGCCAATGCCTGTAATTTTAGACGATCAGTATTGACTGAAGTAGGGGAAATCTAACTGTCTATTGTTGTGGATGTTTTCCCCTTAATTTCTCATCATTACAGTTGACTTATCCCTGACTCAAGATCAATTTGATTAGAGATTTGCGTTGCAGGAAGCCCTGCCACTTTTTAATTACCGATTTTGATTTGACCAGACATTTTGAAGACATTTTTTAATAAAAAATTGGTTCTCGTATAGTAATTATAAACGAAGGCTTTATAATTAAGTTTTACGTTATTAAAACTATAATATATTGTTTTATTTCAAATGCGAACTCGTGTTTGAGCCAAATGCTTCAAGAGCCGTTTAGTTACTATACTTGGCGCTGAATGCAGCATTTGATGTGGGATCAGTGATTTATGTCTCGAAAATCAGCCAAAATCTCCAAAAATTGATGAGATCAGTTTCCACCTCTTGATTGTCCTTCGTGTAACGAAATTTTCCTGTTCCAAGACCAGTTTGGCCAGTGATTGGGGATAAAATTTTGATTGGCGTTGGTGCAACCGGCCATCAATTTTTCATTCTTTTCTCAATACTATTATTTTACAATATGCAAGAGGTTTTTGTAAAAACAACCAAACTCCAATGAATTTTCGCCCAGGCAAGGATCCTCTGAGTCCTTTTAAATAAAAGTCATATTGTAATGAACTTCCTTCAATTTCCTTCCTTCAAAACTATATAATGTATCCATGTAAAACATTTATCTTCTTTCATATTGATATATATAGTTTACTAGGATATGATACTTTTATTCAGGTCTCAAAGGGTCCTTGCCCGGGTGAAATAATTTTTTTGGACTTAGGTTATTTTTGCTAAAACCTCTCCTAGCCTCATTGATAGGTAAATTAAATTTTCACATAATTTTGATTTAATAGTAGGCCAAATTGGTTTCAGTGGATTCAGTCTAATAACCAGCGAGATGAAGACGAATTATAATAACTGGAGCGATAAGCAGCATGTTTTGTTCACTCCCCCTGTTCACCCCTCGCCTTGCAATCCATCCAGAGAGTTCTAGTAAACTCTTATCTGTTTACATAGAACAATCTCGAAAAAATAGAGAACCTTCTACTGTTTACTGGAATTTCAAAACTTATATAAAGCGGAAGCTCTTGTAAATATTAGCTCATTCATTGTTCAAAGTTGGTTGACAGAACAAGTGGCCGATATACCCAGTGGCAGTTCTTGTTTCCATTCATACAAACCGTATTACCAGTGAGCGCTAATACAGACAGTGTTATACAAAAGATTAGTGTGAAAGTGGTCAGTATATTGTGACAGATATTATTCAGGCTTTAACTTTCTTAGTAATGGCGATGGTGATATTGTGGAAGGTATCCATAATGAATAATAAGACGAAATTGTCACAACCACATTAATTAAAACTTCGAGAAACTAGTTTCGGTTGTTACACCATTATCAATCTCAATCAAACTGAAAACTGAAGTACAGAGAAGCCTTATATATACTGTGCATGGAATGATACTATTGGCTAAGAGGGTTCTTGAACCGTTTATACAGTGACTCGTAAGTGCTTCGTTAGTGAATAAAATACGAAATTGTCACAACCACATTTATTGAAACTTAGAGAGAACTAGTTTCGGTTGTTACACCATTATCAATCTCAATCAGACTCATCTTTTATTCATTATGGATACCTTCCACAATATCACCTTTGCCACTTCAACTTTATCAACTTTATCACTTGCTTCTAATATCAACTTTATCACTTTGCCACGAAGAATGCTTCGTTAGTGTTTCAACTGCTATGTTTTAAGCGTTTCTTTCTGAATGATTTAACTGTTATTATTTAATATTTGACACAGCAGTAATTATGAATAATGAATAATTATACTTCTTTTTTCTTCCTAGCATTTCATAACAGTATTCCTATTCACTTTTGGCCGAACGTTTTCGAGTCATGGAAACTCATCTTCAAAGTGTCCTAGATGAGTTTCCATGACTCGAAAACGTTCGGCCAAGGGTGGGTACATTTCCATTTATAATCGAGTAATCCACTTAAAATAACAGGATTCATCGAATTTCTTCCAAAATAACTCTACTTTTCAATCAAAACTGACGAAAAACATGAATTCCAAACCTGTTTTCGATCGTATAACGGTATTTCTCTATTTATAACTGGACAGTCCACTGAATGTTTGGTTCTTCGAATTTCTTTAAAATATGACACTACTTTTCAATAAGAATCGACCAAGAAAACGAATTTCGAGCATGTTTTTTTTCTCTTTTTTTTCTGAGGATGAAGCCCACATAGGTCTGAGACCTGTGCGTGGGTAATGAGTTGGACCTACAGTTTTAGGTGGGTTCCGAACCACCGGGAAGTGATTTTACAGCAGAGAACAATGTCTTTTTTGCTGGCCAATCTAATCGGTCACCGTTACGAACAGGACCTACGAGAACGCAGCTTATCTATCATAGTTTACTTATATATAACTGTACTTTTCTTTCATAGTCTAGAAATCCATCAAATATAAAAGGATTTATCGATTTTTTCCAAAATAATTCTACTTTTCAATAGGAATCGACCAAAAACTCGAATTTCGAACGTGTTTACTGATTTATAACAGTACTTTCCTATTCATTGTCTAGGAATCCATGACATATAATCAGATTAATAGAATTACATTCCAAAAATAACGGTACGTTTAAATCAAAATCGACGGGAAACACGAATTTTGAACATGTTTACTGAATTATAAATTGTACTTTTCTATTTATAGTGTAGGAATTCATCAAATATATTGTAATTCCTTGAATTGCTCACAAATAATGTTTTTTTTTTTTAAATAAAAATCGACCAGAATTGCGAATTTCGAGCATGTTGACTAAAGAATAATGTAATGTTCTAGAAACATGGTCTAGAAACCTATCACAATTTGTCGAGATCAATGGCCTCCAACTATTTTTAGCAGTTCGAAAAGAACCGTTATAAAGCCGCATTTTTGATAGAGAGAGACAGAAGATATACAGCGTTTTCGGCCGGTTGTGTAGTCGGACCTCATAAATTCGATCACAATCTGTCAAGGTCAATGACCTCCAACTATTTATAGCAATTAGAAAAGAACCGTGTTATAAAGCCGCATTTATGATAGAGAGAGACAGAAGATATACAGCATTATCGACCGGTTGTGTAGTCGGACCTCGACGGATTCAATCGCAATATTACAAGGTCAATGACCTCCAACTTTTTTTGGCAACAGAAAGCAGCAGAATTCAATAAGTACCATTATAAAGCCGCGTTTTTGATAGCGAGAGACCGAAGATATTCGGCGTTTTCGGCCGGTTGTGTAGTCGGACCTCGACGAATTCGACATCAATTTGCCGAGGTCAATGACATCCAACTATTTCAAGCAACAGAATTAGAAAAGTACAGTTACAAAGACGCCTTTTTCATCGAGAGAGACAGAAGATATTCGGCATTTTCGGCCTGTTGTGTAGTCGGACCTTGACGAATTCGAGCACAATTTGTCGAGGTCAATGACCTCCAACTATTTTTAGCAACTGAATTCGAAAGTACAGTTATAAAGCCGCGGTTTTGATAGAGAGAGACAGAAGATATTCGGCGTTTTTGGCCTGTTGTATAGTCGGACCTCGACGAATTCGAGCACAATTTATCGAGGTCAATGATATCCAACTATTTCAAGCAACATACAGTAAAACCTCGATAATTCGGCCTAAACGGGCGGCCGGTAGGCCGGATTTACATAAAAGCCGGACCATCGAGAGACCATTTAAATTTACAGTAATGAGTTTTGTGCGCGTCGGGCGGTCGTCGTCGGTCGCTGTGTGTAAAAGCTTAATATAATGTACTGTAGTTTAATTAGATTACGGCGTCGCAAGACGACCGCCCGATGCGATATATAAAAGGGGTCTTGTAGCTTCTCTAAGTTAACAACAAGCTCTACTGTTCTATAAGAATCTGAAATTACTAAAACTCCAGATGAATACATTTGCAACATGACAAAGTACGGTGCTGGATTTGAAGGCATTTCTCAAAACTGTTTCAATTAATAAAACCTGAATACAGTACTTTCACGTGTAGAGTAAAAAAGTCACTTTACTTTATAGTACATAATTTGTCTATAATAAAATCTTTGGAAAGGAGGTTTTTAATACAGTAATTATTGTGATTCTGTGTTTAGTACAACACTATTCTATTTTGTACTGTATTCATTGACTGTAAATATAGAATTTATTGTGTGTAAAATTGTATCTATTATTTTTTATCAGTTGTTATCTAAAAAAATACAACTTTTAGAATCGGGCCGGATTACTGGAGGGTCCGGATTTTCGACAAGGGCGGATTAAAGGGGGGGCGGAGGGGGCGACCGCCCCCCCCGAGGGCTTGCACATTTTAAAAAATTAAAAAGGGTAACACTTGTGACATGCACACGGTTAAATTTTAATTGACCCGCCACAGACGGAATACCTCCAACTTGTCTTACCACTCCGCCTCCGCCGGCCGGGAATTAACAAATGTTGTAATACTTATTTTGCCTTATTTTCTATATTACCGTTACTTTATCTTTAACTGTTGACATAATTTTAATTCAATGACGAATTAACAAATGACAGAGAATGAAGGAAATCTTATATCAAGTGAAATTAGTTTGGATAAGATTAATCTTTTATAGAATAGGTAGGGGCATGTAAATCTCTGTTTGTTTTTGACCTAATAGATATTTATTGTAGTACTGGTATTATGAAACATGAAAGAATGTTGAGATTAATTTAAATATATATATAGGTCTAAAAATCATCACGATCACGAATAAATTGCTTAGACTCTGTTCATTTCTCTGTAAATTTTGATAAAAATTAAGCTAGCAAAGCAATTTTTGTTCAAGGCATATTGTATTGTATAAAAAAATTTGTATTCCCAATTCCACATGAATATACAGAAATAAACTACTCTAGCTAGAGGAAATTTGATTGTTCTTAAACACGAAAAAATTATATTTCTACTACATTTTAAGTGCTAGAATGGTGTAAAATGCGGTTAAAGGCTACTAAATTTCCCAAAATTTTATTCCATACCCCCCCCCCCCCCCCGACCAACGGGTATTTTTGGGGTATGTCCCCCCTCCCATAAAAATTCATTAATCCGCCACTGATTTTCGAGGGCCGAATTATCGAGGTTTTACTGTAATTCGAAAAGTACTGTTATTCAAATACTTTATACAAATTCAAATACAAATTATAATTCAAATTATAAAGCTGCGTTTTTGATAGAGAGTGACAGAAGATATTCTGCGTTTTCGGCGTTTTGTGTAGTCGGACCTCGATGAATTCGACATCAATTTGTCGAGGTCAATGACTCTAACTATTTCAAGCAACAAAATTCGAAAAGTACCGTTATGAAGCCGCGTTTTGGATAGCAAGAGACAGAAGATATTCGGCGTTTTCGACCTGTTGTGTAGTCAGACCTTGACGAATTCGATCACAATGTGTTGTGTGCAATAACCTCCAACTATTTTGAGCAACAGAATTCGAATAGTACCATTATAAAGCCGCGTTTTCGATAGAGGGAGAAAAAAGATATTCGGCCTTTTGTGTAGTCAGACCTTGACGGAATCGATCACAATTTGTCGTGGTCAATGACCTCCAACTATTTTAAGCAACAGAAATCGAAAAGTACAGTTAAGAAGCCGCGTTTTTGATAGAGAGTGACAGAAGATATTATGCGTTTTCGGCCTGTTGTGTAGTCGGACCTCGACGAATTCGACATCAATAAATTTGTGTCAATGTCCTCGAACTATTTTGAGCAACAGAATTCGAAAAGTACTGTAATAATGCTGCGTTTTTGATAGAGAGAGACAGAAGATATTCGTCATTTTCTGCCTGTTGTGTAATCGGACCTCGACAAATTCGAGCACAATTTGTCCAGGTCAATGACATCCAACTATTTTTGGTATCCATATTCGAAAAGTACAGTTATAAAGCCGCGTTTTTAATAGACAGAGACAGAAGATATTCGGCGTTTTCGGCCGGTTGTGTAGTCAGATCTCGACGAATTCGAGCACAATTTGTCAAGGTCAATGATATCAAACTAGTCGGACCTCGACGAATTCGACATCAATAAATTTGTATCAATGTCCTTGAACTATTTGAGCCACAGAATTCGAATAGTACTGTTATAATGCTGCGTTTTTGAAAGAGAGAGACAGAAGATATTCGTCATTTTCTGCCTGTTGTGTAGTCGGACCTCGACGAATTCGACATCAATAAATTTGTGTCAATGTCCTCGAACTATTTTGAGCAACAGAATTCGAAAAGTACTGTTATAATGCTGCGTTTTTGAAAGAGAGAGACAGAAGATATTCGTCATTTTCTGCCTGTTGTGTAGTCGGACCTCGACGAATTCGTGCACAATTTGTCAAGGTCAATGACATCCAACTATTTTTAGGATCCATATTCGAAAAGTACAGTTATAAAGCCGCGTTTTTGATAGACAGAGACAGAAGATATTCGGTGTTTTCGGCCGGTTGTGTAGTCAGATCTCGACTAATTCGAGCACAAATTGTCAAGGTCAATGATATCAAACTATTTTGAGCAACAGAATTCGAAAAGTACTGTTACAATGCTGCGCTTTTGAAAAAGAGAGACAGGAGATATTTGATGTTTTCGGCCGGTTGTGTAGTCGGAACTCGACAAAATCGATCGCAATCTGTCAAGGGGCAATGACCTCCAACTATGCTGAGCAACAGAATTCGAAAAGTACTGTTATAATGCTGCTTTTTTGATAGAGAAAGACAGAAGATATTAGCCGTTTTGTGCCTGTTGTGTAGTCTGACCTCGACGAAGTCGACATTAATTTGTCAAAGTCAACGACCTCCAACTATTTAGAGCAACAGAATTCGAAAAGTACCGTTATAAAACCGCGTTTTTGATAGTGAGACAGAAGATATTCGTCATTTTCTACCTGTAGTGTAGTCGGACCTCGACGAATTCGAACACAATTTGTCAAGGTCAATGACATCCAACTATTTTTAGGATCCATATTCGAAAAGTACAGTTATAAAGCCGCGTTTTTGATAGACAGAGACAGAAGATATTATGCGTTTTCGGCCGGTTGTGTAGTCGGATCTCGACGAATTCGAGCACAATTTGTCAAGGTTAATGATATCAAACTATTTTGAGCAACAGAATTCGAAAAGTACTGTTACAATGCTGCGCTTTTGAATGAGAGA